>JAFELO010000328.1:661747-759587 GCA_017140195.1 Eumaeus atala | reverse complement strand
GTGCTGAACGTTGAGAAAAAATACCAATTATTTCTTGTTTATTTAATGTCTACGAATCAAAATTATTTGAAAATTTGAATAAAAATATTACAATCATTGTAATATTTATTCAGGACTAAAGCCCTTTATTATATAAATTATACGACAAGTAGGTAAGTTGTACAAAAATAGATGATAATATAAAAGCGAACATGAGGGCTTCACTGCGGTAGCGACGGATAAAAAATGATGCAACGAAAAATGGGTTTAAACGAAAACATAGTGAAGATAAGTTCGTTTTATTGTCCCACAACATGGGGGCGAGCGACAAAACATTGAAAAAAGAACGAGTTCAATACCGGCTGCCAGTATCACGTTACAAAAAAAATCTATTGGAATGTAGATAGGATCAGGAAAACCACAGCTAAAATATTTACAATTGTTTCGAGTTTTAGAAATTACATTAAACTTCATTCATTCTCAGAGGTTTTCGTTTTATGGAAGCAAAGTAATTATCTCGAATAAAACTGGAGATCATCATCAATCAAGTCTATATTTGGGTTAGTAGATTTTTGAAAATTATTTTGTTATATAAAATGGGGTTAGATGAATAAATAAATAGGGTTAGGAAGTTTGTGTAAAATAAAAGAAACGGATACGGGTCAAACTGAGGATCGTAGCAAAAGATTATTCAAAAATATCTTAATTAGTACCTATTCAAATAAATATGTTTTCACAGCGATCGAAATGCAGTGAAATGTTCGTTACGACGTAATCCTCCATTAAACACATAATGGCACATTAAACCTTGGCGAATTTACAACATTTAGATTTTATTAGACTTAAAAGCTGCACGTGGCGCAAAGCTTCAACATCTCTAAGCGCCAAGTTTTAATCGTGTCTAATAAACACTTCCCTTTTATGAAACATTGCCGTCATAAATTATGAAAGAGCGATTACTGAGAGCTCCCGTGCCATATGAGTTTGATATTCATAGAATAATACATCAAAACGTCCTGTACATATCAGATGTAAGAATTGTCTACCTGTCTTCATCAGTAATACTTTTTTATACAGCGCCATTGAACATTGTCTAATGTCTTATGTGATTGATGCGTTTTGAATACTACAGTTTAAATTCTTGTGTAAAGTTGTCCTTGTCACGCAGATTTCGTTTCTTCACTTTGAAGTTGATGTGTCCATATCGATAATAATATTAGATCTAAATTTTCAAAACTTGACTAATATTTTCAATAAAAATTTTAACACAGTATATCAAGTATGACAAAAAGGATAAAGCCTTGTTCCTATTCGGGCAATCTCGATAAAATTGTATAAGAGGATTAAGTGATTTATTGTACAAAACTCTTCAAAGGAAATTTTCGGGTGCTCCCATTTTATTTTGTTTGTTTGTTTCTACGTCGTCTGCTTTCGTACGTGCCGACGCATAACTTAACTGAAACGCTTAAACTCATTCGTATATTTGGCTCCTTCATGTTAATGCTCGTTTTGAGTTTGTATATTCTTTTTTGGGTGCTAATGTTATTTTTTCGGTATGCTAATGGACTCCACTAAAGTAGCTTCAACGAAGCAGTTCCTACAATTTCTTACAACGCTTCCCAATTTCGTGCTGTGAAATTTATTTTGCAGTTTCTCAGAAACTCGTGTTTTTAAAAACAGACTTTTATAGAAATATATACAGTAGGAACCGATGAAGTCGGTAACATAGAAGTTAATCCGACTTTTTTAAACACGGATATAGTAGCAGGCCTACGTTGTCCATGTCCAATGCATGTTTTTGGTCTTAAGATTCGCTGATGTCGGTTTGATATTAATAGGCGTGCGATTCTCTGGTACGACCCGCTTACCTGTAATTATAATAGCAATAGCCATTGATACGACGAGCGCCTCCAGCGATTGCTGCAATTATATTAGTTTAGATCTATGTCTAAACTAATATAATTACGTGTATGTCTATGTTCGTAGTTATGTAGTTTCTGCGGAACTATTTCGCTTAATGTATGTATATTAATCATCTGGCTACTTGCACTGAAACCTCCCCTTTTAGTGGTTTTTGCTAAAGTTAATACTTATGACACATGGTCTATTAATAAAATATTTGAAATTTAAGTTTAAGCTTGGAATCAAGTAACAATATTTTACTTATAGAAACAGCGACAATCGAGTTATATGTGTTTTTAAATAATTTTGTTTATTTTGCTGCATGAGATGAAAAAAGTCATTAACCATAAAGTATAATTTGCTTACTTAAAATATTACGACGAGCATTGCAAAGTTAAAAAAAAAATACATACAAAAAAAAGTAATTTTAATAAACAATTTCAATCACAAATAAACAAAAAGGGATTGTGATGACAATTAATCTTAATATCTCCAATTAACAATCTCTGAGATACAAAATAAAATAAATCCACAGAGCTAGAGACGGTCCCTACAGGAGTTAGCTGATGTCTGTAATTAACGCGTCTGCCTCGACTCAGACAAGATAAATCTCCCGGAGATATTGATGCTGGCTACATAATCACAGATCCACGTTTATGTAAGATAAATATTTCCTTGTGTGGAAGTGTGTGCTTGTGTGTCAATTTCGCTCAAACAGTTGCGATTTCATTTGTCAAACTCTACGTGTAATAATAAGATTCTCTTAATACTGTTGACACGATAATCTGGGAGTTTTTGGAATGAAAACAAACTAACGGATATTTTCTTTGATTTAAGATATTCTTTCTTCGTAACACAATCGTTAGCGTTATTAATGTTTATGTTAGAAGCCTCTTCCCATCAGTGGCTGTTCACTTTTTAAGTAAAATAATTTAAGTAGGATAACTAAAATTATACATGTGAAAGTGTGTACGAATGCTTTCATGATAAAACTGCAGTGTTTTGTTTTTGAGAGTTTACATAAAGTCGATGTTTCAAGTTTTTTTCTTAAAGTTTACATCTCTCCTATTTCTTGTCGTTTTAATTTTGACGATCATTGTCAATCACCAAGTACCGCGTCCAAAGCCCAGTTTATAAAATGAATTGATACTTAAACACATTTAATGGTTAATAATAAATCTCTGTTACAGGTAAATAGCGTTTCGCGTAGACGGTGAGCCACTACGTCAAGCTTCAAACATATTTTATAGTCTAAGAGCCTCAGTCTGGTGTCTAGACCTTAACGAGCACCAGGATTGTTTATGTGATCATTGAGTTTTATTTCCGCCAAGAACATCCTGGCCGTTGAAGCAGAAGTTGGAAATTATTTACAACTTCACTGGTAAACTATTTGTAGTTCTAACTAACACTATAAAGTATAAACTTTTGAGTTATTTATGCCTGACTTTCATTGCCATCTATGGATGCGTGAAACGTTCTAGAAAAATATTTATATCGGGTTCGAATCCGTCTTCATGCCATTTTTAAAATAGACCTCCTGCAAGAATTGCTTTGACTGAAAATGCACTCATGATAGACATATCACAAAAAAATCTTTTTAGCTTCCAGTATTGGGACCACAAACTCGTCTCATAGCTTCATGAACACATAAGGAATATAGAAAAATATTTTGATTGTATACATAATTTCACTGCTATACATAGTATAAAACAAAGTCCCCAAAAGCTTCCTATCTATATGTGACAGATTTTATCTGCCTGTAGTGCATGTGTATTGTAAATTTACTGATCAGATTTTCATAGAATTTTTCCAATGCATAGAGCGATTCCCGAAGAATGTTTTAGTCTGTAATTTGTAACGGTAATAATCACTGTTCTTCACGGGCGAAGCTGGAGCGAATCGCCATATTATAAATTATAAATAATGAAGTCGGTTTATTTGCTTGTCTGTCACAGGTGAATGGTAATGAGATGCGGATGCGCAGGTAGGGAGTCTTCCGTAATGCGTGGATGATACCCATAGATATAACTTTTATATGTGTGCATAAAAATGTATATAATAGTGATGTCAAGAAACTAGCTGTGCGCAGCGGTTTTACTCGCGAAAAATTTATCACAGAGGAAACATTCGCTTGTAATTTCAAAAAAATCAAAATGTTATTTTAAAAGTACTTATATGTCATAGACCAATGTAATCTATAGTTATGTAACTGTGCTAGACTTTAACCAAATCCAAGCAGTATTTATTGCGTAAAAGAATGACAAACATACATACAAGCCTGCGCGTTCGTATCAGCTGCTCACTGAGGCAGTAAAAAGCGAATTCCAACGATTGGCGACTGCTTTGAGCTCGAGCTCAGGGACGTAGGGATGTGAAGGGATTGCGACACGAGGAATAAATCGATGACGTAACATTTAACATTTTAATATGACAAGTACATGGCTGTTGAAACTATCCGGTTTTAAGAAGGTAAATCACAATCTTCCATAAGGGATAAGTTTACAAAACGGGATATACTGTTCTAGAACAGTATATCCCGTATTTAAAAACAACTACTAGTAGTTGTTTTCAAGTATGGTATAAAAGCAAACTTATTTCTGAAAGACGGCTCTTGTTCCATAACAATGATGTATATGGGCGGTAATAGCTATTCACAAAAAGCTCAACCGGAGTTTATACAGCCAAAGTTTAGAGTGTTCCGCTTTTCATCCTTTTGGGCCACCCTAACACAATGCCCGGTATACCATAGCCGTCAAATCTCCCCCCCCCTCCCCCCATGGGTTTCGCTGTTACGTTTCGTGCGTATGAGTAGGCGGTGGCGGAAGAAAAGGCGGGCAACAATAATGCAGCGTCTATTGACGTCAGAAGGGCGCGATTACTCGTTTGCCCCCTGTACTATAAATAAATAAAACAACGCCGCTCGTATCAGTTGCGTCGCACCTGCGCACATGAGGCACGGTCATTACAAACGCTAACCACTGCCGAAGGTTTGTACTGCTAATCGTTCGCAACCGCACTCTACTTTTAACGTCTCGAATCACTTAATGGTAAGTGATCAACGGTCTACGCCCTAAAATTGCACTGCTCTTAATGTTTTTCGTTAGGAAGCAAATTACACTGGAGTTTCCGTGAGGTGAATTTACCAACGCCCATATTTGCAGAATATTTGCCCACCTATATATTCCCAGTTTGGCATTTCTAGTCTTATCAAAACTTTCGGAAACCACACGAAACGTATCGTTGCCTTGACTTCGTGCTAATGTCAAGTATAAAGAACTTCCTCGTTAGTTCAGCTCTATTCATCTAGCAAAAGCATCTTAATGTCCCCCAATACCCTTCTTAAACATGGGCAGAAACTTTGTGGTGTGTATACGTTTTAGGAAGGGGGAGTGCCATGCTGCATTGCGTGCCATGTATGCGCAAATGTTCTTTTAATGTTCTTCAATTGCTTAAAACTCGGTTCCGTTGCGACCATATCCTGGTGATAGACTGGGTTCACTGTCTTCCGTTCGATGCCGTCCAACATGATGTTTCGCTCGTTTTTGTACAAGTCACATTCCCACAGTACATGGTCTCTGGTTTCAGCTTTATGACCGCAAGAACATGATGGCAGGTGACATAACGCCATCCTGTGCAGGCGACCCCTAAAGCACCCGTGTCCTGTTAGTATTTGTGAAATAACATACTCAGGTTCCACCCATTGATTTTCCAGACGCGTTGTAAATTCAGGAAAGAAGCAGTACATCTCCCTCCCGTCGGCAGTCATCCATTTACATTTCATCCCATTAGGTAAACTATAAAAAGTCAACAATAACATCAGAATCCTTGATACTGTACATAATAATAAGACTACTTTTACGGATTTTATCGGGGTTTATTCGATTATTTATGTAGCGCGACGTTTCAGAAGCTTTACAGCAACTATGGTCACGGGTGATAAATAATCAAAGATACCGCGATAAAATCCATAAAAGTAGTTTTATGATTGAAATTCACGTAAACTTGAGACATCGATGAGAAATGTACAGTACATTTTAGTAGAGGTAGCGCCATGTTGCATTGCAGCGGAATTAGCCCGGCACGACCGGCGAGGAGTTCTCGCTCACATGATACCGGCATAAGGTGACATCTTAGGTGTCGCGTTTCGTGCGGTTTGTGTGTAGCCCGTGGCCTACTTCAGCGCATCGGCGTGGTGGTTATGCTGATGTTCTTGGACGTCGGTTGTCGTAAAGAAACTCCGGTTGTTCGTTTGGGGGATATAAAAAACTGTACTCGCGTGATTCGAGTGTAGTTTCGAATTGCCACAACTAATAACATATTAGTAAAATACGAAGGTGAATAGAGTTGAGTGGTGCGGACAGTGCAATGGCTACTGGAGGCTGATGAGGATGTGGCTACTTAAGTGCCGAGTGACTGGCGCGACAGCGGATATGAGTGATGCGTCAAAGCCTAGACCAGCATTTGCGTTAAATGGCCAGAGCTTTATTAATAACAAAGATGTAATTAGGACGCCAGGCGCTTGCTACTTGGAAGTGATGAAATGCCATATTGCGAGAGCGAGGGCGGACGGGCTCTGTTGTTAACGTGGCGGTCAATCGGTGTGCTACTCCAGGTTCGCATCCGCCTAGGTCATGGATGTTTACGTGTTTATATAATAACATCTTAAGTTTTCTTCATATAGAATAGTGGGACAGACGAGCAGTCGGTGCCTTTTTACGACTACCGTCGCCCATGAACATTCACATGACTACTATGTCGATAAGTTGCTCTCCTGCCCCCGTCGCCCAATGGGCCACCGGCTACTCACAAACCGCAAGAAACGCGACACTGAAGATGTCAATTTACGCGGTATTATGTGAGCGAGAGGTACCTCCCCGGTCGTGCCGGCCCAATTCCGTTGCATAGGATTATGTAGTGTTATGCACTATGCATGCTGCGTTCATACGCGAGACATGAAAGAAGTATGAGGAGTAAAAACGCGTGGAATAACAATCAAGCGTAACTTTCACTTGAGAATCACATCTATACTTAAGGAGCAAACTCCATTCAGGTGTCGGGCGACATACGATTTCATCGAGTTTATTGTATCCTCGTGTTGTCTGTTAATCAGTAGAGACGTGACGGAATAGTTACAACGGAAACGCTTACTGCGAAGCGGCCGTTTCGTCACAACAGCAGTTGTGGCGCGCGCCGGCTGATAGCAGCTCTGCACGTGCCACCATATCATTGTTTTAATTAAGAACAGTTGAAGGTCTTATGGTATTTATAAGACCTTAGCATAAGGGGGAAAACGAGGAGTCAGAGCCTTTGAATGTCTAATGAAGGACAATTCACTTGATCGTACCGTATAATCATTCCGCGAATTGTCATTCCTCCTTCCTCCTTGAGAATTGGCCACGGGAAACTTGCCTACACGCGTCATCATCAACAGATGGTGAGAGCTAAAATTGAACTAAATATAATTTATGCTTCAACTTTGATACGTAATTAATTAGAGTTATAAAAATACAATCTGACATTGATTTCATAATTAGCTTTAAACATTTCGTCCTCAATTAAACACTAAGGCCAAAATGTTAGTGAGAGTTGTGTTAAATAAAATTTGTACAATACAAATATATTGTTAAATAAATTTCAAAAATATAATCGGCCATGTTGAACGGAGATATTGACGTTCCTTGAAAGAGGCTTAAACATTTGGTTAAATGTTAGCTAATATTGTACTTATAATAGCATATAAATTTCTGATTATCAATACTAAAATACTTCTTTATTAATAATTAAAGGAAGGATAAAGAAAGAAATGTTAATCCTTTACCCATGTTACCTTTACCCATGTTACCCCAGAAGCCGGTCTTGCCAATTATTTTCTAATGAATGCCAACACAAAGACGTTAACAGAATTAATAACTGCTTAAAATATAATTACGTATATCTACCCAGTGTAACTCGCTTTATCAAGACGGCTCTTAACGATGGTTTATACATTAAGACTCGTCAAGGCGTACAGGCTCTGGCAGGGAACGTACAAATATACATACATACAAACATACGAGAGACATTCTCCTCCTGACACAGTTGGTTAAATAAAAATTCTTTTCTACAAATTCCATATTTAAATCCACGTGTCTCCATTACAGAAACGACCGCTGGTCACCTGTCCAGCAGTATGAGACCATTAAATGAGATTTAAATAGTCGCCATATTTGTTTAATTCGCAGCTGAGTGAAACATCTGTTCTATACGCTAAAACCATCGGAACAATTTATCTTTCCCATATTACCATAATGAAACGCTCTCATCAGCATTACAAAAATTATGTCAAGGCGAAAACTGTGTTATTTTTCATACAAATCATGTAACAGTTTATTTTTTTGTTACTCAAATAAATCTAGGAGAATTTCATTGATATTGACCGGACCAACTAATTATTAGTAATTACTACAGTTCGAACTTAGGTTCGTCAACGCTAATTGAGGCTCATATTGAGCTTCTCTTAGTTGTATTTAATCATCACTACGTGGTCATGGTGGCTATATTATAATTTGGTGATAAAATATTACGCAACTGTTGAGTTACAACGAACGTATTTATAATAAACATACATTGTTGTAAGTATTCACTATCCCATCGTTCATTATTTCCAATATCGTCTGATGAAAAGAAGTCTGTGATTGTGACTAAATGTTAAGATAATGAAGGAAGCTTCCTCAGCAAAATGAGACATCTTTTGTTTGTTACACAAAAGTCTGCTGTCATACTCAATGAGTTCCCATCCCTACAAATTGTAACAAACTGTTAAGTTGAATCCAGAGTAAGTAAACGCCATCGCGCGGAGGCAATAATCCATTAATTCAGCGTAACTTGGATCGAATCAATCGCATTGCGAGTTTGGATGTATTTGTATAATATCAAGATCTAACCTTAACCAAAGTAAATATATCAGTAAGCTCGGAGTACTTAATTAAAATTACTGTTTTAAAATTGGATTGTATTATCCCTATTCGAATGCTCACAACTAAATCTCTGATTAGAAATCTCTTTTCAAAAATTATGTAGTATAATGAACCAGCGGGGAGTAAGTTAGCATCAAGTATTCGCATTTGTAGAGATGTCTGTGTCGAGGCAGTTAAAATTTCACTTGGCTAAGCAAAATTTTCTGTCCGTTGCAAAAATCTTCCCCTTTTTAAGGGTGGGAGCGGCGGGCGAATTCTTGCATAAAATTTACATCGAGCGGTCCATACAAATTACCATTTTACTTGTAACTCTGATTAAATGTTGTAGAAGAAATATTGCTCTCTAAATGGAACAGAAAATTCTCGGTTTTCGACTCATTAAAATTGTTGTTTTGTTTTTTTACGCCCGTCTACACTCAAGAGTGATTCCCTTAGTTAAGCATTATTTTATTTCGGTCCGATACTGAATTGTTTAATTTATCCAACAACAAGATTAATGTTTCGCTTTGAAAATATAATTAATTTTATTTGGAGCAGCACTAAGTACAATGGATTTCGCATCAATAAAATAAACAAGCAAAAGTGCTCAGAATTCTAAAGTTGTTACTTCGGATCTTAAAACTTGGCAATATCCGATGAGGAGCCTTCCAAAAAGGGTGTATGTTACAATGTCGTCGGGCAGAAGGGTGTGAAAACATTGAAAGCATGTAGAAGGGTATTTGGCAGACTTCTACAAGCTAATGATCCACTTGATTGCGGTAAAGTGTCGCTATAAAACGTCTGGATGTTGCCAACTTTGAAAAAACAGTTGCCTCTCTTAAATGACTATTTTTCCTGGCAGCCGCCCGGTATTATGAGACAATTGCCTTTATTACTTGAGAATTGATGCCATCCTTTGCTAATTGTTGGATACAAAATGTAAGTGTCATTCAAGTATCGAATAAATCCTGTTTTAAATCATAGCTTCATAAGTAGTATTTACAGGTCTGACAAGAATATTGTATGTATTAATGTTTGTAGACCACAGTCAGAGATGTGTCCCAACTTACTAGCGTACTGCCTGATGTTTGCGTCGTTAAATATGAACGAAAACATTTTCTGAAACTTTTATCTAAATTAAGAGTGAAATTGGGGTAAAGAAGGATCTTTTCGTTGCGGAAGCCATGACCGGCCACAGGCTGAAAAAAAATCTAATTTGTGACGTAACAATCTGGCAGTTAACTTGTATGTCCTTTAAAATGGCACGCAACAGCCGAAATCAATTTGGAATTCATAATTTCATTTAGCGTCGCTCATGGCTTTGAAAATGTTGAAATTGGACGTCAGTAGCACAAGGGAGAAGTACCAGCGTTGTCCTTATAACTTTTGTCGTTTAATAAAGCTTAATTAAATTTGTGAATTAAAAATAAACACAATTCAATTATACTTGGACATCGACAGCCACTTTCATTCCAAAACACTTATCCGTAATCGCCATTCTGATTTTATTTAATTATCGAGGTTTTATCTCCTATAAATAAATTATCTCTCTACTTCTGATATACACCGGTATATCAGAAGGAGAGAGATGTTTTTCAAGCATATGTGATATAATAACAATAATATCTGCGGTAAGTCCGCAGATATTATTACACCACGTTAGCCTAGCCTTGTGCTAAGTACCGTAAGGAATTGCGTTACAGGTACCAGACAACGAAAATATATTTAAATTTTTTATTATAGAAATACATATAATACATGTATAAACATCCATGACCTAGGCGGAATTCGAGCCCGCGACCTCTGGCGTAACAAGCGGACTAACCAACGCGGTTACCGACTGAGACAGCTGGTCGTCACGTAACTTATCTATGTTTATATGTAAGTTAAGTGTGTATATATTATTGTGTAGATTTCTATGCCTCTTCCTAAGGTGTGAACGCGTATTGGTTGTCATTCCTTGACTATTGAGACAGGGAAGGTACATGAAAATATATTTTAAGGAGAATATTTGTATGAAATTTATTCTAAATTATTCTAATTATGTAAATGGGGATATATGATCTCAACTAAACATCATTAATTAATATATGTAATACACATAATGACCTGTGATCTCAACTAAACATCATTAAGTAATCTATGTAATACACATAATTATAAATCAATATATTTCTCAAGATGCTGAAGAGTGTTTGACCCCTTCGAGGAGTGCCTAGCTAGTGAGCTAAGGATACGCAGATGTGTTGTCACATACTATATCAGGCTGTTACTGAAAACTCGGATTATCCCCCCTTTATGCGATAGTATAATCAACACTTTACAGTACTATTTTGTGAGCGAACGGTACCACGTTGCGCCGGCGAGATCTTCACTATCTCCAACAATGTATAGAAAAGGGACAATTTTATCTACAAAAAAGCGGGAGGACATTCAACTTGGAAGGAAAAGATTAAGGCGAGAGTAATTCTCTGTCCGACTTTATTAAAAGTTGATACTTTAAGATGGCTGCGGACTTCGCCAAGTAAAATAATATTTCGCGCCGCTTCACTCGATGTTTCAATATTCGTAGGGTTCATTAATCACACTAAATTGACAGCGAGGGGGCTTGGCTTGATGTCACTGCAAACCAACTGCTTTTTAGGGTTCCGTTTTATAAGTGAAAATAAAACGGATGCCGTAAAATAATACTAATAATAATTATTAGAAACTTGTGGAGGTCTCTACGCTGATAAACAAACGCTCAGATGTACCCTTGGATCAGAGAAAAATATATATTTTCTAAGTCAACATAATAAATAATAACACGACTTACGTTATTATTATTATTCATCGTTGCAAGATTTTCAAAATATCTATCTTTCCTCCCGTTGACCTAAAATACTGAAATATAACAATCTGCGAGGAAATACAATAAAGATAAAGAAACGAAATCCATCGAAAACTTGTATTTGTAGTTCAATCATACAAATAGTGTGCACACGCGCGCAAATATAAATTCTCCAATTTTGCCAAAAATAATTCGTACAGAGCCTACGCGTTAGTACGGAACTCGCGGCGCATGGGACAGACTCGCACTTTAGCGACTTTTTTATTTCACATGACAAATATGGCCCGTGACAATTCGGAAATGAAGACATATTTTTACGTTAGACCCGATTGGAGGCTGTTGGCGTCATTTATCATTGTCGTGATCACCGGATTGCCAAAAGTCTTCTCTGAATGAAAAGCAAAACAATCAATTACATGGAACAATTTGCTATTCGTTTGAGAACAATTTGCTTGTTCGGTGTTGTGACTCTATTTGGCTATCACACAGCTGAGTAGATACAACCAAGCCAGCCTGTCAGCATATACTTCAATATTCGTATCCGATTGTTAGGCTAAATGAATATACCTTATACTTTTAACTGTAAAACAGGTTAGATAGTTTCACCGAATTTCTAATACTACTACTATATGAGACAAAAGAATGTAAATAACTTGAAAATAGTTTATATTTAGTGCTCTTTACTTCTATTTCTCATCCCTACTATTCTATCTCAAGCTTATAACACGGGCATGTTTACTACGATTTATTTATTCCAACTACTTTCAAAATGATCAGTAGTTTACAGTGTACTAATGTTTGTTAATACTGTATAGGTTTTTACTACGATTGCTAAAGAATTTGCCAATATTTACAATCCAACATCAAGATAATAATAATTTTAGCCTTAGCCTGACACAAACAAGACTGTATTATTCGCGCGAGAACATCTGAATTAGATACGCAGTAATTAAACATACACTGCCACAATGGTACGTAGTTAAATAGGCGTGTTCAAACTTGACTAATGTACTTTCCATAAATCCCCATCTAACGCCACTTTTATGAAATTGTAGTTGCGACTTCAGTAGAAGCGAATTTAATGTTTCGTGTAAAAGCTCCCATTTGTCATTAATAGAGTATTCATCATAAATCAGCGTTCGTCCCTCTCTTGCGCGTGCTCTCTCAGATTGACTTACCATATCCAGGATCTACAGGATTTGCTTGACAAAGTACTTTTGTGTTTTTCCTTGTTTATAAAGGGTGGACATAGGGTTGCCAGTTGATATGTCTGGGCGTGAATTTGAAAGAAATCTATGATTGTAACATGATTGCCCAGAAGACGTACCGTACTTCCATTTGAAGCCATATCCACACTTTCCACCAGGTAAAGCAGTGATCAAACGCGTGTTTTAAAAACCACATTGGACGACGTTTTATTGAATATATTATTCGTATAATTATATAACTTATTTTAAAGGTATAGCTGATACACACTTTCATATATTTGACGTTGCCAAATCTGCTTGGTATTTTGTCAGATTGTCGATTCAATAAATAATTAATTTTAAATTTCTATTTGGTAATTGTGGGTCTCTATGCACTTATGTCGGGATTAGAAGAGTCTCGAGCACCTCGCAAGCCTAGACGGGCATCACCTTTCCCGATACCAGCGCAGTATCGGTTTGTTCACCGCTAAGTTTACCGGAGTCCTTTGGGAGCTATTTTTATTAACTTCCAAGGCTTTTTCTTTTACGTTTCTAACGATTCAAAGCTTAGGTTACTTCAGGAGTGGTCTTAAAAGGACTTTGTCTGCATTTGTTTAAAGAAATAATTTACATCGGTCCCAAAATAGAGTCGAACTATTTAACACTAGTAAAATCCGTTAAGGATTTTATTGCGATTCCAGATGGATTACAGCAGCCAAAGCTGTGGGGAGATTGAATTAAGAGTTGTCCTGGTGTCATGTGTTATTTGAAGTAACAGAAGTATGGTGTTATGTTCGTTCGTTTATTAATTTATATTTTTATCATAAGGTACCAAACAAATCGGATATCCAGGCATAAATAACATTATTTCCATTAAAATCTGGATGCTTTTTCATTTGTAGCCTCACAATGGACGAATGGATGAAAATGTTTTTCATAAAATCTAATAAGGGGGCTGGGGGTGTAAACCGGCGGCAAAGGCTGAAAAACAAATTGAATCGCGATGAAATCCATAAAAGCAATTACAGAGTAATAAGTAACATTCACGTGGAATTAGTCATCAAAATTGGATTCATATTAATTACTACATATACAGCAAGAGAACTTCTAGGCATCACCATGTCCTCAGTGTGAGTGTGTAAGAGAGTAGCGCTTTAGTCGTGCATTTCAGCTGGTGCACTACCTCGTTGTTGTTACACAACAACTCATAAGCATATCACGGGTGACTCACACAGCTCAGGGAATCAGCAAGCTGAAGTTCCAATGGGCAGGCCACATTGCTCGCAGAACCAATAACCGTACGCACTGTAAGATGTATTTTGGACGGCCTCCTACCCGGTGACTGACGGCTTGTTTAAGGTGGCGGGGAGCGCTCGATACAAGTAGCCTGCGACCTTGGCCTATGGCTCTCTACGGGGGAGGCCTACATCCAGTAGTTGACGTCGTCCGGCTGACGATGATCCTACTAGATTCACCGTCTAAGGATATGAATATTTCTTTATTAAATCTTAATTTATATTCACAGTATATCCCACATTTAATATAGAGCCGTACGGCATCAGAAAAACTGGGATATCAATGTTTGTTTCGATTTCGAACTTTATTATTAATTATAAATAAGACGGGTTTCGGATTGACGTTTTAAGAGGTTTCTCTATACTAGAGATGCAATGTTGTTCTAACATCACTAAATATGTCGATGAAATTATATCGACGTGATGATATTTTAAATTTCATCGATATTGAAGATGTTTTCCAAGCAACTGAATTAGAAATAAAACTAAATCGGTTCACTGAATGATTTGTACTGCTTAATTAGGTATCAAAATTAAAAGTTAAAGTAGCTAGATTTTTATACATTTTATAAACAGTTTTTGTTTTTATATGTTGAGATCGTATGTGTAACCTCATTTGCTGCATTCAAATACTTAATTTCTTGATGCAAAATGCAAAAATCTGTTGTTTAATTTATAAGGTCTTCGAGTACTTATGTATCTTACTTACGAATCATCATTTACCTGTGGACATTTTTTCTAAACATAATAAAATGGAACGGAAAATAATCGAGAGAGAATATAATGGAATAGAATTGAATTAAAATAAAATAAATTTTATTTAAAACAATGAACGTGGATGCAGTAATATGGAAAATTTTGCCACGATATTGTCGGTTTAACGAATTCTTGTCGCAACCCTACTACCGTACCCGTGTGGGTGGTTGTGTGCGCGATTTTGAGCTCGCTTGCGCAATCTCTGTGACGTATGGACACGCATGCGCGGCTGATATCTTAAAGGAAAATTTCAATACATGCCCTATCTAAGTTCTGATTCATCCAGGTACATGCAATACTGACACAAATACCCATATCTGTGTCGGCTTTGGTACAGACAAAACAAAGCGAGATGAACCGAATAGATGTGGTGAGCTACAAAAAAAAGAGTTATTGCAATCTAGTCGACGCGCCCGACGTTGGTACCAACACTACCTTTCGACAAGACCGTCGTAAGTGACAGCTTTTCAGTCGGGTCTCATACGGGTTGTGTCTCCAGTGGCTTTTTATGGGGGAATGGGACAGGGCAGCGTGCTGTGTGTGCGGCACAATGCTCCGGCTGAAGGTGTCCTCCGTATACAATAAAAACTAGCGTTGCCAAACATCTTGTATTAATTTCATAATTTTCTTAATGAACACATTGGCTATCAATCAGACCGGCCAGCCCGTGGGCTACGTGTGAATATGCTGAGAAATTGAATATATGAATGGTAATGTGCGCAGGCGCCACTCGGCCTATAACTCCAAACGAGTTTAGAGCTAATGATTAATATTAGTTTCCGTTTCTATCAAAACGCCGGGATGTATAGTTACGGGTAAAAGTTGTGAAGATTGTTCATTTGGGTGTTTTGTTTCCCGGTGTCGTCAGCTGCTCGGACATCGAGGACGCATTTACCGCAGTTTTGGACCAATCATATTTCACCATGCTGCACAGGAGGAGGTAGTGCCACGCTGCACAGGAGGAGGTAGTGCCATGCATAGTGCACGACACTACATCATCCTATGCAACGGAATTGGACCGAAGCCACCGGGGAGGTACCTCTCGCTCACATAATACGGCGGTAAAGTGACATCTTCAGTGTCGCATTTCGTGCGGTTTGTGAGTAGGTGGTGGTCCCTTGGGGGGGGCAACGCATCTGCATAATAGTTATGTGAATGTTCGTAGCTTCGGTAGTCTCCGAAAGGCTCCGATAGCTCGTTTGTCCCCCTATTCTATAAAAAATAATTGAGAGGGGCTAGTGCACATGGAGACACATGAGAAGGAACTCATCTGCATAGCCTTTGGTTTTGCGAATGTATATGGATGTGTGTTACTACAAAAATCATATCTCTATTCTTTTTACAGACTATAAAATTGGCTTATAGACGGCAGATCGTAAACGACACGTTTCATGCTGTTTGTGTAGGTTCCCTAGAAGGTTGGGCTAAGTAGATGTGTGCTAAGGAGTAAACACGTGTAAGTACGTGGCTGATGATGATGGAGCTGCGTGTTTACAGTAGTAGTATCTATGCACTCGCTACATTAAAGGTCAAGTTTCTTTATGTTACCGCTACAGTCAACATGTTACTTAAGTATTTTTCCGGGACAGAATAAAATAATGATCAATGTTTTTTTTCGGGTTCGCGTTTAAAATAAATTGTTATCTGACAAAACTTATAATATCTGGTTTTAATTATCTGTCATGACACAGAAAGCTCAAGTTGAAATTTTAAGTGATCAGTTAATTAACCGAAGTTATATCTTTTGCCACTTAGCTGTTGTTAAATGGTGGTAGTCATAGGCATGTTTTGTATGGTGTTTACAGTGACATACAAATGTCAATCAACAAGCTACCATCGTTATCTTTATTATTAATACGAGCATAATTACCAGGCCTTTATTCAACTGGGTTATTTATTCTATTTGTGATCTTATTTGCATTATAGAGGGAAAGTACCAAATACACGATTCAGTCATGATCGTCCCCATGAGACAAACTTTCTCGTAAGCACCGAGGCTATTAATAATCTATTGCGCGCGAGTTTCCCCAGACGCCAGAGTCGGGGTAGGAGAGACCTCTCGGTCCCTCCGGCTATGGTAATAATTTGCTGTTACGAATACTCTCATAGCGCGGGATGCACCTCTCTCATCTGCGGAAGATAGGGGGTCGGTCCCCCTTACGACTCCGAAGTTAGTCTCGTCGCCCCACAAGCACTCATAGCAATCCGATGAAGCTCTACTGGGTTTCTCTTCGCCTTCACAGCGTAAGTGCCGGAAAAAAGAGACAAACGATTTCACCAATGAAAATGAAAAATTATACAGACTTTATGTCATCTTGTAGTCCTTTAAGTGTCATGAACCATAGTCACCGTCTCCGGCCGTGATAATAGTGTATAATGTTATACGAGCATGCGAACGGTAATTTCGCAATTTAGCCGAGGTTGCGTTTAAGAAAACCAACTCGCAGCGGCAATAGTGTTAAGGCCGCATCTTAATCGTTATCAGACGAATTAAAATTTGACGGTGCGTTTTGGCATCATCGTTGTTGACCCGCGCGATACCCGACACTTGTGACACACATGTAACAATATCTATAAAATTCCTTACGAAGAAACAAATACAAATCAAGACATGTCCAGGTTACACGGAGTAACTTTGACTACTTTTTATAAAAAAAAAAAATGTTGGCCCGCTTCCTACATGAAGCAGTGGTAGGTATAATTAAAAGAAAAATCCAAACTTAGTTACACGAATAAGAATCATCTTATATTTTAACATACAAGTGCAAATATTTTTCGTTGCTATTGTGTGTAACTATAACATTTGTTGTAGATTTGTTCCCTTATCCATCTACTTCTGAACTCTATCAATAAAACGTTGAGAGTCACATGCAAGAACATGAAATAATTTTGCGGCTCTACATTAATGAAACAATATTATGTTGCCCGAATTTCGAATGATAATTTGGACCCAATAGTGTAGATTTTAAATTGCTGGTCTGTATTAGTCGTGGCTTATGTGCCACGTACGGCAGATCTTTACAGAATTCTTATTCAACATAACGTAAGTAACGCGACAAACAAACAATCAGAACCTGACGACAAAACAGACGGCACTACCAGGCAATATACGCCAACCATTCTAATATACATTGGCCCATCAGAGCCCTCTCTCACAAATGCGACTTCGTAGCCAATACTTCCCGCCTGGGTTATGTAAAGCGTCATTTCCTGGTGCCAACATGATTTGGCTTAGCAAGAAAATAATTCCGCTGTAAACATTTCCATTTGTTATCTGGGGCTTTTCCGCGTAAATCTGTCTGTAAAAACCGCACTAATCTCAATACAATAGATAGAAAAAATACTCTAGTCACAAACCTAGTTCGCGATAGAAACAGGTAAGACCATTTGATTAGATTATAGAACCGGTTCCTAGTTAAACAGTGGACCGGCGGAACCGGTTGCGTGTCCAGTTAGGTTGACCCCTCAAATGTGCTCAAGGGTCTAATATGTTACTGCCGCATTGCTCTGTGGCCGTGTTTCGGGCTCACATAACGTAGCTTTGAGTGTGCAAATGGCATATTCTTTGCGTGGCAATATCCTGGTGGTAAGTGTCTTTTGTGGAAAATAAGCACTCACGCAATAATGTATTGCAAGCCTTCATTCAAATCCCTACATCTAGGCTCTCACATGTCGTACAAAATATATCTATGACTTAACGTCGCCAAGTTGTAAAAGTTACTTCACGTAGGGGCCCTGGTTATTTCAGCTCGATCCGCTACAATGCAGAAATGACTTGTTCACGACGTATCGGTAGTTGCTAACTATTTAAATTGTTCATTTTGTGTAACTGATTCAACAATAACAGCTGCAGATAATTGTCGCTGTAGTGCAGTCATCAACTGTTCTACACCTGCCTGTTTTAACTGTAATTCTCCATCTACGATAGTAAAGAGCTTGTTTCCTCTAGCAAAAAAAAAAAAAACAAATTAATACAGAAGTTAACAGCTACACGGGAGTGCCCGAGTCGATTCTGTTTCAACGGCAATCCTTGAGATTTAAATATCAGCTCCTTTCCAATCCACATTTATATAACATGTAATGAACAATTCTGTATCAGTGTCTGTCCTCTCGCCGTATTGATAAATCGCCGGCAGAATCAAAACTGAAAAACAAACACACAAGTTTTCCATCATGTTAAAATTTAATGGTGTTTTTTACATTAAATCATTACATTTCTTTTTTCAATTCATTTTCATTTACATTCACATAAGTCATGTACATTTTATTTTTCTAAGAAGGTTTCGAGGCTACGTAACACCAGCATGATCGCCAAGTACTATCGACTATTGGAAGATGTGATGACCCATGCGGACGGTGTAAAATAATAAACTGTTTTTTGTGCCAGAAGCCAAAATAAAATTTGTAAACGGCCGTGGACAAATACTAATATTTACTTGGGCACTAGTATCCTGACACTTCAATGACTCATACATTAATACACCTCACAAATTAACCTATAAGTTTAATGTATGACATTGTATAAAGTATTCTAAAACATTGAACAATTTGTTTAATTCTTGAATAGACGGAGAAATAAACTAGCGCTCTGGCGCTAATTAATTGTGTTAAGGAAGTGTGCGATGTTACCCGTTTAACATAAAAAAATACAACTTGCAACCTATTTTATTGAGCGTTTCAAATACAAGGCCACTTGCAACTTGTTATCCGTAATTCCGTTGTTTCCTTAAAAATGTTGATGTGTTGATAGTGTGTTAATTTATATGATAATGAAGACGTGATGAAGCAACTCGCATAATAATTCAGAACGGAAGTCGGAAATCTCAGCTCACTACTTCATCTCGTATGTGTGTCATGTCGCAGGGAAGTTCGGCAGTGGGTACAAGGGAGCTGGCTCCTGGGGGAGGATTAATGTAAGTATTCCTATAAGCGATTCTGTTACGACACTAAACAATAATTTAAGCTTGCAAGTTTTTAAATTGTTTAACTTAAAAAGATGTTATAAAAAGATGAGTTAAAAAAATCTATAAGTTATTTACATTTGCTGAAGTAAACATATAGGAGACCAAAATGACAAGGCCCCTGTAGTACTTCTAAACTTGGATAGAAGACAACTTTGTTTTTTTTTTGTTTTTTACTGGTTTGTGATTAGCCGGTGGCCCATGGGGGGGGGGGAAGAAGGAGGGCTCCGCATATGCATAGTAATTATGTGGATGTTCATGGGCGTCGATGGTCGTAAAAAGGCTCCGAATTCTCGTTTGCCCCCCTATTCTTGCACGTTGGGGAACAGAGCCGGTGAGCAAACCCCTTGTGCGTCTTCCATGATTCGCTCCATATACCGAGAGGTGGGTAGGAGCATGGGTGGAGGTGGGTAAGTGCCCCCCCACCCTATTCTATATAAAAAAAATTGTTTTTTTTTTTTAACAAAATTTGATGATAAAAAAACACGATTCTACAAAATGGCTAAATAACAACCAACTTTACGGTACAAAACAAAATCATTTTTCATTTCACAAAAGAAATGCTACCGTGATAAATGTATAGATTATTCGAAGCGAAATGTAGCAAATACAATAAAATGTAAAAGACGATTGAGCATAAAGGAAACAGGTGGGTAGGCAGAAGTGTACAATATTCCGTAATACTCGACAATAGGTAACCGTGGAGACGGAATCAAAGGCAGAGCCCGGTTCACGGAACCACCCAATATTATCTGTACTACGGCCAATAAAAGTCAAGACCGTATGCCTCACAAATTGTATGTACGTGAGTTGTAAAGCGCTTAAATTGGATTTTTCGAGTATCTTGGCGTATGTTGGGACATTATCTAAAGTACTTACGGTTACCAAATCGTCTAATGTTATTTTTAATGTCTTCTGTTTATTTGTTATATAATCAGGCTGCTTACAGCGTTGTAAATTGTTTCTTTATGATAGCTGGGACTCATGTGTTGAAGCCATTTGATGTATAAAATAATTTGCATTTTAATAAATTTATATCATATATAATTATTATATCAATCAATAGCATTTCCTTAGTCAATACTAATAATATACTACTAACGAGTTTATTTCAACGCGCAATTCTTGGGTGCTGCTGGTCACAATTGAGAAAATATATTTGTGTTGCATGGTCCATTTATCGAGGAAGGCTTTAGGCTATATACCATGTCGTTACGACTAACAGGACCGGAGTTACGCGTGTGCAATAGTGGAATGATGCTAGTTATATTATAAAAAGTAGAGACTACTGTTAAATACACATCTCGTTTAGTTTATTTAAGGCATCATCGTTTAAATTGTTATACGTTCATAATGGAAGACGACGATGGAGGATCACTTAAATCACCCAAAAAAGTACCATTCTTTGGCATTGTAATGAATAAGAATCACTTAAATCATTATCTTATTTTTTTTTTTTAAATAAAATAAAAGTTTGGTTAACATATTTTGGAATGCAAATCTCATTCGAGTTGGAGTAATTGCAAAGTTTGATATGTAGATCATTACTCTTAGATCTGTATATTCTTAATACACATTCATCGCGTTTTTCTGATTAGTGATGAAAAATACACATTCATCGCGATTTTCTAATTAGAACTTGTCAGTTTGTCTGAAAAACTTGCAATTGATACGTTCACTTTCGGACAGAAACGTAAAAACTGTGCGAGTCTAGTTAGCTGCCGTCCAAAATGATTCTTAGATTTGAAACAACGTAGAGGGGGAAGAAAAGGTTTCTATTTATTTCAGACTCACCAATTATCTTAATAAGCTAAAATAGTAAACACAAGTTATTTCACACAGATGACTATCATATTATTACGGCTCGAAATATTATTCCTAATGAACGTTAAATGTATTCCGTGTTCAACATTTCAACATCTCATTTTAACAATCTTGACGACTAAATCGTTGACGTAGTAATTATCGTTCGAGGGGCCATTGTTTTAACAAATTATAACACGGCCGAAATCATAGTGCCGGCAGTTGGGCGTATTACCATCATAACGACGACCATTCTATTTGGTCCGCCTAGAAAATCCCCCTTAAATTGGAACATGGAACACGCGAGGTAATTTAAGATTTTTATCTGTTCAATAGGTAGATATATAGTTACAGCAGCTTGAAAAACAGAATAGGCAGGTTGCAACGTAAGTGTAAACAAAACAGATATAATCCTTAGAAATGCTCCTAAAACACTTTGTAATGTGTTTTTAACGGTTACGTGTGTATGTTTTTTAATTTTATAATCTTACATTTCATATAACAGATTAGTTTATGTTGGTTTTTGGAATGTTTATTTAGCAGTGGTAAGATTGGAAAATGATAATATGGAATTAATTTTAAATTTTCCTGTGTATTTTAAATTTATTATATTATTTAATTCAGGTTTTTCTTTCTCACTTTGATTTCTTCGAAGTTTGTATTGTGGTTGTATTAACTGGAAACGTATGCGTTTAGAATTTCTTAATTTTATTATTCAATCTGACGTTGTTTCAAAACATATTGCTCCTCAGGTTTAAACAATTGTGTAAGCATTGAAATTGATAATGTTTAATGCGGCGTTGTTTAAATGGACGAAGTTTCCTCCCTTGCAACGTTTACACCGCCGCTCCAGCGAAGATGTTTATGTGTGATTACTCATACATTTTCTCTCCAAGACCCTCGTGATTGCCAAACTCCTCAAAGTTTTATAGCTCTTTTATCGGAGCACTCTTTTTGATTGTGACACATTTCAGACTCTTCCCATCTCGATTAACGTCGTCTTGACAAGCGATTTTTAATAGTGTGCCGTTTTTATGTCCTAGCATCAATTCACTTTGTATATAGTCGCTTTAAATCACCACCGTTAACGAGATGCGTATATTATATTTTTTCATCTCAAACCGTATACGTATGGATTTTAGATGTTATTGTGATAAAAATACTTTTAAATTTGCATGCACTTGAGTACCTAATATTTACAATGTGATATTGTTACTTTGAACATTTTTTTTACTATATCGTAATTACTTTGTTTTTATCCCCGTCATCTATTCAATCAATTATATTCTTATATTCTTCTATATTCAATTATATTATTGAGCCTAGATAATATATGTATTTTAGAATTATAAATATTTTAAAGTTAAACTGCGGAGAGTCCAACCACGTCTTTGACTACATATTTTGGTAATTTTTTTTGTATTAAAAGTGAAAATAAGTGCAATTCACATACGGGTGATAGTAGCCTGGACTCCGGGTGTTAAGTAATTTATTTTAATTTTCTTATTAATACACTACGACACAAACATTATTTCTTCCAAAGATCTACACAATATGCATCATAATTTGCCATGCTTACTGGCATCATGTAAATAATCGGACTATGAAATTATCTTTTAAAAAGCCATCTTCATAAACACTTGCCGTGTGGACTGCACAGATAATATCAAGTAATGGGGTTACGCTGAGAACCGATAATTATGTGCCTTGTAATTATGTGAGATCGTTAATGCATTAGGGCATGCTCGGCTTCTTCAGAGCCTTTAGATGTTTGTGAGAATATGTGGGATGGTTCTGCACAAATTCTACGCAACTTTAATTATAAAGATTGTTGAACTCACTAGAGCTCATGATGAGGTCTAAAATAACAAAAAATGTATTTAATGTCAAAATTTTTATTTCAAAACTGCGACTAAAACAGAATCCTTTAACGACCACGAACTTGTGTACGATAGGGGCTGATAAACTGCACACTTTCTTTAAAAAGTATCAAGTTATAATTATTTGCCTACACTACTTACCTGATTAATGCCACACAAGAAATGAATAATTGAAATTTACACATTGGTATTGCTTGTGTCCTATATACCTGTAGCAGAACTAGTTACTAAAACTCCAGTAAGGATTAAGTGGTAAGTTTGTACCAGCATTTTAGTATTGAAATAATTAATTATATTGAAGTTTGGGCTGGAAATTTTGTATAAAGTATTCGTTTTAGGTGACCATATACACATATTTCTATATTAATGTTCACTGTAAAGTTCTGTTTACATGTGATAATTGATAAAATAATGTTATAAGTAATATCTGTGTACATCATCCAGTTCACAAGTCATAAACTATGTATGAGACAGATAACTTGTGCATAACATATTACATACAGCAGCCAAAGCTATATTTCACCGTTCTCCCTGTCTCGCATTGAACTGCAGTACATATCCCGAGTGCCCAGCGAGTCGTGAGCACGTTTGGTGAATGGGCCATGGGTCGTGTTGCGATCCTTCGTTATGTCGCTTCACTTGCTCTCGTATTAAATGCAGCCAATCGAGAGTAACGGTCGCATTTCTTAATGGAATATTGTAGTTACAGATATAGTATAAGTATCATCGGTTTACACTTCGCCTCATCATGTTATATACATTGATTGTAATGTTAGTCTTTCGCTACCAAAATTAATGTTTTTTGCTGCCCACGATATATTTCTGGCCAAGTTAGGGCTAAGAAATTTATCAACAATATCTCTTTAAATCTGTGTGAGCCTGCCAACGCTCGACTACACTAGACTAAAGGGTGTACAAGAGAACCATCGTGATCGAGTTTTAAAACTGTAACATCGACTTCTGTTCACGCGATTTTCTACTCATGTTTCTTTCATGCCGCACTACTTATATCGTTGCTTGGACATTATCATTATCTATTTTTCTTACTAATATAATCTTGTAAAAACCACTTATTTGCGAAGGAATGTATCATATGTACACACTTTCACTAAGCAAATAGTAAAGTCCAACATCCTTCGCCGGACTACGTGAAGACGTGCACTTTGTTAGAAGTAATGATCATAGGATTGTCTGGTTCATCGTTGGATATGTCGTTGATGATGAGTGTGCGGACAGATAACCCCTCCCTCGGTGGAATCCATTAAAATTGTTTATTTACGGTGCTGTTTGACTTAGTTTGGCAACTTCGGGTTTATTGATTTAGGATCTTAGATGTAGACGGAGTTGCTAGCAAATAAATTAGTTTTTTTATTCGACCGACTAAACGCCAATAAAACTAGCTATAACAACTGGTTTTACTCTTTTTTGCGCAGAAAAGAAGTCAAGAGCGTTAAAATCTTGACACGTAGTCGTTTCAAAATTTAAACTACCCGCCACGTGTAAATGTTTTTCTACTAACACTAAGGCAGTGCCATGCTGCATTGCAGCCTTGGGTCGGCACTGCCGGAAAGGTAACTCTCGGTCACACACTGCCATAAAGTGACAGCTATATTGTTGCGGTTCGTGTGGTTTTCGATTAGATAGTGGTCTATTGGAAAGAAGTAACAAAGATTACCATCCTTTCCTAGATGCATCTGCATGACAATAACGTGGATGCCTATGGGCGATGGTAGTCGCCAGTAGGCTTCCGATTTCCCGTTAGTCCACTACACTGTATAAAAAAGGAACCTTAAACCGCATTCGAAAACCTACACCTGTCCTCACCTCACTCTTCTGGTGACTTGTGCTGTTATTACAGCGGGCGAGGATACCATTCCTGCTATGTAATATATAGTAATCGACGCAGATCGTGAGCTAGGCATTAATGGTACAAATTGTGTGAATACTATTTTAATTTGTGCCTCCGATCGTGTGCTATGTAACTGCTATTCGGGATGATTGGATTGTAATAACATGTCTCATTAGGCTGGTAGAATGCTCGACTGTACTGAGACTATAACTCAATCTCATGTGGTCATAGCTCTCGCAGTTGCAGTTAGGACTGAATAATAAAGTATTTCCAGTCCATCAATGGTTGATAACATAAGGTCACCTTGGATATATATAACTCACATAATCCGTAACTGTCATTTCACAATGGTATTATGTTAGAGAGGTTACTGAGAATAAATACTTTAAAACAAAATAATATAACATTCCAAGGCAGCGGAAGCGACTATATGAGGCATTTAGTAACGTTTTGTACTTCATCTCTATAGTAGCATAGATATGTTGTCAATATTTCTATTAAATTCATCAAAACACACATCAAGCTAAGCGGCAGAAATGGTAACGTTAAGACATCCGGTCTGTATCTGTAAACCCAAGTGCTAATTGAAAATCGAAAAGACAGCACCGTTTTGCATAAAACGATTACCGAAATACCTCGCCATATATAAAATACTGTCCAAGAAAAATAGCATAAATTGTAATATACAATCTTCCTATTAGGGTCAAGAATAGAGTCTGACCTTCGTTCGTGTTTTGACGTTCACTGAGCTCGCCTACCCGCTCCTTATACAGATAACACGGTCTCAGGGTCACTACGATACTACAGAACCTTTCCTATTCGTCAGTATCTAACGCTGTGCCGACTAATGGGCTAGACTATACTTATAGTTATTACTAAAAATAAAATGAAATTGAACAAAATCTGTAAAATATACAAGGAACGGTAAGGGACCTAAAGTTAAGCCTTGAGACACTCTATATCCATGAAAAAATGAGGGTGCCCTGTGCGCTTTTCTATATTTACCCGTAATTTCACAATTCTTGAGATACTGTTTACGATTTGAGCTTTTGCAGCCATGTTGGACAGGCACGACCTGGCTGACACGTCTCTATCACGAGCCGCACAAATCACGATCTCTTGACGCGGGCCTGTGATCGAGAGGTACCTCTCGGATCCTGCTGACTCGTTTCTGCTGTAAAGCACTTTAAGTGCCTCTTACAACAAAACAATTCATATTATAGAAATTCATACCTGCGGTTCTTAAATTTTAACAAAGTTGAAAACAAAATCACAGCATGGTGCAATAAGTTTAACTGTTTGATTAGCATTAGAGTTAACTAACTACTTCTGTGTAAGTTAGTTAACTTTAGTTTATCCAAACTGCATTGTTAGTCTATGATTGGAAAGCTTAAGTTTAATTTGGATTTGGTTTAACGAAGCTCTTTTAATTTAACATGCTATTTTAACTTGCTGCGACACATGGAGGTTATGGTTTGCTTTTCAGAGTATCTGTACCTTTTTTTTTGTTGACGCGGAGAAACGTATTTGTGCGCCTCCACTAGCTCTGGGTGGGGTCCAGTGGTGTGTGGGGCTTGCGACTCATCTTTATAGTATACCCACGAAAACCACCGCGAGAGTCACCAGTGCCACCTTTGTTGAGGTGCCCCGGAGCTACAAATCTTCAGGGCACCTCCACAGCTAGTCAGTCCCCTAAGGGACCAGAGCTTCCTCAACATAAAAGTTGCGCTACTCCACTATTTACACTTTAATATTGTGTCCTATACATTATTTTTCTTTTGTTTTGTTTTTGCTGTCGCCTTCACTAGCCCAGGGTGGTGTCCAGAGGTGTATGGGGCTCGTGGATAATTTGCCCCGTGCGCAAAAGCACCGCCTTTTTTGCCCTTTAGTCATCTCTTCTTAGAAGAGGGATACAAATATCAAGCCCTTCCTCGGTTCATTTTGCTTTCCCAGAGGTGTCTGGGTTCACCCAGACTACTGAGCCCCACTGATACAGCAAGGCTTGAACAATGCTGGGTAGTGTCCCTGTACCTAAAATTATACTTATTGTGTTTATTTAGTCAACTTTATAGTTTAAAGAATAAGTTCCATTCCGCGTGGTCTTCTGTACAATTTCACAGTCCAACTACACTTAAGCTATCGATTCAGTACTACTATTTCACAAGTAAGGCTAGAGAGACACATGCTGTAGTTGCACAATCTACCCTATTTTGTTATTTCCAGGCCAGCCATCTCACTGAAAGGCGATACGGTTAAATACATGCATACAATCGGAACGACTGCACTTCCCATCTTAACCTAGCTCTACTACAATATAATTCGAACAAATTCACGACTAACAACTAGTTCAATAAACTATTTGGCCTTAAGTCCGATTCTATTATAGAGATACCTTGTATGGAGCTGAATCAATATTATGCTAAGCAAATGAGGCCCGACCCAGCGGTCGACGATAACTTCCAATTAATATTACTTTATATTCAATAGCTCCTTTGTTTATTGAAATACGAGCCGCAGGGTATAAGGTTCGGAGCCAGAGTGCGATGTTGTTTTAGGAGCAGCCAACGAGCGCAACTTTTGTGGTGGAAACTTTGTGGCATTTAATTAACACAAGTATATGGGAAGCTAGTGGGCCGGAGACGAACATACCAGGCATGATCGAGCACTCGATTTTCATCTGATGATAAGGGACTACTGACTCGACGGACACTCTAACGAAAGTTTTTGCAGAATTTTTGCTTTCCTTTTCTCACCTTTATGGAATAACGTATCATTCTCCTTTGCGCCACATGGTGTTCTCATAAGTCCCACGTAGCGCGATAGCATAGTTATTATTACGTTCCAAGTATAAGAAAAAAATTGGGCTTAACCAATAACCGGGAGCGACTACACTGATTCTCACTAGGAGGTATTTTTTATTTATTTCCCATCGCCCTTTGATATGATCGCAGGGAGCCCGAGGGAATTCTAAAACGCATTTGACAAGCAACGAATTTGATTAGAAGTAAATAGTAGGAGTGGAAAGTGTTTCCAGTTTCCCTCTCCAACGAGAGCGGAAACAGTACGGGATTACAATAACTGAAACAGTCAAAAAAGGAGACGACGACTGCCAGGTGGAGCCCGGCTGCTGCGCGCCACGGAGGTGTAAATGACTAACACACATCGACTACACATTATATTTAATTATTAAACGGGGCTTATAGCATTATATTGTTTTCTGCAAGTTATGGAATATGTACCACTGAAAGATGCCTCTATATATGATATGTCACACCCTAGAATCTGTCCTCAAACGTAAACAGTCTTAAGACAAACACCTATCACGATCTCGTCTTAACAAATACCTTTGATAGTCGTGGAATCACTTAACGTAGTTAAGCCTTAACGAGTAATTAAGCCATACACGTCCTTAACATAATAAGAACCCAAAAAATCACAAGAAAATTTAGCTTTAAACATATCATATTTCATAAACTGCACAGGGAGGATACTGGGAAGGGAAAATGGGTAGAGATAGCGGGGTGGGGCTAATGTAAACATATCATGTGTACACGTACGTAGCCGGCTCACCGTAAACACTGGTAATATGCACTCTTTATACTCTAGCGTCGACTTAATAAAGATTTAAACACCTACGAATTGGGACATGAATTAAATTGGCAAAAATATACGGCATGAATAAAAATTGACATCGCTCATGTCTGCGTACAAAATACCCAGTTTTAAGGTTCCGTGGGTCACGAATAAAAACGAACGAAAATTAAAATATTATGTATAAAGTACCAAACTCTCATCATCATATCATCTTTGCCTGATAAACTCAAAATATACGGCATGAATAAAAATTGACATCTCTCATGTCTGCGTACAAAATACTCAGTTTTGAGGTTCCGTGGCACTTCCATTCAATGCGCATACTATCCACTGCTCCTCATTTGCATCTTAATTTAAATTGAAAATGCCTTTCATTCCACAAATAGGAATATTAGTCAATTATTTTTGAAAATATTATGATATCTAATATAGTGTTTTCTGAATAGGTCTTATTATTTAAGTTAATAATTAATCAGTGTATCAAAAAGCATTAAATCAATTTACAAATACTTAAAAAAATTATAGCTTAAGAAAAATGTACGCTTTGTACAAACAATGTGTAACCTACTTTTTCAATGGCCTTTGAATTTGTCATTTAAATTGATTTTAAAATTGTTCTTGTCAAAAATGTGGAACCCAACACATGCGAAGCCGCTTACTTTTCATCGTATTTTTTATTCAAGTCCGCAAATCGGCGGTCGTTCAACTGTTTTTCTTTTCAGATACGTAAAAATATCAACACGTCGGTTTTGGGTTAAGCAGCTTATAAATTTTTATGAAAATATTTTTTATGTCATTGGGATATTTTTTTGGCCATGTTTATTTAATTTAACAAATGTTCATTTCTGTTACAGGTAATTACTTATCCACAGTTTACGTAAGTGAAGATATAAATCTTTTCTTATAAGTAAAAGTTGCGTTTACGCAATAACGTATAGAAATGGATCGTATGTTTAATTTTATTTACAATGATTTATCATTCGAATTTACTTACCCAAAGGCCTTTCTTTACCTTTACCTTTCTTTTCTTTTCTTATAGCATAAGGAGTGCAAATATTATATGGGTCTCTATTTTATCATTTTACCACCGGCTACTAACTACACGCAACGTAACTTTACGTCGTGCTCAAGTCGCAGCCGCTAGCCATAGCCCAGATTCTGCAATGGTGCAGTCTGTTGTGTGGTGGAACCTGATGTAACAATGGTGCAGTCTGTTGTGTAGTGGAACCTGATGTAACGTGTAACCTGATGTAACGCGACAACGTGGCTAAGACGACACTAAGAAAAATACAGAAAAATGTTCGTAAAATAGACAAAGTTATTTAGAGGTATATAATAAATACATTAGTCGTGTGTCCGTCACGCAATTTAAATGTACACGTAACGGTCGCGTGATTAGTGCGTCTGTCACCGAAATATCCGGAATTAGGCAGGGTTCGACGGCCGCGATATCTCTCGTATAATATATAGCACAAATTTCGTTATCATAGCGAAGTCTGCATAGGAATATATGAATGTAGAGCGATTTTTTTTTGCGCGATGTTTCGCAATTCTTTCTGAAACGAGCACCATACACCGTTCGATAAGAGAAATTAATAAAACTACTTTATCGGATATTATTGAGATGTATCTTTTACAATACCAAAACTCCATTAGATGTCTAGATATCTATCACCATGGTGATCCCGGACTGGACACATGAGCTAAGGTGACTTGGATTTAAGTCGGTTGAATTTTTTTTTATATTATATTTCAGGGTAATGTGTCTTTCTAATGATGAAATAATTTTTCAAATCGACGCTATAGTTTTTCAGTTTATTTGTTGGGAACGTACAAATAGTTGGAAAGAAGGAAAGAATCTTTTTTTATTGATTACAACACAATAACATAAAATAATTATACAATAGAGTTATTGGAAATATCTCGGTATTGTGACCTACTCAGGTGGTCACTCAACATTTGCCACATGAACACTTAGCAGATGACGTGGCGCTGATTTTCAGTGTCGAAGTTACTGATGATTTATCAAATGCAACGTGGTGACGTGGTCTGAGTACGAAGTGTTTTTATTTTTTACATTCTTGGTTTGGATTCGAACCTACACGCTCATTCATGAGAGAATATTTACCACTAGGCTCTAAGGAAAATAATAAATGATATAAAGTTAATCAGTATACAGCAAATATTCATTTCCTAAATAAATATTTGCATCAATGTCTAGGATATAGAAAAAAAATCTCGCATCACCAGTTTACCCAGGCAGAACTCCAAAACTACTAAAAATTCGCACAAATGTGTTACCTGGTCTCATTTAAAATATAGGTTGTATTTTATATAGATTAATGACTGCAATGTATTTGTCTCCATAGCTGATCGGCTGTAGTATAACCATTGTATATCAGGCTACTCACAAAATACACGAAACGCCACTGCGTAGTTGTCACTTCACAGCGGTGTCATGTGAGTCAGAGGTGATTCAGCTACAGTGCAGCTTAGCGCTATCAGTTATAAAATTTTATATTTTCGTATTCCTCACGAAATGCAGCCTATCTTCAATCCCAAACTCAACATTCTTCGTTGTATTTGTTTTCAAGAAATAGCAGCGGGCTGATAATAATAAACACAACAATGAATTCCGATAAAGATCGCACCGCTCGAAGCGCGATTATTTTTTTATAGCGCAACGAACCAAAGGTTAAAGGTCAACAAACCGCTGAGGACGTTCGTTGACGTTTGGTTTTAAAATATAAAGTCGCAGATTAACATAATTATTACGTTACGGACTAACACTGTGTGTACTGCTTCGCTATTAAAGAACACAGGGCAAAGTACTGGGTGGGAGTAGTACTGGAGACTCACACAATTAAAGAACACAGGGCAAAGTACTGGGTGGGAGTAGTACTGGAGACTCACACAATTATAGAACACAGGGCAAAGTACTGGGTGGGAGTAGTACTGGAGACTCACACAATTAAAGAACACAGGGCAAAGTACTGGGTGGGAGTAGTACTGGAGACTCACACAATTAAAGAACACAGGGCAAAGTACTGGGTGGGAGTAGTATTGGAGACTCACACAATTAAAGAACACAGGGCAAAGTACTGGGTGGGAGTAGTACTGGAGACTCACACAATTAAAGAACACAGGGCAAAGTACTGGGTGGGAGTAGTACTGGAGACTCACACAATTCCCGCTTAAATTATATTGAGATAGCCTTTTGTGAATTAGCCAGGATAAGACAGTGTTCATCTTGTTATTTTGCCTTCTATGGTGCTGAAAACGAAGTTATATATCCAGTTAAAAGATAATTCATCTAAAGTATGGGCATAGCAATTATATTTCTAGACAAGTGCAAAATCGCATATCCCTCTTGCGTTTTCTATTAGCAAGGGTAGAGTATAGTTTACTCCATCTGATTAGACTGCATCGAAGATTCTGATCAAAATTCAAACCATTTTCATCCGACTGAAGAAGGATCAGATTTTCGTTTCACCTTATAATCTCCATCTCTAAATAAAAAATAACAAGCTTTATCTATGAAACATTTGACCATCTAAGAAGTGCATAAAAAACAAACAAACACTCTGTGTGTTTTATTATCATCATCAGCCCGTCGCTCTCAGATATGAAGTAATGATAAGGAGGGATTAGTTTCGAGTAGTTTACCAGTTTTATCGCCAGTTTAAGTTCATGTCAATGAACCGACTAGGTACGCTGAGACTAAGTTCGTTCAACCTCGTTTTTTGTCGCGCAAATCATCGAAGACGATTTTATATCTCTTAAAATTGGATAATTATTTTAAGTGGATTTTTTTATGCACATTCATTTTTTGGCGTCTTTTTGTGGTGATTTATCAAATGCAACGCGGTGATGTGGACTGAGTACGAAATGTGTTTATTTTTTACATTCTTGGTTTGGATTCGAATCTACACGCACGTTCATGAGAAAATACTTACCACTAGGCTATAAGGAATATAGTTAATGACATAAAGCTAACAAATACAGTACACAGCAGATACTCATTTCCTAAACATTTGCATCAACGTCTTCTAAGTTGTATTTGGTAGTTCAACTCAAATTATTTTTCACTAGCCTGAAATACATATTTATATTATATAGAAATACATATATATATATATATATATATATATATATATATTTCTTTACCTAGGCCGGATTGGAACCCAGCATGTCGTCGTAGGTAGAGTAGTACTGCAGTCAATAATAAAATAGATTTCATAGTCCGATATAAAGTATTCGTTGGAATTGGCGCCTAGCCTGGCGTCGGTAGTCAGTGGCCGTCTGGTGACACCCGTCTCGTTGGCCCCTACGAGATAAAAAATAACACATGGTAATAATAATAATAATAACAATAATGTTGTCCGAGACGAGCTTCGGCCGCAGCGGCCATCTCTACTGAGCAGAGCCATCTGCGCCTTATCATAGTGCACATGTTTGCGCAAGTACAAGTACACTGTCTTCTCCTTCATTATCCTGTTCCGATGGCTCGGCGATCGGACACTACCGGAGAAAAAAAACGCAGGAGCGATGGCTGATATAGTGCTATCTCAGGCGCAGGAGCATAACATGCCACTAGACTGCGAGGCAACACGTAGAACAGTCATTAACGTGAAAAAAATATGAAGGTCATCGACCGCACACTACGCACTATAATAAGTGTTAACGCCGAACTGTAAAATACACGCGCTGAAAACTGTCTCGGCCTTGTGCACGCTCAACTCACGTGCAATCTGCCGACGACGACGAGACGACCCGGCCACACCGACGTGAACCCATCGGATGCCCGACGACTGTAAAATGGTTTAATCTATACATATTATAAAAAATCTCCAAATTTGTCTTTCTGTATATGATCGACTTTTTCCAAGTCAAAAAAATGATTTTCATGCGGTTTAACCAATAGATAGAGCGATTCCCGAGGGAAGGGGAGGAAGTTTTGTGTTTAATTTGACAAGGCAGTAAACAACAGTATGTGTTGCTCGCGGGTGAAGCCGGGACGGACCGCTAGTAAAATATTACAGTTCAACGGGTCGCATGGTTGGTACAGACGTAGACTATTATTATTTTTGATAGAATTTACGCTACTGAAACGGCGGGGCACAGCTAGAAATAAATAACTCCAAGAACTATGTAAAAGACCAAAAATGTATACCTAACTATCAAATAACTTCATCTAACTAATCTGATTAAATTTAATGTAATTATCGATTTACATTAATTTGATTAATGTGATTTCCTATGAGTTGATTTAATTTGTATTGATTTGAGAACCTACAACTAATTAGGATGTAAATTCATATAATTAACTATTTCAATAAAGACTACAGAGAGAAGCAAAGCTCGTTTTAGAATTAGTTGAAATTTGTCATATTTCTAAAACAAGTTATGCGAAAACGAAGCTCACATTTTTGTTATAGTCAGCGGGAACTGTCATACACCTAACATATCATTTGATATTTAGTCTTTTTCTTATAATTGGAATCGAATTTCGATCACCAGGCGATCCTGCATATTGATTTTGTGCCCTATCCAAACGAAACCGCAAGTCACAACTTGTGCGTTTGTTCTCCGTCAATAATTTATAATTTTTTGTGGTCCAATGAAATATGCGATCAACTCCGAAAGCTTTTATCGCCTAACACTTTACCGTCATTATTAAATCACGAAAAAATCACATTCCAACCGAAGAAATTTGGCAAAACTATCTGCCGAACTAAGATCTAAATGATGTCTAGATTGTCTGGATCAAGCCAAACAGCACTAAACTAATGGGACATTAAAAGGTTTTTTTAACATCGATATTAATTCCTAACCGGTACTTACGTTTAATGCGTTTAGCTATTTAGATAAGAGCAACATTAAATTGTCTTTATGTTTTAACTGCTTTGCTAATGTTTAAGCCAACGTGTGCAGTAGGTCAAAAGTCATTATTATCCGGCTGCCCATGAAAAATATGAATCATTTTTGTAATCTATATACTAAAACCTTTTTTTTAACTTATTTATTTACTAACGTAAAAAGTAAATATAAAACACATCTCATAACATTTTCCTGCAAAACTGTTTGCTCAGTTTGCCTGCAGGTACGAGTCTTTTATATAATTCTAAATCTATATAATTATAACTTAACTATTCTTATAACGATATTAATCTTTATATTTAAAACTATTTACTTAATAATACTAAGTTTAATTACTAAGTGTTTCGAGTAGATGTCTTTTTAATGCGTTTTTGAATTTTAATTTATTTGATTCTAGTGGGACATCTTCGGACAAAGTATTTAGGATGTATGGAAGTGTTTTAGCTAAGGTACGGTCTCCACAGTAGTTGTTCACCGGGGGACTTCGTACTTGCCCGCAGACGCCGATCTAGTGCCATGTCACTAGTTTAAATTGACGGCAGTCGTTTCAATGTAACTTTTTGAAATGGTTTGTTTTATTCATCTTAACTTTACAGTACCTACGGGTCCCACTTTTAATTCATAAGGATTTTGTTTGCTCACTTAATTGGCTCGCTCGTTTATATAAACTTTAAGGTTACTATTAAAGTCCCGGTTAGCCAATAAAAAATTTAACTGGAAAATATTAATTACTTCTAACAGGCTCCTTAATTTAATGGCAGTTCAGTGCTTACGTATCGAATAGTCCTTTGACGCTTTCATTCCTCTAGTTGATTATGTGGTTACTTTATTTACTTTAAAAAAGATTACCAACGGAACCAATCAAATTCCAAGCTTCCGCCCATTTTTTTTATTCATCTACTATATTATTCGTCAAATAACTGATCAGAAATATTTAACTTATTATTCAATTAACTTCACTGAATAGTTTATGGGTGAAATAATAACATACATAGAAAGTTTTGCATTTGTAATATTAGTAAGTCGACTTGCCTGATGCGGGCTGCCCGGGATTGCGATGGTCGGCGCTCTGTGGGGGAGGCCTGCGTGCAACAGTGGACGGTCCTATGGCCGTGCTGATTCATTCATTCAACTTGCTCTTATAAAACCTGTTACATGTGTTTCTTTCCAGGGGTACTGTTCGCTTTAAGAGTATGTACTCCAGAATAACAGCCCTGACACGAACCAAAACGATCGGTTCGGTTGGTGCTTTATTAATATTTGAAAGGACTTGATTGGCTGCCGGATGGATGGATGTGTAATCAGACTGACAGTGGTGATGTCACAGCATTTTTATCGCAACTAAAGTTTAATGAATGAATAAATAATTAAGAATAAGAATATTATTATTCTTAATATAATTAAATAACCTCTTAATTTCCCTAGGGCTGCCTGCGTTATTAAAGGTGTCGCTGTTGATTATGAGAACAAGTCCTGAGCGATCCCCATAGCGAAGTAATGGGTATATCAGAAATTACCACATGGTTTATTCACGTTAAATACATTTAGCAGACCTAGACTGGATGATGTGCTAAACCCATAAAAGCCTTTTTCAACACACCCGTATCTGTATTTATACAATAACTTTTATAACGAATGACTAATCCCAGGTAAAACAAGCCGAATGTCAGGAAAAAAGTGGGCCATTTTCACATATTTATATGTACATAGGACAAGGATTAAACCGTCCGTTCTGTTGACCGTGGCCGGGTGTTGCGCGAAGATAAACGTGGATTTACCAGGGATCGACAGTTCGGTAATCCCCGACAGACTTGATCGGCTATTTTTAAACGACAGCTTGTCATGACTTTCGATGCTTTTCAAGTGCATAGGAAGAACGGCGATGGAGGAATGACTCGTGATATTTATTTTTGTTTATGAAAAAAAAATGTACAAAAGTAGGGACATCGTTTAGTTAGACAAAATATTGAATTGTTGAACCTAGCTTTTATTTAGTATGTTTTATTTAGATTCAATTATTTATTTATGATTAATATGATTTTATTTATGATATTTTACGGCTACTAAAATTTAAATACAAAATTTTGTGTATGTTGTTAGTATATCATGCAGCCGTTTGCTTAAAATTTGTCAATTGACAAATCTATATGTTATATGTTACATTTAACGATAACATAAAACATGGTTTTAATTCTTATAAATACGACCATTTGGGATAATGTGTAAAACGCGGGCAAAACTGTTGGACACAGCTAGTTGATATTAATAACGATGATGAAGTGAATTAAAGTAATTTATAACCTGTTGTAGGAAATCTTGAAGTAACAGCAAATTTTTCCTCATCAGCTAACAACGCATTATCTATGACATTCTAATTATTAAATTGACCACATTAAGTACTAACGAACTAGCGGAAGCATCCGGAATTGCATGACCTGGTGACCCATTAGAGGGGAGGTGAAAGGGAGGGCAACGCATCGGCATGGTAATTATGCTGATGTTCATTAACATCTGTAGTCGTAAAAATTCGCCAATAACTCGTTGCATCGATCATCACTATCAGCCCTTATCGGTCCACTGCTGGACATAGGCCTCTTTCAATGAACGCCAAGACGACTTATATATCCGAAATTTTAACCGAATCTCCACAAGAAGAGCCAGTAACAACAACAGAACTCAGTCTTAGATAGGCCAACTAGCGTACAAATACCCCCACTCCATTCCCCATTGAAAATCCACCTCGGAATAATGTTATACAAAGAGGAAGTCAATTTTTTGTTATGTCACAATCTTAATTGTCTAAGATTTACCTGACCAGGGAATAGACCAGAACGAGCTCGATATATCAGACACGATGTGCGGGCGACGGTACAGCCGGCTATAGAAATAAACTCGTCTGCTCCGAAAACGAGTAAGACGTCTAGACGCCGACTACACATACCTAGACTAGACCCCGGCTAAATATCTCATCCAATAAGCGCCTGTAACTTGTTACATAATTAACGTTGGGTTCTCGACCTAGAACGCGCTCAAGCCTAGATTCTTTAAGTTCGATTCACGGCGTCGTCACTACACGATGTTTAAAATATGGATATCTTGTCTCTAACATGTGTCGCATGTGTCTAACTTAAACGGCATCGTGCGTGCGCCGTCCCACTAGTATAGGGAGGGGGACCGTTTCCCCCTTATCGGTCCCAATAATAATCACCATATGGTAAGGCCCACAATGAAATTCCGGTTTGTCTCTTCCCATCTGCGGGAAAAGAGGGGGGTATGTCCCCCTATCGTCTCCCTAAACCTGAAGACACAAAAGTCTTTCGTAGTCATTCGAACTGTTAAGGCTGGAAGAGCGCCGCCAATCAGTAGTAGGTCCCTCCGAAAAATAAAAATATAAAAAAAAATGTGTCGCATAACATTTGTCATTCGCAGAACATATGTTGTATAAGTCTTTAAATATAAATGTTAGCTTACTTTGCAAAATGATGATTGCGTTAACGATCGAGGTAATGTTTATAAAATCATTATTTCATCATTATCAGCCCTTACCGATCCACTACTGGACATAGGCCTCCTTCAACGAGGGCCGATCTCCTGCTACTCGCATCCATAGATCGCATCGCATAGATCGTCCTCCCACCTGGTGGTTTTTCCTAAACGCGGCCCCCATTCCAGAATCTTTCTGCCATCTGTTCTTCTGAATGTGTGACCAGCCCACTGCCACTTCGGTGAGCTTATTCTTCGCGTGATATCCGAAACATTAGTTCTCTGCCACATGATTACGTTGCGAATAGTTTATAAAATAGTAACTAAAATTCATAGTCAATAACAAACAGTATATTAAACGCATGCGCTCCTTAATTCACTTACGCAATGCAAACAGAGTAAGAAATTAAATCCAACCACGACACACCGCAATGGATTAATAAACGAAATAAAAGAGTCCAAACCCATTCGGCCTGCAGTCATAACAACGAAATAAAAACCAGGCCTACACCCAGGGCCAGGTGTGCAGCAGGCAATTTCACAGAAATAATATAAAACATAAAAGCACCGAGCGTTACCTGTCGTAAATGGGCCTTTTCGAGATCGGTGATGACAAAATATTGCAATTTGTTTGTCTACGAACCAATGGAACCTGCTGCACGGTAAATATTGAGCAATGTGCATCATATTGGACATTTGTAGCTTTGGAATATCGCAATATTTCATACACAACGTTCACGGCGACGTCTGTATGTAGTGCCTTCGTTGTGAGTTTGTGTGCATATTTTAAACTTATTTACTTATTCATCCTTATGTGTTAATGACGCCTCAAATAATCATATTCCATTACCAAATTACTTTATTACAGAAACATGTTAATGTGAAAGTTTATAACTGTAGAACATTACTGCGACACTCGAACATAGGTGATGAGTAATCTGTTATTGATTCTTTTAATAATCTTTTTCCATTTTAAAATTACTGTATTACATTAAAATTACAACCTTCATAAATGAAACTTTTTAAAAAGTTTGTTTTGATTAATTATTATGGGACATCATTTTAACGTTTCTACGTGATTATTATCAATAATAATTAACCTTACTTTTTATAGCTAATCAATAATCGAGTTTAAGCGTATAGGAACATAAAAAGCCGACAAATGTGTGACTTTGCAATCGATTGATTGTCGACATTTTTTATTAATGCATTCGATAAAAAAAGGTTGCAACATTACACAATGAATATCATAGCGAGTCTACGTGGTAGATCTCCATTATCAATCTGTACAATACTACCTACGCGTTAGTCTAATTAATTACAAATGAAACGCGAACATAAAAGGAACATATTTTATTTATAATAATTATATAATTATACTATATTTTGTTTATAATAATTATATAATTATACTATTATGGGGAACAAGGATCCTAACGTTTAGCACCCATTCGCTCCGCCTGCCCCAGAAAATGCGTGAGGCTGATTTGTTGTTTTAAGTGTTGTGCTGTTCTCTTTAGTACTGTTATATTAGTCAATCATGTTTGGGTCTTATAACATACTAGTTCACTCGGTTTATATTTGAATCGATGCTGCTATATTTATTTGTGTAATGTGTATTGCGTGTGTGTAATATATGTGTTACACGAGCGAATTCGCTGATCATTATAAATATTTGAACATTAAATCATGTCACAACAAAATAAGACAAAAAGGCTTTGAACATCCGAGCGTAAGGTCGTTCCACCCCAGACTATCACAGTTGTTCGCTAACAGTTATTTTAATGTTGGAAAAATGCTAATGGCTTCGGACGCTGCATTGACGATTTCATTTATTTCATTCTTCACACTTGATCTCCTCAACTGAATGCCCCTGTAATTAAGTTGGATTTAAAAAAAAATCTACTATCATGAAATTATGGTCTACTAGCTAAGGAACTATAATATACGAGTATAACGAGTGCAATATGAAAATATGATGTAAAATCGTATAATATGTGAGTGTGTAGTATGAAATCGATTGTAACACCAGCGGAACGCTGAAACTCGCGTACGGCTCTTGGTCACATTTCACATACAAAATCATGTTCGTTTTTAATGTATAAACTGCAGCCGCGTGTCGGTGGCAATACACAGTTCTCTTTACTTATTATCATAGTTACTCTTCTTACCTAATGCTTTAGTTACTTGTTGGAAATTTTAAATTAGTGTTCATGTTATGGAGTTGCCTCAACAGCTCATCATGAAATACAAAATTATTTCTTCAAATACCTTATTATACAGTTTTACAACATTAAAGTTGGGCGATAAAATTTTTACTTCTTCTTATAAAAACTTTCTAAGCTCCCATCTTAGGAGGCTGTTTACTTAATTCATAACTTTTTTATTATTTATTACCATTAAGGTGACCGTCCGCCAATCGTTTACCGGTGATTGATCAGAGGCCAATGGAGTTGGACCGACACACTTGATTGATGGAAAAACTTCAGGTATCTAACTCTGGGATTACAGAGTGAATTAACTATATTTACTCTCCGCTCATGGGGACATTGCTAAGGTAAACACATTTTTTCGTACAAAAACTATATTAGAACTATTTTGGTGGTTGAAAAAATCTACTTTTGTAGTATTAGCGAGTAAAAAGCTCCCTTTTGAGTACCCGTGGCTGCAAACGTCCAGAATAAATACGGACAGACAGATTTCACTATAATTAGTCTTGCAGTACACAAACACGAACACTTGGTCACAAATACGACATATATATTACGTTACAAATTATCAATAATATACCCTAAACAGTATCAATATGTTACAAAATATTAATATTACAAGCTGAACTGTATGTATCGCTATATTATAATTTATCAATAATATTATCCACGCGGACATGGCGGTATGTAAGATCGATGCTGCGCATCCAATATTTCTATTAAAATTCAGCGAACATTCGCTCCATTACAAACGCGGGAATATATACTTGAAATTTCAATTTCCATAATATTTCCAAATACGCCACTCTCTGACAAAAGTGTCTATTTCAATGTTTTAAGCAGTAATATTTTAGACCGCCTAAAATGATTGGGCGGAAGGCTTTGGCCGCGTTCAGGCGGTTTCATTTTTCAAAGTAACTTTGTAAATGTAACGTCGCGTCGTGCACATCGGCGTCTTTTCATTATTAAAATTCTTCTTGACTCAGTTACTTATCACGAGTATTATTTACAAGCTCTCACACTAAGTATCATGTGGAGTTCTAGGGGGTATACAACGTGCCCGCTGTCTTTATTATATTATTTGCAAATGTTTACAATTAATACAAAAGTATTTACTTTACACTATATGCTTTTGTAAAGATTAAAAGTAATTTTATATTAATAATAACTTCTTATTTATTTCTCATAAATAATTATTACAAGATAATCGTGAGGACCCCATTAAGAATTATCCAATCACTTTCTGAAATTGTAGAGTGGATACAAGCAGTGCAAAGATAATTTGACTTGTAACGCTACGCAAATATTCAACATTGATAGTCTTCTAGCTAATGATACTGATGAAACTAAAAATACCGACATTCCGCTTGTCTTCACTTTACTTTTATGAGGTTCCATGTATGTGGATTGTAATTATTGTAACGTTAAAATTGTCTTTAAAACAGACTTATTTCATTTATCTTAGTATACTATAGTAATATAGCAATCACTAAACGAATATAGATCAGTATATCAGCTCGATAGACACACATTATATTATTCGGTCACTTTTCAGCGATTTTCGTTCGTTTATTCTTGACAATAACATAAACAACATTAAAAGTAATACCTTTTAGAGGTGAATGCCATATCAGCTGTGCATCGTAAAGTATATCACAATAATAGACGTCATATCAGCGACATCGTGTCCGATAAGTTTATAGGGGACAAGCGCTCGCCTGCTCGCCTCTATGATTTATCAGTTTTATGCCCTGCAACTATGAGTTGCCGTCGTTAGGTCTTGGCCTTTATTGAAAACTCCATATCATCTAGTTATATAAGTTAGGGTTTGTATCCATAATGTCTTTTAAAATCTTTAAATAAATTATAATCTTTTTAACGAATTTTATCGCGGTTTATATAAGTATATTTAACCACGATAAAATCTGTCGATGTAGGTTTAGTATTTTATAATGTGTAACATTGAAGCAGGTAAATAATTAACACACACAACAACATTACAAATTTCTTTGACTATTTTAACGTTTTCTTTTTATATCTTCAATCATATTAAATATTGTATTTTTTTCTATATTACTTGAATATTTTAATATGTAAGTGGAGTTTTTGTGACAAGGATTATTAATAAAATTATGAGCATAAAAACTGTATAATTTTGTTTAATGTTATACCGTAAAACTCATCTAAAAACTACGGAAAATATAGAATTCGTAACAACAACAAACTTGATTAACACTTTTAAATCTAATGGTAATAACTGAGTTTCATTTAACAGACCGCGAGTGAAGCAACTGCAATTGAAACAATAAATTTCGCAAGTATAATGTTGTATAATCCTCATAGAGGAGAGGTAATTGACAAGGAACCAATTACGCACTCGATCCCCGTCGATCTTGGATTACCGCAAGAATAACAGCCTTCATCCGACTCCGGAATAAGTACGCTCAAATTAAATTCAAGTAATGCATCATCCGGTTTATCATTCGCAAATAAATTGCATCGGAGGCATTCGTGGCCGCATGGCTTGACTAAATCTCCATAGTCAAATTATTCACTTTCGCAATCCAAGCTAAGCCCCACCAACACCGCTGGCCTGCTCGTGTAATATTAAATTATAGTGGGCCAAGTAAAGCATTTCGAAATGGAAAATTGTAGCCAGCTGTACGTTTGTCTGGGCGTCCATAAAGAGAATTTTGTTCCCTTTTACGTTTATTTTCAATAAATCCCTATTATAAAATTCTGTTTGCCGTATCCATTAATGGACTCCATTGCGGAAACGATGACTTATTTATGCATACGATTTTCCATGGCGCAGAATGAAAAATTCGAATGTTCTAGACGGTCGTGCAAGACTATGAACGTTATTAATGTGTGTTCTAGTGGTTGGAAACATTTGCTTACAGATATAACTATGTGTGTACGTACATTCGAGTTAAAATACAAAGCGAGCACTGGCTGGAAATTGTGAAATATGAGAGGGGATCGCAGTGTCACTCTCTTTGCCGCTGGAAGAATTTATCACGAGACGGTGTCCGTTTGTAGAGTGGTCATACGAAATACGCTGGCCTTTATGTAAATTAGAGTTTAGGTTTGCCATCTCGTTTGTTATATTCTGTAGGCATTTGGAGGTCTGAGACACGAGATGTTGCAAGTTTGTGTAATATTTGTAACGTAATACATTGAAGTATGATGATTACTATGGATCGTTGTAATTTCATTGAAATACTGTCATCAATAGATGAAAAATTCCTGATGATTTCCTTATGACCACTATGAATCGTAATGCCTGAGTCTATAAAGTAAGCTAGTGACGACTGGATGCTACTGTTTACTCGGATGCATCGCATCGCATTTATTTAAGAGCAAAAAAAACGTGGAGCTAATCATACGTCCATAAAATTCGACGCTTCACTGTCTTGTAAAAAAGTTATGAAGTGGAATAGCACCATAAAAATAATTGAGTGAAAGAGTTTGGTTTAATTCAAATAAAAAGACTAGCTAGAGGATTTTAGAATTTAAAAAAATGCGTTTGAATTTTCATTAAAGAAAATGCATGCAAACGCAAAAAGAGCACCGAATCCTTACTTTTAATTTATTCTGTTTCCGCCTGTAGACGGGATGTCATTTCGTTTTGTTAAAACAACAGGTTTACGCTTTTATTTCCCCACTCAAAGTTCAGACTGAATAATATTTCCGCACTCGCTGTGATTGTCTTTTAATTTCCGGAATAACGTAAGTCGATCCCTAAATTTGTTTGCCTTTCTTTAACAGTTGGTTATTTGTTTAAAGTTTCGGTCCGCTCGGGTTGGCAGATAAGTACCGGGAGTTGTCTCGTTAACTCCGAATTTAAGTGAATTACGGATTCTACTTAAGATGGAATCAAACTTTTTAAGGTGATACTTCGTTAGGATCCCCGCTTGCGAGAATCAAAGTTTCAAGTTTAAAACTTGGTATAATACGAAATTGCGGTGGTAATAAAAGACGCTTTGTTTATGTACGCCATCAAATGGAGATAGTAGCTTTACATCCTCGGCTTAAGTTAGTATCATTGTTTTGTTACTTAGGAGTTAGGAGAATCCGCGACATTCAACACGCTTCATTTTAATATTCATGAATATCATTAAACGGCCCCTGTTCTGAATATTACGGGCTTCTTAGAAAACCATCATAAAGCTCATTTTATTTGCGCTTAGTATTTTTTCTTTCTTACATTTTTTGATTACTTCGTACAAAGAGATTTCACGAACGATTCCCCAAAGAATAAGTAAAAAGAACAATCTGAAGGTAATATGCTCCCATTGGAAGGCGTCCGAAACGTCACTTAGAGCACCCCGATTGTAACAGACATGCAAAAGGTAAACAAAGAAGGAAAGAATAGCTGTAAGTAAACTAGAAAGTTTGCTGGAAACGGGCGTTCCTCAAGTCGAATGAAACAAGTTTGGCATATACATTATTAAGTTGCGCCTGGATCGGGCACAGTATTAAACGTATCTGAGTTTTTAAAGTCGTATTGTCGATACAGCCGAGTTGGTAGACCGCGAAACAGCCTCGAGTCGGAACAGTTGGCAAGGGACTGCTATTTGAAAAATAAAACGCAGGCAACAGTGTGTTGCGCCAATGTTCTTGCGATTCAAAAAAGTGCCAAAGCCTAACTACATCAACCATTTTTCCGGATAGGTTCTTTTAGGGAATTGAAAAGGTGTAACAAGCAATTTAAATTACGTGCTATATCTATAATAATGTTATAAAGCTGAAGGGTTTGTTTGTTTGAACGCCCAAATCTCACGATCTATTAAACCGATGAAAAACTATATCAGCGTTAGATATTTCATTTATTGAAGGCCATATGCCATCTTGCTACGACTTGCGGGTGCGACATGCAGTGGAAACCGCGAGGTTCTGCTAGTTACTTACTATATTAACTTGCACTGCCTTATGATACTGAGGATGACTACAGGTGTCTCTAATACATACCGAAAAAAAGAATAAGTACCGTCTTTTTTAATCTGCTGAGTCTTTCTTGTCTTAATGTCTCGGAGGGAGGGTAATGTATTAGTAATAGGTAGTTCATGCTGTACTGCAGCCAAATTGGCTGTCACATTTCGTTCGGTTTGTAAGTGGTGGCCCAATGAAGGGAAGGAGGGCTACGCATCTACATGACAAAAATTTGGACGGCTCTGGGTGTCGGTAGCCGTCAAAGGGCATGGATTACTCGTTGGCCCCATTACTCTTAGTATGTATGTAGTTCATATGTTACTTATCGACATGTATAGATTTATATCATGCGCCCTGCTACAACCTGAATGATTTGGGACATCTTATTATACTGTTGGACGGATGTTAACGTGTGACACTGCCTTAATAGATTCCAATGTACATTCCAAGCAGTCGGCTCTTTTGTTTGAAATTCGTTGTTAGGTTATTTATTACCTTTTTTTGTAATGTACGGACTAAGATGGCGCACTCCAATTAGTGTTATTAAATATTAACAATATTATTGTATGTTATTTCATATTTATATCATTCTGCTGGTCTCATTATGACTCAGCCTGATAACAATAGGCATGCTTACTTTGGCTTCGGTTTTGTATTTACTATTGAGTTATATTTTTAATAAGTTGTTGGTACGAGAAATGAACTAGCTGTGTCCCGCGGTTTCACTGGTAGTAGTTTAACAACAGTAAAAAATATTTGTAAGGCGACCGGCTGGCTCAGTTGGCAACGTGGCGGTTAGTTATTCCGCATGTGACGTTAGAGGTCGTGGATGTGATATAATAAAAATCTTAAATACATAAGAATTCTTAAATATATTTAACATTTTAACACAAGTCCTTACGGTGCTTAGCGCAGGACTTGGCTATCGTGATGCGGTAAGTCCACAGATATTATTATTATTATATTATTCGTCGTAGCGTAATGGTATTATAACCTATAATCTTCCTCGATAAATAGGCTATCTAACATTTAAAGAATTTTTAAAATCCTATCAATAGTTCCTGAGGTTAGCGCGTTCAAACACCAAACAAAATATTCAGCATTCTTATATTAGTATAGATTGTTAAATTTCAATATATACGACCGAAAACTTATTTATATACGAATGAAATTTCAACAAAAATAATGAAAAGTACATTCATCTGGAATGTCATTAGGGGGCACACATTGAACTCAAAAGTTCCATTCACGAATAGGGCCGCAACAATCGGAGACCTTTAAACAAATCGCCAGTTCCACTCGATATTCGTAAATTCACGAACCCTTCGGGATAATTTTGACAAATAGTTGTTGGACTATAATAAATTTCCATTGAAACCCTCGATAACTTCGCTTGCCGAATCGGGGACATTTGAGATAGTTAGCCTTAACTTAATTACGACTTAAATTAGTCCAGACTTAAGTATGATTATGACTTAAGAAGTTTCTGTAGCTCTAGATTTTACCGCTGTCTATACTGTTTTAATTCTACAGCTCGTAATAACTTTAAGATTATATACCAGCGGCCGTTTCAATTCGAGCGGTACCAATTAATTGGTGATTGACTTCTATGACATTTAAGAATAGTTTTACGAAAAGCAATTATACCCAAACAGGGGAGTCGTGGTTTCTCGAATTCATTATTTTACTACTATACAAGGATCTCTGTTTGTTAAAAAATAACATTTCATTATTTTTTAAATCAATTATCTGCAACTTGATTTAGATACTCGTAGTGACTCGTAGTATTCCAATATCCAATGTAACTAATGCTATGTACCTAAATAGCTACTATTGATAAATGCTGTTTCTAACCCGTGCATCTAATTTGCTCTAGATTTCTTGATGTTTTTGTTGAGCACATGCAGCTCATATGGCGTGTTCGCTGTGTGTTTCTTGTTTTCATTACATACGTCTCTTTGTAAAATAAACCTTGGTTGTAGTTATTAACTCATCGTGAAATAATTTTAAACGTTTATATTCATTTTGACTTTGCCTCTAAATTATTCACAATTTACGACTGTTGACGTATGTTATTGTAATTGTGAACCATAAGAATTTTTTTTTCTTTCTTTGAAATAATGTTAGTATTGGTTTTATTACTTTACAACATTGCACTTAATTAGGTAATCTTAATTAAAACTGACACCAAAAACTGTAGATGTTTTATGTATTTCCATTTATGTTAATATATATATATAAATTACTAAGCGTAGCTTACAAATTTGTACATATCACAAAATTTTATATCGCATTCGACTCCATTGAAATTGTTATTTTAATCAGCAAAGATTGACATACTTTGTTTATCTTTCACACATTTTATACTAGAATTTTGTATTTCAAAGTTTAGTATTAGGTTTTACCTGACGTAGAGGAGGTGGGGCTGTGGAAATATCGCCCGGCAAAAACTTTACCAGTCTCGACATCGAGTGGGAGTAAATTTACGAGTTCTCGTGCAGTCCCGGCGGGGATGAGCGGGATTTTTTTCCAGAATTTCATATTTTATACGCTGGAAAATTGTGGTTACGTATTCGGGACTTGATGAACGAAATTCCAGAAACGGCTTTAAATCTAGACGAAGTTTTTCTTAATTAATTAAAATACCACGTTTTAAAGTTGGCGAAATGGCCTTTTTATCGGAGCGTTATTTCAAAGTTGTATTTTAATAGAACAAAAAGTTGTTTTATAATAGAGCTTTAAAATAATTCAAAGATGTATTATAATATAACTTCGAAACAAATTCAAATGTTTAGCAATATATTAATAACTATTTGAAATTCTAAAGCAAGAAATTTAATAACCACTTGTTAATATAAATTACTAACTTCATTAAATTGCGTTTTGAACTGGCCTTCTTGTCATCATAATGTACGACGCAATTTAAGGAATAGCAGTAAAATTATAATAATAATAATAATAATAATAATGATAACCATTATAATAGTAACTATAATAATATCTGTGGATTTATCACACCACGTTAGCCTAGTCCTGTGGTAAGTACCGTAAGGACTTGTGTTGAAGGTATATTTTTAAATATTCAAGAAATCTTATATATTTAAGATTTTTATTATATAATGTATAAACACCCATTACCTAGGCGGGATTGGAACCCTTGACCACTGACGTAACACGCGGACTGACCGCCACGTTACCAACTGATCCAGCCGACCGTCAAATAAGGAGTACCATATCAGATTGAATACACATAAAAATATTGTTTAATTTTGAATTCATGTTTCCTTGTTACTTCTGTTTGTCATTTATTTCCTAAGCCTCTATTACTATATTTTACCTTACCTAACAGTTAATTTGTAGTCATACGCTATTCTAGTTAATAGGTTATAAATTAATGAAAACATTAATAATTTTGTATGTGATTGACCACTTGTATTTATCGCTGCTACAGGCAAATGTGTGATGAGAGCGTTATGACAACAAGGCCAACGGAAGTTGTGAGGGATATATGTGTTGGAGAAAATATAAAGAGAGTGCGTAGCGTTGGGTTTATTTATATAGAGGAAATGAAGGAAGTGGGAGCCGACAATTTGTTTCTCTTTTCTGTCAGCCACTTTTCGTACAACTAAAGAAGTTTAACTTCGGTTGTGTGGTCTTAACCACACTCATTATTTCATTTACTAGTTGTCCTATTAGTAGGTATTACAATATTTGATCGAACTTAAAAATTCATTTGAACCATCTTCAGGTTTTATAAAACTAAAACTGACCTGTTACACATAGTAAAGTATTACGAATCAAAAACACACACGTACTAGTTATTAATAATTCTTTAAGATTGCATTATTTTCCCTTCACGAGATGATGAGCCAGACAAAGTTGGTACTTTATAATTAACGTGTAACAAACTTTTCAAATGCTATTAAAAACAAATGAAAGTGCGATTAGAGCTAACACAAACGATAAGCTCTACAACATTTAACATTACGGAAGAAATGAAATCAAATCAGACGGTACGTTGGTAAGAACAAGCAAATGTTTCCCCATGTTAAGACGTCCTAATCTTGTTCCCGTGTCGAGATAATTTCGTTACCAATCCCAGGTACAGTTAGTAACTATATTAATTTATGAAGTTCGCGTGCATGTGGAAACAACTTCGAGTCTACGTGTTATACTTTCTGTATAAACATTTGATTGTATATTTTTTACAGTTATAATTGTTGCGCTTACGTTTATGGAAGAGTTTTAACTATTATCTTTTGTTATTGCAATGATTGCAATATAGAATACGAATAAAATAATACGTGTAGAGAGGAATGCATTTCATGTATTTTCATTAGAAAGCAAAGACATTTCAAAAACAAATATGGCTCATAGTGAAAATTGTATAAGATCATCATACTACATATCGCGTTTCAATAATCACTTTAATGTAGTCCGAAATTCCATAAAACAACAGGAATTAAGAATACGATTTCATAATTTGTTTCTGATGATAAAATAAATTACACAAAGAAAGGGAAAATGGTAAACGGAGTCGAAAGGAAAAGCGAAAACACGTTTATTTACATGGACTAAGACACATTGTCTATAGTAGATTCCGTTTCTTTTGGCATATTCATAGTCCGAAAATTTATTCACCAAGCCAACTCTACAAAGTGTACTTACATATGAATAAACGTTTCTTTTTACTTCGCCCATACTTTCCCTAACTTGCAAAGTGAGTATTTACACAGACGGTAAGATCAACAAAGTCTTACTGCTTTATGAGGTAGAAAATTTTAACTTTATCCTATACTTTGCTAGGATAATAAACCCATTTGTAACGTGTGCAAGTTTTGTTAGTGTGAAAGGAACTATTCAAAATGGACTAAGTATAATTTTGCCGTTATAGTGATGTGGATTTAATGACTTTATAAATATCGAAGTTTTTGACTGCTAATCTAAAAATACATTATTAAGCACTTTTCTTACATCATCATCTCTTGAAGCAAACTTGAGGACCATGAGATCCTGAGTCATGTGAGAACCACTGTCAGAGATTACTGAATGAGGAAGTGGACATGTCAGTATTTCTTCTTAAATTGCAAACAATAAATTTGTCATAAACATAGCTGTCATTTATTTTAAACTGAAGACCTAGCCTTGATCGCAGTAATTGCTATTTTTAAATGTCTGATTAGTGTCTTGGGATCGTCAATAATTTAAAACCGAAGGTTGAAGCGTCTTGTTGATAAATTTGGTGTTTCAATGTAATTTTTGAGGTCACACTGCATATAAAACTATACTTATATTAAGTGTTTACGTTTGAGAAACTATGTTAAACTAACAATTATTGATATTCAAAAAAACACGAGATACACAGCTTCATAATCTTTTATTTGCAATGCAAATTTTATTGCAAGCATCCGTGATTATACATTAACCCACGTTTTTGTCAACTGCCAAAAATCGGTGCAGCACTTGAAGGGAGTGTAAGTGTAAACATACTTATTGGTAAGTCAACGCTACGCTCAAGATATCAAATTGTTTTCACAAATTTAAAGTTTTAACCTACAAACCACCAGCATATAGTCTGGAATTTTATATAAAAACACACGCCATTATTGGCACGGTGAAGTGGTTTACAAAGGCCTAAATGAGAATGGGCATAAAATTACAAAAATAATTTATTTCGTATGTATCCTCAGTGAAAATAGAATACATTCAGAAGCTCGGCATTGCAATGCAAATTACCATCGCCTCGCACTCAGCTACTTTTCAACAAGTTATACATCCGCGCCGGGTAAAATTCAAAGGAGTGTCAACTGCAATAAAAATTATATTTTGTTTGTAAGAACTTTTCTCTGCATCTCTCGCTGTCTCCGCTATTGTATTCCTTGTTAAATTGTTCGTTGTTATCTGTAATTCGTATCCTTTGTGCGATTTAAATATTTAAAACAATTTAGTGTTGAGAAATCTAAACTGAATAGCCGCATCTGTGCATCTTTTAGGATAGTTTCTGGTTGATATTCGCTTGTAAATTTGTAAACGAGTAATTTTTTTCTTTTATTTAAATACTAATAATCTAGTTCTAGTACGTCCCTGTACATTAGTTACAGATTTTTAATAATGTACGGCTAATGTGTAGTCACAAAGAAATACAAATCGGGGTATTATCTATACTTTATTACACTAGCAAATCCGGGGTTACAGCGTGGAGCTAAACATAATTACAAAAATGAATAGAATAGGATAACCGTTTATACCAAGGCAACAAACTATATGTGACCGGTAAGCCTCAAATTCTAGATAATACGCAACTGTTTAGCATTTTATATAAAGTGCATGAGATATCTCATAAAGTGTGCACTGCTGTATGAAAAATTTTACATTATGACCGTGTACAGAATTGAAAAGAGTAAAATATTTTACATGTGAAATTACATGAAAGATAATTCTAACAATTTTCAGCAAATACGTAAACCACAAATTTCAAGCGATGTTAAAGCTAAGTTGTAATTTTTTATGATTTATTGATAGATAATGAACTATTAGAGCAACTTGAGTAAATACTTTTTTTAACTTTTAAGTAACACATTTGTTAAATCAAATAAAAATAATTAAGACTAAGCTATTTATATTTTGGACGTATAGATACCCTTAGTAACATTGTGCTACTGGACACAAGTACATTAGAAATATGTTTGGTCGGGACACATGTAATGTATAGTCATAATAATTATAATACCACAACGGGCAATCAATTTTATTGCACCATTGGCAATATAACAAGAAGCACTATACTTATGAAAGTAACCTTGTTTTACTAACATTATTGCTTGTTTTGTATTTAGATAATTTTGTTATATATATATAGCCCGTTCATATTTCTCACTTGGCCTAATTAGTGTGAGGCGACCATTGTTGCTGGTCTGTGAACTATGACTAATACCGAATACTCTATGGCCTTATTAGTGTTTCATTTTCAAACTTAGATTTCATTAGTGTGACTTGTTTAGTGTTTCATTTTATAGCGCGAGTGAAATTGTATAGCGATAGCTAGTTGCTGCTATATGATTAAAATTGTATACCAAGTTTGTGACCATTTTAGTATTCCATTTTCAAACTAGATGAACTCATTATTTTCAAGTAAAATTACCCGAAGATGTATAGTGGCCGGTCTACGACTAATATTGACTTAGTCTGAGGAATGTTTAGTGTTCTATTTTCAAATTTAATGGGCTGTTTTTTTAAGTGAAGCTACACAGCGATATAGTATTCAATAAACGGTGTGTGGCGGGGCATAAAAAACTGCCTATCGTAATTCCGCACACATGCACAGAACGTGAGGCGTGCTCGGAATTAATAATGTGTGTTCGCACGATTGGCTTCAATACCTATATGTAATTTGTCTCTCAGAGGTCTATTACGTTTATGTTTTACAGTGGCAATTTATATATTAACAAGCTGCAACAAACGGATTAAACCGTAATTCATAGTAATTTCCAACACTTACTTATAGAATTATCAAATTTCATTACGCATACTGCCCTAGTTCAGGGGTGAATATCAAGTGTCATCATGACCAGTGCAGGAGTTTCGGCTGCGCTATGTTCAGACATCACTACGCGTTACTCTTTATATATGTTGGTTTATTATACACTGGTATTACTTCTGAGCCGACCTCAACCTCAGAAATGCGACTTATCTGTGACTAATATTGACTTGGTGTTGCAAATTTCGCCATTATACGTGATCTCTATGTTTTAACAGATCATTGCAATGTTTTCGCGTGCAAAAATTATCGCTGCGATTACGTGACATAAGCCTTGGGTTTTTAGAAACTCTTTCGCTTCTAAGGTCCACTAATATAGTAATATTAGTGGACCTCGTTGTTAGCTGGCGAAAACTATTCATATCTATCGTATTATTTTTGAAACGAAACCGCATCACGACAATTTAGTGCATTCCTTTCTAAGTACTTATTTAAGTTTTCTAAGTACTAATTTTGCTCTCTTAGTCAAAGCATTTAAACTCAGACGAAGTAACATGCCCCAGCTAGTCAAACGTCAATTCTCTTCACCCGCATCGACTGGAGGAAGCTATAACGTTTATTACAAGGTTTTTCTTGCAGCAATTTGTATCGGTTCTTCAACTTTTTCTATGACAGCCTTCAAGCGCCGCCGCCTGCTCGGTATATATTATGATACAGGAAATCACGAGCCAACCCAGTATTGTATTTATCTAAAATCTCAAATTTATAACGCGATATTCTACGCTCTGTATGGAGACTTATGCTTCTTGCCACAATACTTGTGAATTCACTTGTTACCATTTATAGACTGAAGCATTTTTATATAATAAGATATAAATCATCTAATACCACTTCTATAGCGTCTATCTCTGGAAAACGATTCATTTTTTATTCGGCATCAAAAGTAATTTCCTATTATTCAATTTTATAGTCTATACCAGAACGAGTAAAGTCTAGTTGCAAGAAAATCTATCCATCGCATTTACAACATTACTTACTAGCAGTGCCCCGCAGTTTCCCTCGCGTAACTCTAATAATGTTTGTCATAGCGTGATGGTGTATAGCCTACAAGCCTTCCTCGACAAGGAGGCTATCTAACATTCAAAGAAATTTTTAAATCGGACCAGTAGTTCCTGAGATTAACGTGTTCAAACAAAAAAGGAAACAAACTCTTCAGGTTTATCATTTGAGATAGTAAGATATATATCTTACTACTTACTCAGAAGCAAGTGAGATGTGTCCTCGCTTGGCCCATCTCTAATAAAATTCTTTAAGTCACATTCCTGTCCTAACGTCTGTTAAGATGTCCGTTCGTATCCGATTCCAAAGAGGTTCAGTGTAATTTCATCCTCAAAGAATCGCGTTATTGTGTAACTTGGGAGGAATCTCTTCAAAACATCCCGTGATTTAGCCCTCAGTGTCCCCTCCTCTGGAGCTAAGTCCTTTAAGATTATCGGAAATTTCATTTGGTTCGGTCGACGCCCGCTTAATACATGTTCCTGAAGCAGACATCGAGATATTTCTATCTAGCTTGAGGTTTGAACCGACAGTATTTTCCAGGTAAAAATGATCTACTTTGTGATTTCATCGGTTTAAAGGTAAAGGATTGACACATCGTTTTATTAAGAATAAAATCATTACTTTAGGTCTTTTGTATATTGTTGTTTCTCAAAAAACTTCAGCAGCATATATATTGGAGTTTGTGGTGTTTCCTACTCTTCCAAAGTTAAATGTACTCTCAGATAATTTGGCATACCTCGAACTGGTCTGGTATAGCATAAACTGTAGCATATATAATCTTAATGGAATAACCGTATCCACTTCAAAGTATTAAAACAAGACTGCAGGCCGCGCCCGGTAATACACTTTGAGTCCATGAGAGTATAAAGTACATCCAGTTCCCGACACTAGGTCAGCCCAGAAGAGGCTAAGAACAGGAATCGAACGACGTACACAACAATTATCGGTTATTAACCACTCGGCTCGAGGTGAAACTTCTGAAGACCCTGCCAGCTGCCTTTCCCTTCAAATTTGATATCGTTTTCTTTACACTTATGTCGTTCACAGTTTAACAGTCGTTTGTTTAATAGCACTCACTATATGAGCTCAAACAAGTTCACTAAAAACGCCCATGAACATACTTCCAATCGAGGTTTATGTAAATACTATACGGGGGCTTCTTAACATTTCCCATAATAAATAAAAGTACCTCTTAAAGTGACATCTAGCCTTTCGCTATTCTTGCGGGTTGTGAGGCTCTGGTGTAACTCTGGAGGCAAGGAGAGCAACGCATCTGCATAACAATCATATGGATATCTATGGGCGTCCAAAGTCGCCATAAGAATCCGACTGTTTGCTTACGGCTAAACTTCGATCTTAGTCATCAATGGAAATGCAAAGACGTTTTAAACGTTTAATGCAATCAAACTCATTTTAAATCATCCAAATTTAAGGTTAAGTATTACTATAAATTATTCCTATTTTTATGTCTTGTCAACTTATAATAAGCTAACTAACTATTCATAGTACTAAATCACTAGCCCTTGGTCATGGATGTAATCATAACCACGGGATTACAAAGTATATAAATGATAGTATACTTATACTAAATTTATTAGTACAACCACCACCTGCCCAAGCACACCGGACGATCTCGCCAAGGCTAATGATATATCACGGGTATAGCTCAGGTCTGGGCAAACACAATTTAACTTGAAACATTGACTCGAAAAAAAGAAGTACAACCAGCTCACAATTCCTTCTTTCGACACATCTGATCTAGTAAAAATTTCGCTGTCAATTGTAAAAAGGATTTTAAAGGTTAAATCCGACCGAAGTAACCTTCATCCATCCCCATAAGACCCAGGTAGAAGCAAAATAAATACACTCTAAAATATCAAGCGACAGGCGAGCGTCGAAACTCGTTACTATAGCAGAAAAACTGAAAAGCGTAAAATCTAAGTCCGCTACGTTCTCTTCCAAGGTCCCACGACTCATACAAAGATATGACAATATTAAAACGTAAAAAAATCGATTTATTTTAGGTTCGAGACCTTCATTTCACCTTCCACCGCTCTATTACAAATAAGTTGTTATTTGTGGCTTACAGCGGTAAAAAATAAGAATGATTACTGCGGACGTGATTAGACAGGTACCGTCCGCAAATAAATATAGTGCTGCCGATATATTTTTATTTGGCCAACACTAGCAGACTCGAGCAATGACCGCTTGATATGTTCTATCTGGATTGATGGGCTACATTGACTAATTTCTAGAAACCTCCGCGGGAAACGTAAAGTCGCTGCGGTGTAATTTTTTTTTTCGCTTTCGTAAATTTGTCTTAAGGTTCGTATTCGCTTAATGAGTCACTTATTTAATGATAATGATTAATGTGGATATCATCAATATTCGCTTAATGCTTGTTAAATTATAATTATGAATTGTCTGTCTATCGCATTTTTTCTTGCTAGTATAATTATTGTGTATTAGTTTATCTCTCAGTGGCCAAAAATTGCAAGCTTTACAGATTTTAAAATTACATTTTTTTGCAAAAATGTGTTTGATGTATCGTCATTACAGTACATGTGTATATCTATTATGGACCCCTGACGTTATTTCGCTGCATCTTTTTGATCATACTGTACATATTATTGCACAATAAGCTTGGAATATTTTCGAATGTTTGTGTGCATTTAGTAGTTATCAAATCTATGTTGAGAATAGTAATTAAAATTTTCAACATATTATCGATATATTCTTATGTAATTAAAACTAACGCGTATGAAACCGTGAAACCGTATTTAACAAATACAAGAGTGTTGTCCAAAGTCTTGTATGAAATACATCAATGGAATATGCTTTTTTTTACTATCTGTACATATCATAGGTATCTCGTATTTGAAAGAATAACAGATATAATTTATATTTCGACATTAAACATCGCCTGAGGAGGTAACCGCCGATCTGTTTGTAATGAGGATCATACGGTCTTCGTACGATATTTTGTATAGCAACTACTTATATAATATGTTTTTTTGTATTACTTACTTACCTAGACGTTAAGTATTGCGAGTACAGGTGGCTATATATATATATATATATATATACTAAGGCTATGAGACAAAATGATTCTTAGGGTGTTTGGACATTGGCAACAGTACACTTATATCTACTCCACTAAGTTAATATATCCACAGCCTACCATCTTATACACAGGGTACATCTTTATATATAGGGCGCACACAGGGCGAAGCCAACTACGCAAGGTACATTATATGTTTAGTCTAGAAGTGCCTCCAGACACAAGAGCAAAATCTTACCTCATTCCCCTGTACCGATAATATGACAGTACGCTTCAGCGGTGCAGGACAGATGTGTTTACATGAGACTCTCAATCACAAGGGTGTAAGTAATCCGCCAACTTTCTCAAAACGATATTACTAATTGAGAAATCCCATCAATAATTTCTGATCCGATCCGAGACCCAACTGGGAGTGCGGAGGCATAGATTACTAAATAGTGACGGGGGGCAATAGATGATAGAATAGACAGACTCGAGGAGATCATGATGAATCGCTTTTGAAGTATCGAGTGTACGGGCAACTGGCTCACGTGTTCGCTAATGAACCGGCGGGCTTATTAGACTGGAGCCCGACGGCGGTGTCAAATTCAATAGATGCTTATTGGCGCAGATTAACTCGGATATAATCGTTGCACGAATATTGTGTATCGAGTAAATGCCACGCTGAGCAGCTATTGAAAGGCTTTCACTGGGAAAATATTAATAAATTTGCCATCAAAACTGCCTTCCTGATGAATTTTGGGTTGATTAATTTCGAAAAAAATTAAAAATTATTTTTAGATTTTTTAATCACGAGTTTCAAATATATACCACAGTGAACATGAAAGTGGCTTATCGTCAATATATCAATTGTATTTACTAAACCTGTCCTCAAAAATACATTTCACATTTCAAAAGGAACTAATGATTCTCATCTATGTATGTATGTATGTATGATGAAAAGGATGATTAGTTTCGAAAACACATTAGAACATAATCATTTATATAATGTAATATTGATAGATTAGACATAACATCATATTTTGAAAAAATATGTATCTCTGTTCAAGTTTTATCGTTATAGTAATTAATGTTTAATTTACAACTAGCTTTATTAAATACTAAGTTGTGTAGTAGAGTCATAGATGACAGACTCAAGCTTACAAAAAGGAGCTAAGTTTTGACTTAAAACGGCTTTGCCTAATGAATATGTAGTGGAAAAACACTCAAACTATATTTCAACCAACCACAAACAGTATTCACACAGAATTTTAATATCGATCTTAGTTTCAAGAAATTCAGCGATCCCAAATTGTACTCCATTTAAGCGAGAATATTTTGCCTTCTTTTTTTAAATGCTTTTTTTGCTACACACATTATTTAAAGCAAACAGAATATACCCGTTAACTATTTAAGTGACGTGAAATATGTTATATCACTTTCGGACCATTAATTCAGAAAACCTTTTGCATTAATAAATGATACATCCTTATATGTAGCCGTAAGCCAACAAATAAGCTCCACATTTGAATATCAACTCTAAATATACCGTTTCCGTGAAATTTATGTTCGACTTCCTTTTTCGAAGTCGGTTAATAGTGCCGGTTGAGTGCTAAAGGTTGTGCTCGCGAGATGTCCCACTTGATATTCAAAACATGTGCGCGTGAATAGATTATGGGGGAAGGGGTCGGAGTTGAGAACCTCAGTTTTACATATCGCACCGTTATCAACTCAAAAAGATTTTGTCGATTCGAAAAAACTCCTCCTGACTAACAAAGTCTATTACCTCCAGGGATTAGTCGGGTAAAGTTTTAGTCCTAGCAGTCGTACCTTGTGCATTCATTTTTGACGAGAATCGACTGGTACTTGTCTAGTGTGCTAGAATTGCAGTGTTCCTGTGCAATGGTTCCAATTAATTACAGCAGAGTGGACTGGACCTTGGTGTACGGGTACATCACACGATATCGGTTATTTAAACTAATATCTATTGTTTACTTATAAAATACATATCCCACCGTCAACATTCTATTTTAAGATTTATATAACTTAGTGTACGATATCCGAGATTTCTTTCACAGTGATAGGTAGCAGGGGATCGTTTGTGTGTGTTTGCGTTCATTAAAAGAAGGTTCAGCAGTCGATGAAAGTATGATAACAATTGTCCAAATTTTTTTTTCTTACATGAAGATGCTCACGAAATTTTAACATATTTAATACTTATATTGTAACTTGGTGTACCGGTAGGTAGATAGAAGATAGATCTTATCTATTTATATAATACCAAAATTATTTATACTTAAACAAAACAATTTCTGTATCACTTCTAAATACTTGAAATATAATAAAATTCACTGAGTATAAATGAAACTAAGCTTGATAAAATAAACCTTTCGCACTCATTGTACCAGCGATATATTATGACGAAGCTAATAATAAATTCAGAATATGACTCGAGTCACTTATCAGTTCTAAATGTATGTCACACTGTGTTTACAAATTCGGTGCATCCATATATAGATGTGGATTTCTGTCCGGTGTACGCCAAACAAACGCCGACTACCATTAATATCGTCATTCTGTTATAATCTTTATGGCCTATATAATAGGGCAGTTAACCGCTTAAACGATTTAATTAACGGTGGCTATTGTTTTGTTACTAACTCGACAACATATTGGCGCAATGGTAGTAGTGATGAAATTTCAAGAGTATCCGAAATTTAAACTCGAAATTTCAAGAGTATCCGAAATTTAAACTCGAAATTTCAAGAGTATCCGAAATTTAAACCCGAAATTTCGAAACGTTGTACAGTGATCAAAATTGAGCTTCACGAACTTGTTGTTTCTTCTTGAGAACGATGTCGTTTCTTTATCATCGGGACCTTAAACACCTTAAGTAACTGCACTGTACTTATCCTTGTCGTCGTCACTGTCATCAGTTTCGTCATTCTCATCATCATCATCATCGACACAGCAATCATTCTTCTTCTTCGGTCTTTTATTGATGACTCAAGTTATTGATATGAAAAAGTAATTACGTAAGCTGCTCTAGCTTTTGGATTGAAAAATATTGGCTTCCGTTAACGTCAGTGGTTGTTATCTGTACTTATTATACTACTATACGGAAATGTTTTCAACGTTTATCAGTTCCGTTTACTGACTTGGCTTTGGAATTCCTCCCCCTAAGACTTGACCTCAACATCCATCCGTTGATAGGAAGCAGGTAGTTATAGTTTCTGGTTGAAAATTAACTACAGCGGTCATCTGTATACAAATAAATAGCAAATAACTAAACCGTGAGCGTAGACACAATCGTTCATTTCGTCGTATATGATGAGTGGATGGAGAGTGCAATTTGGGATATTCTGGTTATCCATCCATCATGTTGGCCAATGTCGCGGATTACAATCATTGCGCTCTATTGTTAACATTTCACTTTCTGCTACGAATATTATTTACATTTACAGTCGTATAAAGGTCACACTTCAAACTCGTTCGTCTATACTTCAGGGTAAAGGCGGTTCGGTAGTTATTTAAAAAAGGTCAGACAGCTAGACAAGTTTGGATTACCTAAGTATAGCTTAAGAGGATATCCTATAGGTGTAAAATATTCAAAATATTGAATAGTTAAATTCAACGTCTCGACTCCGACTGTTATTTAGCACTTCAAGAAACACAGTAACACCTTATCTGATTTGGAACATTATCCCTCGAGCTTTGATTTGCCCCTCAACATTTTAACGGTTACCGCTAGTACTAAGAACTTGTAACTTCCTTGCCTGTTTACAAGTTATTTAAGTAATCTCGTAAGCTTCCTATTCTTTTTTTTCTTCTATTTCAGCAATAGTTTATTGAAATAGAGAGCCCTCGAATAACTTTAATAATTTTACTTTTATTACAATCTTTATTTAATTATATAATTGTATTATAATCTTTATTTAATTATATAATTGATACAATATTTATACACAATAATTATAATTTAGCATGTTGTTATTTCATTGATCATGTTGAATCATCGTTAACGTGGATAAAAAATTACGTACGTGATGTTACATATAACAAAGATTGAGAACCTTGACCGGGTTAACGGTTCAGAAATTATAAAGGCTAAATCTTAGCTCTTGTTATAACACGTCTTAAATTGGTTTTTATGATTATACACTTTACGTTTGCCATTGATGATGTTATTATTAATGGTGAATACTCATCACCAGGGCTTTAGGAAAATCGTGTACGGGAATGGAAAAAACGTAAATCTAAATATACCTATGTGTGAAGGCGAAATATCAATCACTGATTGAACCCTAGATCTCTGAAGTAGTAAAGCTAAGGTAAACTAAAAAAACTAGAATACCTACAAATTTAAATTTGGCAGGTTTATATGGTAGGTAGGTCCTTTTAAGGTGTGGAAATCCGCTAAGAACGAATTTTACGAAAAACCAAGCGTGCGTTATAGCGGGTGGAGTACGCGGGTGAAACTGCGAGGGGCTGTGAGTATCGGTAATATACTAAATACGCGTTATTTTGTGGAAATATCGTCATGTTTACCAACATTTATCGTTCCGTTGCTAACGGCTAATATCCTATTAGACGCATGCTACCAACGCACTTTTATTATAATACGTACCCTATTTTTTAAAAATTATAACATTAACGTGGTATACATTTTCTTCTAAGACTCTACTGTCTGAATAAAAATATATGTTGTTTGCCAATTAAATATATATCGAACCACCCCGGCTTCGCCTGTGTATAACAGGAAATTTCTACAGTAAAACTTTCCCCGAGACCGCAAGAAATTTCTTTCAGTAGATGAACGTCAATCACATACAGACAGACAACTTTTAGAGACTTTGTTTTATAATCAGTATGTATATGTATTTATCGTTTTCATTGCTAGAAGATCTTTCATTTTTCTATCTTCGTCCGTGTTACAATAGTCAAGTAGTGGAAGGTACAGCGAGTGATCAATAAAAATCATATTACCAGGAGTAGCCTCAAATATAAAAAGTAAACGGTGGAATAGTAAAATGGGACAGCGGGTTACTGACGACACGTGAGCTGCATCACAACTCGACAGCTCCACACGGCAGGGGGAGGAGAGGGGGACACGGAGTGGCACTCCCCTGTCATAAAAAAATCATTCATCGGCTTACACAACTGAGCTGTTTTCTTAATTTAAGACCTTAGATTTATTTACTTTTTGAAGTTAAAGTTGTGATTTGAGAGTCATTGAAACCTTAAATCGTCACAATAAGAGACTTTTTTTATAGAATAGGGGGCAAACGTCCACATAATGACTATGTCTATGCGTTGCCCTCCTTCTAACCCCCCCCCCCAATGGGCCACCGGCTACTCACGTCACTTGAGCAGATATTTACATTCGCGTTTTCTTTGTCAACTGGTCCATTGATAGCTTGATGAAAGTCAGGTGAAGGAGCCATCTAGCGAAGACCTATGTTACTTAGATTTTTGTATGTCGGATCACTGTTGATACATAACGGCCGACGCTGCAATATTCTTACTTTGGGCGCCTGATACAGACGATGTCGGCGCTATCTATAACAATTTAATTGTATATTGTGTTTAAAGTGACCATAGCTCAAAATGCCAGGGCCGCAATACACTTCTTGTCAGATCCGAGCGGTTCGCGCAATTACTGATTAAGCCCGTATTCAATTCTGTTGGCGTTATTTGGCGTTATCCATCCATCATGTTGGCCAATGTCGCGGATTACAATCATTGCGCTCTATTGTTAACATTTCACTTTCTGCTACGAATATCATTTACAGTCGTATAAAGGTCACACTTCAAACTCGTTCGTCTACACTTCAGGGTAAAGGCGGTTCGGTAGTTATTTAAAAAAGGTTAAATAAGTGCAGGATGTTTAGGAGTCTGTTTGTTTTTATACCGACGATGATAGCGACCTCATATGATATTCTGCCACACTTTACACAAAGGTTTCACGTCCAAGTACTAGTAACCTTTACAGCTTCAATCTACTAGGACATCAGAACGCACGAGAAGCGTTTTATTGTAAACCAATAATAAAGAGAAAAGATGTGAGAGCAACACTCCGTAAATAAAACGCACTCGTAGTCGTTCAGAAAGTACAGTATTATTTTATGAAGCGCACACACCAGTCTCTCAAACTACGATTCATGATTTATTCGTAACGCTTCTTAGTGCCCGTGATACCCTAGTACGTCCCATTCCCGTACTACAGTTGTGGTGTTTCATCATCATCATGTAGAACTCTATTTGTCACGATTTAGTCTAGCTGCCGACCACAACAATATAACGTCAAATGTTAGACGTCTAAAGTTTCTCTTACCAAATCTAGAAGTCATACTTTTTTTTTCAAATACTTGTGGGTATCCTACAATCATCAACGGATCTGCTATCTATACGTTTTCGTGTTTAGAACCGTCACGTCCTATTTATACACTTTGCAAAAATTCAAGGGCACACATCTTTAGCTGCTTTAACATTTAGCCCGATTAGGTTGTTTGGAACAGGTACTATATAAGGATAATAATTATGAGGTACATTTTGATACAGTTAAATATTCATGTATCATGGATGACCTTAATGATAAGTGCATACCCAGTAAAAAAATTAACGCGTTCAAATTATACAACAATTTATTCAGTCTGAACATCTTTAGTTTAGGTATTGCAAGGTCCACTTTGGCGAAAGTGTTTAGGCTTTCAAATTTGACGGGACGCTATTTTACGATCTTAGGGACAAAAGCCGCACCCTTTCGGTGACTACCGACTACCGTAAAATCCACCCAAGCAGAGTTTTTACAGCTTTAGCCCCATGTACCCCATTCCTCCAAATGGGCCACCGGCCACTCGAACGAGACCAGAAAAGCCAAACACACCAGAGAATCGCAACACGTGAATATCCTTCATTTTTAATGTATCGTGGGTGCGAGAGTTACCTCCCCGGTCGTGCCGGCACCATTCAGCTACAATTTAGCAACCTCTTATATTGCTAAGGTTCCACCATTTTGTGAAAGATCGGTAACAAAATTTGTTTATTACTACAAATAACATACAATAAATTATTAGCAATATATAGCATATTTTTGCAGATTTTATAAAAGGTTTACAATTTCGTCCAAAAAGTGTCTACATTAGGGTTCTACTAATTACACAAAATAAAAGTGTTAAAATCGGAATAATGCTCGTGAAAATGAAACTCAATAAAGCGCAAGATGTCGCAAATTTTATTCTTCATTCGCAAACGAGCCCGAGGAAATTGCTTCGGTAATAAGGGGCTGTTATTAACTGAGCCCCGCCGCGAGAGTGTAGCCCGATATTGCAGGTACACGTGCCGCGGTTTACGCGTGTAATTACATCATCATCAACCTTCACTCGTTTCAACGCGTGATTATAGAACATTATGCTCTAAAGTGTTCCGAATGAACTCTTGGTCTAGAAGTTATTCCTTTCTTCTTTCTTAGCTTTCCATCTGTCTTTATAATGCCGTCTTTATAGTGGTGGACTAGGTAAGAACACCTGATAATAATGCTGAAAATTTGAATCAAAAAAGAGGTGAAGGCTTTGTGTGCCTAGATTGATAGCTTAGGTAGCCTACGTTGACAAATTTGTTTTTTTTTAAATTTGACACATTATTACTGATATTCTTGTAAAGTAGTACTGAAGTATGCATATCACAATAACATTATTATATATCTATTATAGAGGACCATCTTTCCAAATCATTGGTTTCAGAAGTTTCTAAACCGTTGAACATAAACCATAAATCGCATCGGATCACATGCTCTCTCCAAGTTACAGCTTTATCAACTATTCACAAATTGTAAGTCATCTAGAACAATAAATTCCGACTTTTAGATATATTCTAGCCAAGTCAGGTGCTCGGTCGAAAGGCCAGATCACTTCGAGACTTGTTCCACACAATCGTGACCGGTCGGTTGATAACGTGATATATTATTTAGGAAGCTTGATATTAATTATTATTGGATTCGTTTTAATGCCTCATTAATTCCAAACGTTTGTACATAATAAATTTCGTAGCGGCAACATTGAATTTATATAATCCAATTGTAGGCGGGCGGGCGGATAGGTTAGGTTATTTGTCCCGATTGGGGGAGGCGCGGGAATGTCCATCATCGATTAGGCTAGACGTTAAACGTATTTGTGAATTGAATGAAAAGTAATGAAATAACACAAAGGACAGTGAAATTTGTAACAAATATTTAGTTTTTTTTTGTATTTAGATTTACCGAAACGAAACAATGTCCTCATTTGGCATAAATATCTTTTTATTTAGTCTAAATGAAAAATGAGATTTTAAATAAATCTATATTTTTAAGTTACGGACTAGGATTTAGAAAATGTAGTTCTCAATTGTATCTTTATAATATAATATGTCAATAAATAATCACACTGTGTCTTTCAATTAAACAATTAATGTTAATTTAATAATAGTTAAACAGCAATAACAATAGTGATAAATGGCTAGTAAAAAAGTAGTAGTAGTATTGAAAATACAAGTACTAAGTCATTAATTGTGTAAATTGGATCGGATAAAGTCTTTGCGATGGAATTCAAAGGGTTCCCCAAAAAGTTACATTTCGACTGTTGTAAGTCATTATCAGAGAGCACAAAAGATCTCATCTGGCCTATTATTGAGGCTCTAATCGTCAGCCCCGGGGTCTTTTGTTCAGCCAAAGCATTCAAATTGTCAACACATTCATTAATATTTTCTACCTTGCATTATAGGTAAAACTCTTAAGAGCTTAAGGAGAAGGAGCTTGGTGTAAAGTGTATTATTTAGTCTGGCCATTCGTTCATCGGTTCTATTTGTAAGCCGTACATTATTCTAATTGAAGACGAGGGTAATAAACGACTACGCCTTTATACGTTAATGTACTTCTGCGCGATAAAGTTTTTCAAACAATAGAGACTTTTATTTCTTTATGGGTGATCTTACAGTTTTACTTTAAATCATATTCTAGTTATTATAAATCATTTAATATATTATTTGTAGTGCGGTTGACATGAGAATTTTATATCTGACAAATGTTACAAATGCGAAGGTTTGGATGTAACGATGTATGTCAAGTTACTGTATTTCAAGTAACGAATCTTAACAACGCAAACGTTTTCAATCAAAACTCAAAACATTTACACTGAACAAATCCGCCATTAATTGTATTAGTCCTAAACACAACCTCTCAGCTATATTACGAGCTTACTTTACACATTCATTAAATATTAACGATGGAACCGAATTCCGTTATTGCTTACGATGAATTAATTATTAATTATTTAGGTTGTGTATTACAATATTGTATATTATATTGTTACAGTTTATATTAAATTAAAAGGACCGTTAGGGGTAAAGAGACTATAAGAGTTGTGTTAAACATTTATATACATTTATTCAATTGGTCTTTCCACATTCACAATCCTGGACGGACATAAAATAGTACAAGCACAAAAATGGAATTAATACAGTTCTTGCTATTGGTTAGTAAAAAGGTGAGGGTACGAAGTCTTATCTGGCAGTTGTCCGAGACTCCCGGCTACAATTTGGATGGTCCTTTATTTATATTGTTATTATTCCATAACCACAAATCATCATGGGTTGTCTTTCATTCCTTATATTGAATATTTGAATAATATAGTGTTTAATAACAGAAAAATAAAAATTAAACGGAGTAGAGCTTTGAAAAGTAACACACATCAATAAGACACCCATTCTCTTGGCTTCATGTGCCAAATAAAATAATGCAAGCTATAAACTCAGTTACAATTAAATAGAATTTAACATGAATTAGAATTTAACAATATGAAACATGGCGTCGGCAAGAAATCATCAACTCACCCTTTTACTGAAATATTAATTCGTGCATTGTGACACGAATATGTAGGTTCCCAGCGAAAGAGAAAAATCTAATTATGATTTTGCGATGGCAGATAGCGTCAGCCATCGCAAATATATCCTCGCCATCGCCAAAAGGAAAAAGGGTGAAATTTCTTCAACACAGAGAACATTAAGCCCTACAGTGAAAGATGACACATATAACACTTTTTTTAATAAAATATTTATGTTTCAAGACATAATTGTTACAATATGTGTTATAAAATAACCTATTATAGTAAGCTTCGCGTTTTTTTCATTGTATTGTACCGATCAACCCTGGCTTTGCCTGGGCTTTGCCTGGGAATAGCCAGATCGCTAGATTATCAAATTATGTATTAAGAACCTTCCTCAGGAATTGTCCATTGGTGACCACCGCATAAAAATCACATACAGATAGACAGCTTTTGGGAGGCATTGTTTTATAATGATTTTAGAAAATGAAAACGTCAAGCCGAAGTCTTTCGAGGACTACAGATAATTTAATTACCCTCCTTATCCCTTCCTACTCCTCCTCCAGAAACGACACTCTTTACGCCTGGTCACTTCACGGCGGTGTCATGTGAGGGAGATGTCCTCCCGGTCGTGCAACACTATTTAACAGCTATGCAGGACCCAAACTGCTGGCATTGCATAAGATATATTTTAAGGTATCACTTGCGTGATCCTTACAAAAAAAGCCCTTAGACGTTAAAATCCGTGAAGCCCTTCAGGCTGTAGTAGGGAACACAAACCAACACACACACGCTCGACGAACATTACTCTCCCGCAGGTGCAGCCGGGTGAAACCCACATATTCAGCTCACTCACGTCGCCTGAACTTAAGAAAAATCTAGTTATTTCGGGCAAAAGCTGGTATTTATTATACACGATACAAATTGGCAACAACAACACATCTTCACGCCAGCTCACTAATGGGGTAAGCAGCTGGGATAGACGGAATACCTTACATCACGATCCTTACAAACCTGCATTGTCTCCTCCACATTCATTAGTCACCTTCGTACACTACCTGATCAAAATTGGTATGTCAGGATGTGTGTATATGTGTGTGACCTTTTTTTTGGAGACGCGGGGAAACGCATTTACACGTCTTCACCAGACCTGACTGGGGTCCAGTGGTGTGTGGGTCTCGCGGCACATGATAGTGCCGAATATCCACAAAAACCACCGTGAGTGCCATCAATGCCGCCCTTGGTGAGGTGCCCCGGAATAACGAATCATCAGGGCACCTCGACGGATAGTCAGGCCCCTAAGGGAACAACTCCACCTGCACAGATGCGGTTACCCCACACTACAGGACTACCCCCACCGACTTTTTGTCAGCGCAATGGGCCTCACTCCATTGCGCTGTCACCCCATTCCCATCCTCGCCCCTTGCCCCGTACGCAAAAGCGCCACCTCCTGTTGCTCTTAGGTCCCCTCTTCTTATAAGAAGGGTACCGAGAGCGGCTCCTCCTCTTGCTATTTAGTCCCCTCTTCTTATAGGAGGCTACTGAGTCCCACCGCCACGACCAGGCTTGAACCTTGTTGCGGATGTGTGTGTGACCTGTCACATAATTTGGCAACGTCATATTTGCTAGTCTATCCGGCTAACATGTTCAGATCCACGAGGAAGGCCACGTCTAATTTTGCGGCCGTATAGCTAACAATTTGACCGGAAATAGATCAGGTAGAACCAACTTTACGTGCTCATCCACGCAAGAGAGGTCGTCTCCGTCTCCCGATTGCACTGCGGCTTTTTTCCGCAGAATAATTGCAATTTATTGTTGAATGTGTTAAGCCTAGGCTTCGTGGGACTGTCGCTTCATTTCAATCGAACGTGGCTGGCACGACCACATGTTACTCATTCACATAATATAGACTTCAATTTGATAGCTGTGCAGTTTGAGCTTGTGGCCATATATTTGCCAATTAAAGAATAAGCATTGCATAATCTTCAACGTGGTTGTTTATAGATGACGGTAGTCAATAAAAGGCTTCGAATGCTCCTTGCGCCCACTGTTCCAAAAACTGCGAAAAATAACTGTAGAAAATCTATAAACATGACCACAATACTAATAGAGATATGGTAGTGTGTTATGTCAAGAAAAATAGTCTACATAAGCATCTATATATAACAATAATTTACGGGAATACCCCATGGGAATGGAATCCTACTAATATTATGAGCGTGGAAATTATGGGATTTCATTAAAAACGATTTACATTAAATGCCGCGAAAAGACTAGCAAACATTTGTATATGCTACCTTTTATAGAAAAAACGTACCTAATATAAAATCATTTTCGCGCGACAAGGCCGCGGGGAAGTACTAGTTCATAAATATTTAAGACTCACATCAAACCATAGTGGTCCGTTATTCTTGTGTTATTGCATCCAACGTAATAAAGGAACGAAATATTGGAAACGTGTGCGGAGGAAAGGAATATTTCTGTTGTTAGTCCGTTTTAACACCACTTCTGATGAGCTTATTGGTTACAATTTGGTGTTGATTACAGCTCAATTCGGGCCGAATTTGGTGAGCTAATGCGATTAGAAATACTGCAATGCACGATGTACACATGATTCCGTCGTGCAATAAAATAGTTCACACAGTTGTATAAAATAACGTGCCCTGACTTACTGACTGATCAACGCAGAGCCTTTTCATGGAGGTATAGAGAAAGATAACGTAACAGTTTGAGCGTTCCGATATGTACCGACGCCCATAAATATCCGTATAAATCATATGCCCTTTCCTTCCCACCTCCAATATGCAAACGGCTTCAAGACTACCAAGACTTCAATGAATCACGAATTGACTCTTTTAAGGTATGCTAAGACTGATTCCCTGCTGCACTAAACCCTAAATTTCGACATACCACAGACTGTGTGCCGCGGTTCTATCTCCGTGAATCGAAACCAAGGGACTTTCCCAAGGGGGAGGGGTGAGGGGGGATAACTAAAAACTAAACATCATATCTCAAAGAAAAAAGTTGTTCCAGATTAATACATCTGTGCCAATTGTCAAACCAAATCAGATCAGTTGCTTTTGCGTGTGGCAATAACAATCATACATACCAACTCTGGCATAATTGTCGTACATGAATTTAGCCTTGCTTTCCGCGGTTTCACTAGGAACTTCTAACTCGTATCAGCGGGACACTTGTACTTCACACTACGCATATGAATGCGTAGAATAGAAGGTAAAACCTTCGAGCAACGAAATCATAAGATACATGTCGTGTCGAGGAAGTGAACCCGCTGCCCTTGGGCTTACAGACATAGTCAGACGACGTGCGTTGACGTTGTACTAAACATAAGGTTGCTAAGCCATATTTAGACTCGAGCTCAGACTGTTTACATTAGGTTCCGCAAGTTTTTTAAACGACATTGTTGTATAAAACAACCGTTGAAAATCTAATGCCACGATACTGGCAAAAGATTCAAAGCAAGAAGATAATATTTATTCATAATATTGATATCTATCAATACATCGGTAACGTCCTCTAGGTATATTATATATTATCGCCAATATAACACATTACCGAATAGTTAATACCTATAAAACCATTCACTTTCATACATTTATCTACTTCCCTTCTCCATAACCCTCACAATTAACTCAAAGAAATTAGAAAATGAAAAGACGTCTACTAACAAAATAACCAAGAAAATCGATAGGAAGTATTAACTCTAATTATTCCCGAATAATAAACGAAGCTTTGACATTTGTGTGAGTGCTGTAAACTCTAAAAGCGTTAAACAAATTACAGGGCACTTGGAAGTCATGCAATTTCCTATGAAGCTACAGTGCTGGCTGTCAATTTGCCCGCCAATAGTTTCTTATCGTAGTAAAATATGGAACTGCTTCATTTCTAGGCCTTTATTAGTGGCCTGCACTTTATGTCTTTGTTAATAGCAACCATTAACTATTTACGACGTCTGTTAGGTTGTTACGGAATTAATATTAGTAGCACTTCAATGCATTTTATCTGCATGGCCAATTCATATGACTTTTGACACAATATTGCTACAATAATATTGAAATTTGACATTTTTATCTATTGCTTAAATTAGTAGAAAAATAGGGTTATATTCAGACTAAAAATTATGTAATAGAATTTACCTGCAACATTTACTACCAGTTTTTTTTTTTTAAATTGAAACATGAGTACTTTTATTTCAGTCCGTTGTGAATGAGATTAGTGGAAGATCGACTGTCTTGTCTTGTCTATACAGCAGTAAACCGAATATGCTGATGATGATCAAAGCTTATCCACAACGAAATTTACGGCCGGCTGGCTCAGTTGGCAACGTGGCGGTTAGTTCGCGTGTTACGCCAGAAGTCGCGGGTTCTAATCCCACCTAGGTCATGGATGTTTATGTATGCATTATATGTATTTCTATAATAAAAATCTTAAATATTAAGATTTCTTAAATATATAAATAGATGTATTAAATACATTCCCGTTGTCTAGTACCTGTAACACAAGTCCTCACGGTACTTATCACAAGACGAGGCTTTCGTGTTGTGATAAGTCCACAGATATATATATTATTTATCCAAATTTGCTAGGCGCCATAAACTAATTGAACCACCCAATTTTGACCTACATAATTAAAATTATCCTCAAACTTATACTTTGCTCAAATTCCTATTTTGTAACTCGAAATAGAACATTGCCAAATAACCACAAACCTGTGATTAATTGAATACGGTTGTGGTTTTCAACTATCACACGAAAAAATATATTAATAATACTTGTATTGCTAACCTGAATACGTTTATGAACAAAAAACCAACTCGGTTCACCTTGAAATCGTTGTGGGCGTTCGAATTTGAGTTAGTCGCCATCTGACAAACCCTTTTTTTGTCCTGAACATAAATAAGACGTGTAAAAACACGCAGTCGAGTTAGATTTTTTTTCCTACATCGTTACCGTTGGGACCGAAGCCGAGTTTAGCGAAAGTTAGTTTTGAATAATAAAAGACGTGTTTCGCTTAAGAAGCAATTTTTATGCTTCTACAGCTATACGCCGCACCTTCTAACGAGGAAAACAAAAACGTATCCGTGGTATCAAATGGTGTTTTCCATTTCCGGAATGATTCGATAATGACTTCCTGCGTCCTCTGGCATCCTTCAAAATTCAATGTTTTATACTATAGACATACGGAAGCCTGCACAAACAATGCAATCCCTACACACGCGTACCTAACATGATTTGATAATTTGGCACAAAATTAGAATGAGGTCAAATATGAATAACCACATGTACGTGTATCAAATTTTAATCCATTATTCGGCGAGTGTAGCTGTTACGGGCTTCTTTAACTTTAAATGGATTGTGTTGGGACTTGTTTATCGTAATTGTTAGAAATCTTATGATAACAATATCATTAATAGTAAGGACGCTAACCTAATGCTGCAACGTCATGCATACTAATTTTATATAGTAAAACAGTTTGCTAGAGCGAGGCAAAACGGACATGTCTGAAATAATAATTGCGCTCTCCACAATTTAACTGATATTACTGATTTCACATTTTGATTGTAATTCTATACGTCGCTGATAAATAAAATTACAACTCGTTAGTTATTAAGCGAATTTTGTTTAAATATATGTTATATATGTATATTTTTGTTCACAGACGAAGAAAAACAACCCAAATCACATCAAGAGGCCAATGAATGCATTTATGGTATGGTCCCAGATCGAGAGAAGGAAAATCTGCGAGCAAACGCCGGATATGCACAATGCGGAAATATCTAAAAACCTGGGCCGCGTGTGGAAAACATTAAACGATGAGGAGAGGCAGCCGTTCATTGACGAAGCAGAAAGGTTGAGGCAGCTACATATGCGAGAGTATCCAGACTACAAATACAGGCCTCGCAAGAAGACAGCTAAACCAGCCCAAAGAAGTGGTGCAGTGACTAAACAGAAGCGCAAACAGCGTGCTGATAGCAACAACAACAGAGGCGTGGCCAGGCGACGATCACGACCATCACCCTCCGTGCGAAGCGTTCCCATTGAAACGCCAGCACCGCCTCTACTTCCTGCATCACCCGCATGTGCACCAGATTCCCCAGAATCGGCTTGCCTCTACGAAGACCATTCACGTCGGGACGCAAACGATCTGTCAGAGCTGTATTCGATTACAGATCTGCTAGAGCTACCAACAGATTGCGAGGTGGATTTGGATGCGCTCACGGAAATGGAGGCCTTCGATACAGCATCATCTTCGTCTGGTTCACATTTAGAGTTCTCATGCACGCCAGACATGTCCGATATGCTGAGCAGGATTGGCGTCCACACTTCTTGGGACGAACACACGTTCTCCTCGTACCTGATGACTTCTTAAGGCGGCGCTGGGGTCGCCACGGCCGCTGGCCGATACCACTGATCTCATTTTCGAGCCGCCACAAGGGGGCCGACGACGCGGCGACCGTTCGCCGCCCCGCCTACAGCGAGTGCCTACGTCCAAACAAGTTTTATTTTGGATTGGAACATTTGAATTCAATGTACAAAGTTATTTAATAAGGTCCGAGTGTGAAAATTTATTTTGGCCGATGCCGTATTTCCTTCGGTTTTGTTTGTTAAATGCGAAATATTTAAAACAGCAACCCAAAGTGACAAGATGCATAGGGTTTTAAACCATAGGCTGTGAGTTGGTTCTCGTTTACCTGTTTGCTTTTATTTGAAATGTATCCAAAAAATTGTAATCGAGTGTTTTTGCAAATGGCACGTCTCAGATGCATCTAAGTAAATAATCCGTCTTACTCTCCGTCGCCTGATTAGTAAGCCACGGTCCAATCAGGTCGCTCGCCGCACGCTCGCACCGCGTTGTCGTGTCCGTATTCTTCGTCTACACTACTCGACTTGGCTTCTATAGTAAATTTGCAATCGTACATAGATCACTTTTACTTTTGCATATTCAATACTTTCAATTGTAATCCTACGTTTAATTTCAAAATACCTTTTATGGATCATGTATCTTCTATAATAGAAAAATAGGGCTAGGTTATAGTCATGTTTGTCTTGCGTTAACTGTACGTAAAATTCACTTATCGTTTCGCGCACTCATAGTTTGTAGACATTTTAATGTGTTACTTTTGGAAGCTAATCAGTATGTTATATGAAAGAATTTCGGAGTGCGGAATAACCGAGTAGAATTATTCGGAACGAGTCTTGCTCTTACCATGTTTGATATTTTTTGCGGCTAGTCACACGTACGCAGACCGTATGGTCTTTTCGTGTTCATCGTATTGTGTGACTCTGTTACAAGTCCATTTACACAGCATGGTAAGAGATTTGTGTAGGTATTACAAGATATGTCTTGCTATATTGTATGTTAGGTTGTTTAAGGTAAGGTCTATCTCCGTTCATTGGTAAAGTATGAAAAAAAAAAAGAATTGATGGCACCTCAGGATTGACGCGAAGGGACACTTAAAATTTCAAATTCTATTTCGTTATATCTTCACGCTTCGATGTTAATAAAATCTATAGAAAGATACATATCAAGAAAAGAGAAATTGAATTCCTGGGAGGTGGGAAAAATATTTGTATGAACAAAACACTGGTTCGTTTTAACTCAAATGTTTTGCTGTTTCAACTCTGTGATTTACTTTATGGATTTTCTAAATTGTAGGAATCTAGTGGAGACTGATATCGCATAGATTAGTTTTAGCAGCGCTAGCTTCTCTAACTTTATAATTTTTAGAACTGGACATAATTTAGTAAAACTATACGTACCTATTTTTGATAATTTGCTTACCTGTGGAGATCGTTATCGTTCCCCAGTACAACAGTTATACAGTTTATTGGAAAAGTTTACCTTTAATGAAATAGCTTATTGATTATATGATTTTGAAAGTTTTTAATATCGTCTTTTGTGGAATATAACATAACATAAGTCAGTTTCTGCGCCCAATTTTTAGGGTTATAATAATGATTATGGGTAGACAATTATTTTACAAGACAAGTTTATTTTAATTTCGATTAAACTATTTTGCTGTCTGCTCTATAACTCTATAATTAGATCATTCCGATTTCCACAGTAAAGTATAAGCTAAAATTTTGTATAAAATTTCGCTAAAACTGTCAATTTTTGAAAATGGTGTCAGTTATATATAGAGGTAATGTTTGCTAAATATTACCTCAATCATTTTAATATATAAGAATCTTCTAAATAGAAATATACTGTTTCAAAACACGAAATCAATATATGTAGGAAACTTGTGTCCCTGGAGTATAGTTCATAAGTATAAGGGATCCGTTGTGCTCTATCTCTTAAAAAAAAGAAAATGCTTTACTTATATATTATATTCTTATAAATATATTATGTAAAAATCGTGTAATTCTTAGTAAGTGTCTACGAAATCCAATTATTTTTAAAGAAATACATAAAATACATGTTATCTATACAATATTGTACGAAGCTCTGTAAGTACTAGTGTCTGTGTTTTAATCGATATTATACATACATATATTGATACTAAATTGGAGAAAAAATTTGTGCCTAATGAATTACTTAAAATTCTTCATATGTATATTTTAGTGATGCTCAAGGTATCTTAAGCGCGTAGTAAACTATTTAGATGCTGTTGAAAATATCTTTAAAGTGAATATAAGATTTTGTATGCCAGATAAGCATTTTGTTTCACTTCTGCTTCTCCTCAAGCTTTACATGCGCTTTACTGATTACGATATACTTCTTTACAAATGATCTATACTAAATGCAAATTCAAATTATACGCATTAGATTAAAGTTTGGGATGCATCATGTGTGATGAATGTAAAAAAATATTATCATGGACTATCAAACTATCTTATAATACTACTAACGTTAAGTCTTTTGATATTCTATGTGGTAGAGTTTCTGTCCAATTGCATTCACAAGTTTCGTTTGTAATAACCTGGAACATTCGAAATTTCGACAATAAAAATCGTGCATCTGCTTTAAGTGTTAACTTGGCAATATCAGCTGTCATAAAGTTTTCAAATTCACGAATTGGCTTTAATACAAGCATAAGCAATATAGTAGTTCTACATGATACGCTCAATTTACTCGTAAAGTCTTAAGTACTGATGTTGAGAACATTCGTCATAAAGCTTCCTGTTCTGATCGAATGAAATTGATATGTTTTTTTACAAACTTTTAAGTGTACGACGTTAATGTTTAATTAAGTGATATTGTTAATGAAGCAAAGTTGATTAGTAGCAATTTGAACAACATCGAATTTAATGTTGTAATTAAGCGCTTCTTGTTGTGGTTCTTCAATAATTGGAATTATCAGGGTTTAAATGTTTCGTTTAAAAATTAGATTGTAATATACTTTCTTATACAACACATGTAGTTTGTCCCAGGTGTTATCTGATCTTTTGCTTATAACAGTAGGCGTTTTCCTCAGTAGTTTTGGTCATTTATCGAAGTATTTTAAAGTGTAAATAAGTATTGAAACTGTTTATAATAATGTAAAAGTCAAAATAAAGCGATACTGTGAGAAAAAATTAGATGATATAATAAACGTCTCAGAAAGAAAGAATATCATAGAAGACGTAGTTAGTTATTGTAGGGTACATTTTAACATGTAACGGAATTATATGATAAAAATTGTTGTATATTTTAGTATGCTGAGCTTTTATGACTGGTTCATATTTTGTATTGCATGAAGTAAACACAGATGGCAAAATTAACACTACAATTTTCTTGTTGTTGAATGCAAAATTTTCGTCGGCATTATGAATATTTAATCCGTTGAAGTCCGCATCTCGTTTTAAATTTAACAAGAGAATTGGGAGTGTCGATAAATTTGCATGGTTCCGTGCTTTCATAGCTTTTTTACAAGTAGCTCGATGTTCAAATAACGGCAGTAGGCTAAAAGAAGTTGTTTAATGATACGCTCGTAAGATTAGTTATATAAATCAGTATGAGAATTAGATGTTGGTGATTGATTCACAGAACTGAAAAAGTTGAAACATTGTCGTTATATTGTTTAAAAAACAAAATAATCTTAGTTATGCTGTAATATATGTATGTATTGTATATTAGATGCTTCTATCATATCTTCATTTTCGTTGGTTACAAAAACAACGAATTGCTTTCCTTTATATTTCAGTCTCGTTGCTGGCACATTTTGTCTAGAATTGATATTTGTTATGTATTCGGTGTCTATAGAGTGATTAAACTTAACAGTAATTAATTGATATATCTTTCAAGCCGTAGATGCATGTACGAGTAATATGGTAATGTAAATGATTCGTTGTTGACGTAGCTGTGTCATTATTAATAATTGTTAAAGTAAAGATAATAATAATGAAAACGAAACGGAAATTCGCACAATCCTCAGTCAAGGAACTAACGTAGAAATAATATTAAGTATAATCTAATACAGTTAAATAAAATTGCGTAAGCGTGATAGCATTATTTTTAATCACCATAACTAAGTTTAATTTCCCGTTAATAATTTAGATAATCTGATTTTGATTCCGCCTTTTGTACTTTTGGGAATTACACCACTTTCATTCGAGAAACATCGAATAGATTAAGATATACTGTCCGTGGGTGTATGATTTACATCATAGGCAGATCATTTTCAGCTAATCTTCACGTCGTCAGATTCAAGAAGCAATTCACATATTCAACAAGAAGTTCTCACAAGCACACTAGCTATTTTCATTAACTTAACATAAAAGAGAGCGCTGAATCATTATCAAATTTAGTTTCCTTCCAATGAGTTTGAGGCTTTGTATTGTAATGAAATGTACACAAGTATTAATCTCAATCTAAAAACAGATCACCAAAGTTTCTGCACAATTTTATCATACTGAGATATTTAATACGACCTTAAATTTCATTTTCAATTCTTAACGCTTGATGTAAATAATAATATTAGTTTCGATCAAATCTATTAGGAACAAAAGATATTGAAAAATGGTCCATTAAATTGTATCGTGTAAGTTAGGATTTGAGAAATTGTGTATACCTGTAAATGTAAACGATTACATTTTTATAGTACCTTCAATGCCAAAAGAATACCTTGGAAGCTGAAGTATGGCTTTAAACATTGGACTGACTTCTATGATCACGTTTATCATTGGTTCAGTAATTGGACGTTGTAAATAATTTTTATAAGGCCACGTGGGTCCTAAATCACAATCCCGACCCATTCTAGTCTTGAAAGATTTCGGGCAGGCCAGGACTTTAGTTAGAGGTCCGGGGCGAGCACGACTCGTGCATTTTGGGGACGATTGTGGCCTTTCTATCATTGATACCTGATTTTTAATTGTTTTTTTTTTCCAATTGATACCAAAAAATAATGTTGCTGTTTGACACCGTTACCGATGGATCTCTTAGAATGCCACACATTTTGGCCTACCAAATAATGGGTCGTCGATCGCAATCGTGTTACCAGCATTGATATTGGTTTAATTTAGATCCTTTGAGCGATGCGAACGCAATCCCTCTTTAAAAAGGTGCCCGCTTGGGTTTATGTAAAATCTATTATTCATCAATAGTTAAGGTTTTTATTTGTAATTATTAAGTTATTGTAGCGAGTCTGCCGTCTCGCCCGATGTATAAATTATTGAGTTAGTAGCTTATAAGATACCTTCTATAACAGATATTGTATGTAGTCTACTAATTTGTTAAGTATGGAATAACAGTACTTTAGTTATATTATAAGGCAAACGTGTAAATTTTGTATCGTTCTTTGTTTTCATAATGAATATATATTATTATATGGTAAAAATAAATGATCCAGTTTTTAAAAAAAAACAACCATGTTTTTATTGCATCCTTCTTTTCATCTCATTACATTGGGGAAAACGAGCAGCCCAATGGAGACTTCCTACACCCATAAATAATCAAACGAAAATTTATATACATAAACTGGTGTATGCCCATGAGATAAATATAGACTATAACAAACCACACGGAACATGATGGATAGCCGTCACTTCACGCCACTATTATGTGAGCTAGTCATATAACTATATCACAAATAAAGATCTCTATGGAGCCTGCTAACTATACAGCAAAATCTAACTTACTATTCTGCAGTTATACTCGTATCACATACAACTGACACCTGTATATTACTAAAGACAACTAAATATTATGTGATACTAGTAATCCGCCCCGATTTCACCCGGGAATAACGACCCGGATCGTTACCATAACAAATAATATTCGCTATATTGAAGAACGAAAGCTGCATGAATGTTAAATGAGTCGATTTTGAAAAATCATTTACATAGAACTTTTAGGGGCTTTATTTTATGATAATAGTGTCATCCTAGCCGAATTTTTTCACGGCTACCATCTCTAGAGACTAACTATGCTGGACATATTACAGTGCACAAGTGTATGCGCAGGTACAGTTGCCCTCAATGCTCGCTCATTCTCCTAATCTGATAGGCCGGCAATCCTATACGACCGCAGACGAATCCCAGGGCCGGCGACTTGACGCGCTCTCCAAGGAGCAGTGGTGTCACTATTTCACTTCCTGTCTTTAAACAACACGAGTCGAGTTTATAATATCTATGTATAGGTTACATTTCCATTTTACAAAGATCTTGTATCTCGAGAGGAGGCGCCATGCTGCATAGGAGGAGGTAGTATTATGCATGGTGCACGACACTTCATCCTCCGGGCATTGGGGCGGCATGACTGGGGACTCTCGCTCACACAATACCGTCGTTAAGTGACATGTTGAGTGTCTCGTTTCGTGCTGTTTGTGAGTAAACTGGGGGGGGGGGNNGGGGGGGGGGGGCTAAGGAGGGCTTCGCATCGGCGTCGGTAGTCGTATTAAGGTTCCGATTTTTTTTGCCCCACTATTCCGTAAAAAAACTCACAACAATATGTGATAAAAACCTTACGTATCATAAAATATGGTAGTTGACAAAAACAATTTACATTTTAATTTGCAGAGTCTCTCTAATGGGGGTCTTCAAAAATGAGTAATGTTAAAGTCTAACGCAAGGAAGGGCATATGAAATTAAACTCGTAAATTTGAATAATAGTCAAGGGCCCTCGAATCTTATTTGTTTAATTAAATATCCTGGAAGGTCACAAAATTAATGCGATGTTCGATGATGTTATAGTTCTCCAGGGTCTCCTCCATCTACTGTGCAAAGTTTAGGACCTTTAGAGTTCTGTAACTAAGGGAAAAGAATATGGCTCTATTGTTAAGACTCATCTGCTCGTCTGCTCCTGTCAGGCTGCATCTCAGGGACCGTGATAACTGACCAGTTTAAATTATCACAGGCGATGTATTTCTGTATAACTATAAATTGATAACTTATAATTATATAGCAAAAAAAAATAAAACGATACAAACTAGTAATCAGGGACTTTGAAGGTAGCAGTTATAAGTTTCACTAGCTGTTACAGCCAACCAACAAGGCTTAAAATGGCATACAAATACGCTTGACCTTTCGTCCCGTTTCTTTCCCTTTAGCCAAAGAAATTACAGCAGCGAACAAAACACACACACATCTAAAACTGTATAAAACAGGTTTTAAACGGTACGAAAAAAAGCAGGAATAATTATGTGAAAAATTGAATGTATAACGCTTATAAAAGTAATAGTTTGCAAGCAAATATTTCGCATGAAACGAACGCACGCATAAAACGAACGAATGTACGCAAAAATGGGATTATTGGCTTATATATTGTAGTATTTATCATCATCATGATGATGAATACTCCCATTCCTACGGAACCATTGGTGTACGAATGCGACTCACACTTGATCGGTCTTTTTATCGAATAGAAATAAGCTGTATCTTTTATAAAGTAAGAACCAATGCCCAGAAACATCAGCACAGAGAAAAAGAAGTGGCCTCCTATGTATTACCACATCCATATTTGGCTACTAAATAAAACTTATAATTTACTGCAAACAAAAAAAGCAGCGTTTGCTGACCACCGACGCCAAAAAAGTCCCCGTGCGTGCCATTGGTAGCTCGGATGCCATACGAGACCCTGCCAATTTGCGGCATTAAATAACATGTGTGATGAATCAACATGTGTGAATCTTCAATAAATCAAACAAGACTACCCGTCTTAGTGAAATCACCTCAAAACTCTGCTTGAGTTTTCCACAGCGAGCATTATTATACGTCAGTGATAATTCATCAGCTCATGCGTACCTGGAGGTGTCGGCGCAAACCGCATTATATTGGCTCAAACACGCATTCTGCGCCGCAATCCTTGGTTACACTCGACATGTGTGGCCTTTGGCTGAATGTTATAGATGTGGAACACATAGAATAATACTACGAGCAAGTATTAAATACTAGAATACGTGACATTAAAATCTGTAGCGCCTGATGCGGAGCGGTAGACTTGTCTGGTTTGTCGGTTTCCCGTGACCCATTATCCATTATTATGGACAATGGGTCTTGGTATTATTCAACTTTTTTATACATTTAATTCTACCCAGTAGGTAAGAATTAAAGAAGGCAGTACATCGCCATGGTAAATGTTTATGGACGTCAATAAACCTAAAAGTGGTCGGACACTTGGTCGCCTCTTTTACTACAAATTAATTGAAGCCTAAATTTATGATTCTAGATCAACCGCTAACAGCTACTCTATTTTCATGATTATTTGCACATAAACGGCTCTATCTTTTGATTGCGTTGAAGTAGGTTTGGGTTTCTTGTGCAATAAAAAATTGCAGAACTTATCTACTCATTTCCTTCAGTTATTCCGGAGAGAAAGGTCTCCACAGACTTACAAAAGAGGAGACAGATAAAGTGTCCGTTTCATTCCTTTTGAATTACGGAACCCCAAATTTATCTGGTCTATAACGCAGAGATTTGATTTTTTATTTTTACATAATTAAGTTTATTATTAAGTCGAAATAATAAGTATATCCTACAATAACGTATCGAGTACCAAAATTACGTCGTATTTTGAAATCAACTAACATAAAAGGAACAAGACGATTGATTTAAATCCGATTATGTGTGTATCCTTATATAACAAGCACTTGTTATTCCAAGAGCGTAGCGTTGATGCTATCGAAATCAAAGCGTTTTTTTTTTAACTTTATTATTTAAACCAACTCCCATAACTCATGACTCTACAATACCATTGGAATATCAATTCAATCAGTCTCATGCTTGATTTGCCTAATGATAATCATCACGGCACCAATAATGAACGTCCCACGAAATAGGGTCTTTACCAGTTTCTTTTTTTAAGATTCCGTACCCAAAAGGCAAAGAACGGAAACATATTACTAAGACTCCGCTGTCCATTCGCCTGCCTGTCCATCTGTCTGTCCGTCTGTCTGTCCGTCTGTCTGTGCGTCTGTCTGTGCGTCTGTCTGTCAGTCTGTCTGTCCGTCTGTCTGTCCGTCTGTCTGTCCGTCTGTCTGTCCGTCTGTCTGTCCGTCTGTCTGTCCGTCTGTCTGTCCATATGTCTGTCCGTCTGTCAGTCTATCTGTCTGTCCGTCAGTCTGCCCATCTGTCCGTCCGTATGTCTGTCCATCTGTCTGTACTTCTATCTATCCGTCTGTCCGTCATCACTAGGCTTCATCTTATGAACAGTGATAGAGAGCTAGAGAGTTGAAATTTTCATAGATGGTGTGATTCCCTTGCCGCTATACGGCTATTGTCCGCTAAATACTAAAAAGTAGTAAAAAATAATAATTCAAGTTGCTCACGTACATGAAACGTGATTTTTTTATAGATTGTACGGAACCTTTCATGTACGAGTACTCATGCTGGGCTCTTCTTACATATATTTTTTTATATAAAAACGACCGACTTCCATGGACATCCACATAATCACTACTAACAAACCGCACGAAACGCGATACTGGAGGTGTAACTTGTGTCCCGCTCGAGTTTACCAAATGCAACAGCAATGTAGCATGGCACCGCCTACCTCTTGCTTAGTCTTTTACTTGAGTGGGTCACAAGCGTTGGACATTGGTGATAATAACACTAATCCTTAGTAAGAGGTACCATGCTGCGTTGTAGCCGATTTATACCTGCTGAACGGGCCCCATTACAAGTTGTAGTAAAAATAAAATAAATAAAATTAGATATACCTATATATTTATTTTATTTAGTTTAAATGCACCAGGCAACAAAACGCCCACATTGTTAGTAATAAACTTAAAAACTATGCCATTATAATAGTAATGTTAAGAAATATACTATTAAAACATTACAATGAATATGTAATATTTTACTTATGTAATATTATTTAATTATTATACATAAAATTACGAAAAAATGCTTAGTATCTGAGTATATTCGACTAACAATACGAGCCATGTTTACTTAAGTACGTGTTATTATTTTTCCTTAATTTATAAATAAGAAAAAAATATTGTCAAACAAAGAATCCAATTAAAATATCTACTAAAAATGTAATGCTGAAAAGTAATAGTCCCAAAGTTACGCGTGAGATGAAACCGCGGGGTGATGCTAATGTTTTATGTATTTTTATTAATTATTGGGCCGGCGCCTCTCGCTCACATCACCGCCATAAGGTGTGGTTTGTAAGTAGCCGGTGGTCCCGGCTACTGGGCGGGGGAGGAGGGGTGAAAAGGAGGGCAAATCGTGATAGTAATTATCAATTATTTATGTCTTCAGTTTACCATTTTACAATTTTACCGCACTAAGTCCACACGTGACCATAGTAAAATGAATGGTAAATTGCAAATAAATCTCCCCGAACGTTGGGCTAAATTAACCGCGATAAAATCCGCAAAAGTAGTTTTATTGTAATTATTAATTATGCTGATGTTGCCTCCTTTGGACGCAGTCGCTCTAGCAGTAATGGACTGGATGGAGGAGGAAAGGCGTGTTGCCCACGCTCGTTCAAAGTATCTGAGATTCAAAACGAAATGCATCGCTCCAGTGCTTGTGCGTCGCCGGACCACCTGGCACAGGAAGTAGCCAATAAAATATTTTATTATCCTAAATCATCATACTTTTAACGCGTAGTTCTTTTTACTGCGATTAGACGGCCATTCGGAGACCGACATCATACAATGGAGGACACTATAAACAACAACAACACATCCTCACGCCACCTCGCTAATGGGCTGGGCAGAGAGCACGTTATTTTAAAAACCTATAAAACTTAGTAAAAAATATGCAATTGCTTTGTGAGGTAACAAGACTGCTCACTTGCTGTCTGCACTGTTTTGTAAGATGTGCTGCCAACTGCCCAACTGGCCCAATTCCGTTGCATGCAGCATAGGAGGAACATGCATGGCATTACATTACTTGCGTATGCGTTTTAATCTGTACGTATGAAATACTTTTTAGTTTGCTGTTATGTAACAGTTCACAGGCGTGACCAGCTGTCTCCGATCGGTTTTGTAATTTTCAAATAGAAAAAGATTCGAAAGTGTTCTGGTATCTAACTGCACATGTGTTGACACTGTCCTTGGTTCATTCATGTTTTTCAAAAGTTTATTGAGAGTGGACAGTACAGGGTAGTGTGAGTAAGAGATGTACCATCCCCCCACTAAACTAACCGCAGCCGCCCACCCAACTCTCTATTAACATATTAATGTAGGCGTTTGAAACTTGGTCTGACCTTGTTCACGGCGAGGTCCGCTCTCCTGATGTATTCAGAACAGAAATTAACTCACTTGTCTCTGAGCGGGGGCCGATTAAATACGGGATAAGGAATCATTTATTCATTACTTTCTGCTTATCTTAACTTGTAAATACGGAAGTTTATGTGGTTGCGTATTAATTCCGTCGATTATGATAAACTACTATACATGTTGCTATTTTAGGGTTTCGTACCTCCCCACCATGGTTCAAGCATGGTCGTGGCGGTGGGGCATAGTAGCTTGGGGTGAACCCAGGCCAAGCCAATTGAACCGAGGGGGATATTTGCATCCCGCTTACAAGAAGTGGGGGCTTACAGATCAGGAGGAGGAATAGCTCTTGTTACCCCTCTTATAAGAAGAGGGGACCTAAGAGCAATAGGAGGTGGCGGCCGTGCTTTTACGCACGTAGCAAGGGACGTGAATGGGAACATCACCCCATTGCACTGTCCCAAAGTCGGTGGGGTTGTCCTGTAGTGCGGGGCAACCCCATCTGTAGAGGTGGAGTTGATCCCTTAGGGGGCTGACTAGCCGTCGAGGTGCCCTGATGATTGTTGTTCCGGGGCACCCCACCAAGGGCGGCACTGATGGTACTCGCGGTGGTTTTTGTGGGTGTTCGTCACTACCATGTGCTGCGAGTCCCACACACCACTGGACCTCACCCAGGGCCGGTGAAGGCGCGTAAATGCCATCTATTCCTCTGGGTGTGTGACCAACCCATTGCCACTTCAGCAACTTATTCATCGCGTGATATCGGATACTTTAGTTCTCTGCCTTATGAGTTCGTTACAGATTCTATCGGACAGTGAAACACCCTACATAGCACTTTCTATAGCCCGCTGTGCTACGGCAAACTTACGGACCAGTCCTAAATTAACAGGCCATTTTTCCGCCCCGTAGATCTCCAGAACGCATTTGTTGAAGACTTTAGTCTTCAGGCTCTGCAGTATAGTTGTCGTGAGAATGTGACGGATCTTCCGGAATGCTCCCCAAAAAATGTTTACAACTACGTAAATTTCTGGTTAAATGCCTACGGCGTTACAGCTGCTTGTCACTTGATGAATTCATGATCTCTAGTAGCACTGGAAATTCCAGTACGGTGATTGGCCTACCAAACCTACCAGGCCTACGGGACATTCATATTTACTAATTATAATGATATTGCAGTGACTTAATATTTATTTTCTATTTTTAAGTTGAACAATACTACTAAACCACATGCATTACTAGAATTGAATGTGGCTAATAGGGTACGAGTGTTACCAAATTATATAGTAAAGCTTTCCTTGCGCAACGCTCTATCCGTGTGTGAAAACCGGATGAAATTAGACTTCGAAAAGATATCAATCACGGATAGATTTTTGGAACTTATTTCACAATAAGTATGATGTGGGCGCCTGCATTGATTTTACACACAACAACACACAGACAACAGAAGAACAACACAACGGAAGCGTATAAAACATGTATGCTACTTAAGTTTGTAATGGTCGTTCCATCCGAAATTTATAGGGCTTTATCTTTTCATTGCATTGCGTAAAACTATTTCTTCTGTGGTTTAGGTGATAGGACATGTGTATTCATGTTGCTCCGACCGACGTCCCCGATCGCGCTGCTCAATGTGGCTGCGGTGCATGCAATTTATAAGCGGCAGTGCCATGGTGCACGGGAGGAGGTAGTGCTCTGCGTGATGTATGACACTACATCCTCCTGCGCAAAGGAATTGGGCCGGTGCAACCGGGGAGGTACCTCTCGCTCACTTGATACCGCCGTGAAGTGACACCTACGGTGTCGCGATTCGTGTGGTTTGTGAGTAGCCCGTGGCCCATTGGGGGGAGGTGAAAAGGAGGATAGCCCGTCAGTATAATTATGCTGATATTCATGGGCGTCGTTGAAAGGCTCCGATTTCACGTTTGACCACCATACTAAAAACAAATGCAGCGCTTACTACGTAAATATTTCAAGTGTTAGACGTCAATAAACATCCGCATAATCGTTATGCAGACGCGTCTTTCTACCTCCTCCCCTCCAATGGGCACAAACCGAACGAAACGAAGATTCACTTGACGGCTTTATAAAGTGTGTTATATGTCGCACAGATTATACCGTGGTATCTACGGAGCAAATAAAGTGAAAAGTAATCTCAAGTGAAGCGGAGTTATCAGCGCGCGGCCAGACGCGCCGTCGACTGATAGCGGCTGACGTCATGTTTATTTATATCCTACACTACGTGCCATATAAGGCGTATCAATCGAGGGAAGATGATTTCCCCCGAATAGATGGCTGGGCCGGCGCGTGGGAGGTAGCTCTCGCTCACATGACACTTTAACGTACTGCCGTATTCCGCGCGGTTTGGGAGTAGTTGTCCATTGTAGGGGATAGGTATACTATAAAATAAAGTTTAGCTGCTTTTGGATTATAATAATAAAAAGTCGCGCGCCCTTAGCTAATCCGTGGTACTTCCCCGAGCCGCGACGCAATTCGTCTATGTTCAGTAACATTAGCAAAACAACATTACTCATTCTTGATAGCATTTGTTGGCTTAATCCAAGTGCTCGTCTGGCCCAGTGAACCAGCATTTTTTTATGGAATAGGGGGCAAACGAGCAATCGGAGCCTTTTTACACCCATGAACATTCACATAATTACTATGCCGATGCGTTGCCCACATTTAACATCGGAGTAACTTCTAATGAGACATTTAGCGTAACATTGGAGTTTCTTCTAATCCCATTGTTCGTCTGGCACAATATGACTCACTACTATTGTGTAAGTTTATATAGAGTGTAAGTCTGTCAAGGGACTTGCCTCCAATCAGACAAGTAATGTGACACCGCGCTTATTCCTAATAACACTGTTAGTCCAGGACTTGTTTCTAACAAGACTATTGGTCTGACACAGGACTTGCTGCTAATAAGACGATATGTGTAACACAGGACTTACCTCCAGTAGGAAGACATGTATAATAAATTACTTACTACCAAAAGTGCGATATATCTTACACGTCACTTACTTCTGATAGAACCATGTGTAACACTGGGCTTAATTCTATTAAGAAGCAGACGCTGACACAGGAATCACCTCCTATAAGACAGTACGGACGGTACTTGCGTAAGGCAAGGCTTAATTCGAATAATAAAAGCAAGATGCCGTTCCGCTCCGGCTTGGTCCGTGCATAGCATAGACCGGATTGCTACCTGAACATAGTATACACTAAATCCTTCCTTGGAAAACGCTCTATCCTTTGGTGAAAAAAACTACATGAATATCCGTATATGTAATTTCATGAAATATGATTTTTTATAGAATAGGGGCGCAAACAAGGAATCGTAGTCTTTTTACGACTACCGACGCCCATGATTACTTAATATGCCGATGCGTTGGCCTCTTTCCCTGCCCCCTTCCCAATGGGTCACCAGCTACTCACAAACCGCACGAAACGCGACACTGAGGATGTCACTTTTCACAAAGATTCCAAAGAAACTGTGACAAATCTCTATTTAAGGTATACTATACTTTCCTCTCGTCGTCTCATTTTTTTAAGTTGAGTTAAGTATAAAGGAACAAAAAAATACGAGAAATGGCAACTAAGTGACTCCTTAACGTGCGCAAATGCAGAAGCGATGCCGTCCTTCGCCTCATACCTCCCATGACCTGACACCACAAAACCACAGGAAACGCGACACCAAAGCCGTCACTTTAAAGACGGTGTCTGTGAGCTTCTCTTCGGACAGCAATGCAGCATGGCCGGAATTCTGTTATATATACTTTCCTGGCAACGCTGGTCTGATGCAGGTACACACCAGGAGTAGCACAAAAGCGGATGCAGAAGTCCCTTTCACGATGACATGCGTTGTGACTGCGCAGCGGCAGCGGATACACCTAACGTCTGAAGGTTGCCTGATTCAAACTACTCATCAATAGTTATCTGTGACATCACGAGTGTTTTCTAGTGTTTATTTCCGACTGAGCGTTCGCCCATAACTTGAGGGCCATTTGATAGGGAGGCAATTATTGTCCAAAAAAGGTTTTAAACTCTAGAGGTATATAGATACCTCTAGATTTTACGCTAGCGGATCTTTCGTAATAGCTTGGAAACGTGTGCGCTTGATGTATGGTTCCCCCCCTATCGCGTTCCTCTCCATTAGCCATAATTATCGTCAACGCTGAGGATATTTTAGCAACCGTGCGCGAGCCCTCGTCATCTGAGTCAGAAGATGAGGGTCTTTCTTGCCATGACTATAACATTAAATTAGTCAAATAGTTTAATTAATATAAAAATCTCATGTCGGCATGCGTCTCTCCCATCTGCCTACACAGATGAGTGAGGGTTTGGATTCCCTGTCGATCTCAAACCCAGTTTCTCCGCCCGGGGAGTAATCGTAGCAATCCGAAGGGGGTAGGTTTCTCTTCGATTCCACAGCATAAGCTCAGGTCCGAAAAAATAATGTATAATCTGTAGTGAAATCTTATCAAAATACATTTATTGTCAGTTAGTTTTCCTATGTTTTTATTAAAAAAATAAAATAAAAAACCTTTCGAAACATTTCTATAATCTTGCCTATTGCGATGCCTATTATGTTACCTGCTATGTTCACTCTCCTACCTTGGTCTAAACTAGTATTGAAAACCGCGGCGGTACAGTATTTATGAAGATTATACATTTTTATTTCGAATATAAATTTATTTCGATTGAATAAATATTTGTTTCATATACTGTGGATATTCCTACTCCTTCTTTTAATGACTGATATTGCGTCATCATCATCATCATTATCAGCCCTTATCGGTCCACTGCTGGACATGAGCCTCTTTCAATAAACGCCAAGACGACCGATCCTTTGTATTGTATATATGGAATATTTTGTATATCTTCTTTGTATCGGAATATTGTATCTATTTAGTTTGTGTTTATTTATATAGTCTATTTTATATAGTGACAAGCAGCGCCCCAAGGTTTCCGCGCAGTAAAATATAACCCAACAGAATACTCTTTCTCTGAATAAAAAGTATTTACCAGTTTTCCCAATTATAATATATTATAGAAATCTGTTCAGAAGTTAGTGAATCTGTAATAAACACACACAAGCTTTCACGTTTATGATATTAGTAGAAATAATAAAATTATTACAATAAAACTACTTTTACGGATTTTATCGCGGTTTATTAAATTATGTTTGTAGATTTTGTAACACGTCGGTGTTTCATATCGGCTATATGTTTTTTAACGCGAGTTTTTATAGATCTTTTAGTTTGCCCTATATAGGAGAGTCCACAGTCATAATCAAGCTTGTACACTCCTGCATCTTGCAGAGGGATATGGCATTTCACTGATGGTAAGAACTGACTAATCTTCTTTGGCAGCTTGAAATAAGTTTTTATTGAAGCTCGCTTGAGAATATAGCCAATTTTATCAGTCACCCCTTTTAAATATAATAAAGGTGTAATATTGCAGGTAAGCTCTCGACAGTGGCTGGTTGCACCCGGCTTCTGTGGAGCAGACGGGGAACCCGAAGCTTGTTGTCTCGCAGAACTCGCTTGACGTGTTGAAGTTCGGTATCCAGGTGTTACTTGTCACAGATGCCTCGTGCTCTCTGAAGCAAAGATTTACCCGCGGTAGACAACTGTGTTGTATGGTGATGACAATTGCCGTTTAGACACCGATCAGTATTTCTATACACTGCATGAATGAATGTGTCATTGTGTTTACGGATGATCAAAACATCTAAGAAAGCTAAAGAATCATTTGCCTCCAACTCCATTGTAAATTGTATTTTGGAGTTTATACTATTTAGATGGTTAAGGAATATGGTTACTTTATCCTTAGGTAAAATTGTCAAAGTATCATCAACATACCTCTTGTAGAACCTTGGCGTTATAGGTGAAGTTCGAAGGGCAACCTCCTAAAAGTCCTCCAAAAAGATATCTGCGAGTACAGGGGATAAGACATCAATAATAAAATTGTGTTAGATAGTCCACGATAGAGAACGTGACATCGGGGGCAGTTCGGTACACATACGAGACACATAAAAATCATCAAAAACAGGAAAGAATATTTAATATAGCATTAAATTATAATAAACGAGATACCTTACCCTTTCTTACCCAACGGTTCCTCCGCGGTAGAAATCCGCATAGATTAAATCCATCACACACAGACAGACATGATACTATGTTTTATGATATTTATAGAAAATGTGTGTGTATGCGTCATCACCCTGCAGCAACCTGACCGCCAGCATGTACGCGGCAGTCTCCTGTGTAATATTTATAAATATTGTGCAATTGTTAAGGAACATAACATTTAAATAACGCGTTTAGGAAAACCAAGTATTGGTCAATCATTTACCAGTTGGGAAGACAATCTGCGTGCATTAGCCGGTCCCGGATGGATGCGAGTAGCAGGAGATCGGTCGTCGTGGCGTTCATTGAGAGAGGCCTATGTCCAGCAGTGAACCGATAAGGACTGATAATGATGATGCGACTGTTGCTTTGTTCATTGAAATAAGAGTTATATGTTTATGATTAGTTAATTTCAGTAAGAGGTAGTGTCTTGCTGCATTGCAGCGGAATTGGGCCAGCACGACCTCGGAAGTATCTCCCGCTCACATGTCACCACCGCTAAGTTATATCCTTGGTGTTGCATTTCGTGTGGCTGGCGTATGGGTGGGCGGTGGCCCATTCGAGGGGAGAAGGCAAAGAGGGCAACGCATCGGCATAGTAATTATGCGAATGTTCTTGGGCATCGGATGTCGTAAGAATAAAATGATAATAGACTGATCAGTTGTGGATGGACAATAAATGATGATAATTACTGTACCATCATCAGTGGTCATAGGCGAGGTGAGGTGCGCCAGTCCACCAGGTGGGAGAGTCAGCCACTCAGGAAACCTTTCTGGCGCAAGTTTTCAACTAATTTTTGCATACTATTTTTTTTATACAGTAGTTTAAAAGTAGTTTAGTACTTTCAACGGTTACTGACACCTATGCATATCCGCATAATTATGAGGATGCGTTGCTCTCCTTTTCACCCTCCCTGGGCCACCGGCTACTCACAAACCGCACGAAACGCGACAGTGTATGTGTCACTTTGCCTTCCCGGTCGTGACAACCCAAATCACCTCCCCCTACGCGGCAAGGCACTACCTCTAACTGGTACATGACGGTACTCTTAGTAATATATACTAGTTTATAATATAATTTAACTTTCAGAGTTAAATACAAGCTCATTCTAATGTATGTGTGTGTCTTATGTTTAATTTCCTCCGAATACTTTCTGAACTTTTTGCGTTGTTAGCAAATAGCAAATATACAAAGAGAATTTCACATCAATTATAATATTTGTGTATGGATAACAGATGCAAGTGAAAGGTGAACAAATTATACAACGGGAACCTACGCTATAATATTTTACAATGCTTTATTTGTAACATTTGTACAATGGCAGGCGAAACGTTAACAAAGCAGATGTACAATGCGCATGTGGCAGGCTGCAGGTACCGAGGCACACCAAGACAGACATACCATGATCAGATTGATCTGGTATTGCCCGCAGGTGTATGTGTATGAGGAGGGTAGGTAGGTGTGTAAGGATCGGATATGAAGAGCTTAATTCCCTCCTCCTACCTAGGGAACTGGCGGGAAGTTGTGTTGTTATTGTTATTGATTTAATTTATATGATATTTTATATTAATTAGTATTTCTACCGTCGTAGAGATACTTGTGGATTACATTGATCTCGAGGTAAGAGGTAGTGCCATGATACATTACAAAAGAATTTATGTAAATTGATTCTTGTACCGATTGGCGTGTGGTTCCCCACCATGGTTCAAGCTTTGTGGCGGCGGGACTCAATAGCCTGGGGTGAACAGCGACTCCTTGGGCGAAGCTAATTGAACCGAGGGGGCTGCTCATTGTTCCCCTCTTAGTAGTAGTCCTCCCCTCGAGTAGGCGCGCGAAAACAAATATCGTTTAGTTGTTCTAATTAACGTCTAATAATACATTACGTTCCTTCATGTCTTGTACACCTTATTCATTAGTTAAGAGATAATCTAGAGGTTGTCAATATGATTTTCCGTCCTTTAATCCTTTCAGGCCATTGGGCCACTAGACAAAAGCACCGCTTCAGTATTATGAAAAAGACAGACCAGGGCGACCACATTCGGCTGCAATTTAGCAGACACTTCCTCAGACGAACTGCTTCGAAAAGATGATGCACTTACGATCAGGTGACCCCAGATTGCTTTCAAATCGATGAAAACATCAAACATCACTTGCAACTGTGTTTTGAATGATAAGATTTGAATGATAAGGTTATCTGGTGACGTCACGACCTTGGTCTGTCACGCGGTCGTTGACTCGTGGAAGGACGTGACTGCGTGACGTCACAGCGTGCAATACTCATTAACACTACAGCGACAACGTGGTTGAGGCTCAAAACTACACGTTTTGACGGTTAATTTCGTATATTTTAACAAAGTCGTCTTTTATGGCTTCTTCACGAACCCCAGAGGCTTCGAGGCAACCTCTCATACCCCAGGTATGAAAGTGAAAGGACTTGCCCATCACGATTTTCAATCAAATCTTCCGAAAGCGAAACCAGACTTTTCAGTTTTACTAGCATCTCTATTTGTTTGGCGTTTACCAAGAGCATGACGTATATCTCTCAGTCAATGTTTAATTTTAATAATTGTGTTCAATTTCTTACCGCTCACAACATCGATGTGGAGCCAGCTGCCACCGACGGTATTTCCCAACCGATACGATATGGGGTTCTTCAAGAAAGAGCTTACTTAACTGCATAACATCGGGTAATGCGTATGTCTTTGGATGGCGTTAGTTACCTACCACCTGCTCGTTTGCCCCTCATCCTATATAAAAAAAGTCTGCAAATTTGGCTCCCACTTGGCTGTTGTTTAAACAACGGAATCCTAAAATGCGCATGGCCCGACACGGGCTGCACCCACATACAAACCGCTCTTGAAGCGATCACAGTGCCTGCAAACACCTGCTAACGAGGGTCAAGTAGTACTGTTTTACCCAAACACATAGGACATAAAGGCTTCTGATGGCACCAAAGCCGAGCTGCAGAAGGTAACACCTGGTAGCTTGGTTATTCCAGTGCAGAGCATACGCCGAATTGGCAATTCTGGCATTGTGGTTGGGACCGCTACACCTGCAGCCGCCGAGAAATTTAAAGCGGCTGCCCCGCTGAATCTGAAGACTACGGAGCCCAAGGCTCGTCGTCCTTTGGTTGCCGTCCGCTACCTAAGAACGGACCCGACAGAAATTAGCCTTCTTGACGACCAATCGAGGTCACCAATCTTTCGGACGTTCCTGAATGGACTAAAGAGATGCTTCGTTCACACTGCAAGGTTGCCTACAAGAAAGGCAGATGTAACGGTGGGCGTGCCTGGAGTGTTCATCAGCTCTCATGATAAATCGATTGTCCTTGGTCGTTTCTATATTAGCTGGGACGAAGCTGATATATGCGACTACCTACGTATCACTTGCCAACAATATGGACACCCAGTGTACTGTAGGCAACTGAAATGGTATGGGGTAAATGCGGTGATACGGGACATCGTAGAGCCGACAGTCAATCACAAAGTGAGTGCTGCGCTATATGCAAGCGCTTCAAGTGCAAAGAGGCAAACACTCATGTAACCATCTCTGCGACTTGCCCAGCTCGTATATATGCGGAACTGCAGGAATCCCTACGTGTAGACAGACAAGAATATCAAGTGGCCATGAAGGACGCTGAAATTAAGCATTTTAGAGATATTACCGAGACGGGAAATAAAAATCTTTGGGTTTGGCCTACCGAGCCGTGATTGTTAGATCTCGCCCTCCGAAGAATGTCATTCACGGCGTAAAATTCCTACAAGGCTATTAATACTACATTTAAGGTTCGTTTTAAAAGTGGACCGACCATTAAGATGAATGGTACATCGATCGTGAGTGAATCTGTGACCAAGCTGCTTGGGGTACACATAAACGATGATCCTTTGCGCTAAATACGGTTTTGATGGGCGAGTAGGCCGCCAGCTCTTTCGAGAAGGTCTCACATGTCTCTACCTTCTCGTGGGGTGTGAAATACCGGGCACTTAGGTTCCTGTACCACGGAACCTGTGTTGCAATCCTGATATATGCTGCAGAATTTCGGCATGTTCGGTGACGCTCTCACTTGTATGTTGCACTTAGTGCATTATTACGCACCCAAAGACCAGGTTCGATTTTAATGACGAAGGCCTACAGGTCATACAGCAGTGCACCGCTACCAATATTGGCCGGTGTTCCACCTGCGGATCAGAAGGTTCATCGAGCGGGACGAGTGCAGGAGGAATGCGCGGGGCTCAAGGGCAAGTAGCGCAAGAAAAAGAAAAGCGACATCGCGGACTTGCAGTCACGCTGGGCCGCGTGTGCTGACGGGGGAGCTGTAAGCTACAACGCGTCTGGCATATCAATGGGTGGAACCTACTCAGGTTACCTAACCTAGCCTAGTACCTACTCAGGAACGTACTCACGTTATTTCGCAGATACTAAAAGGGCACGGGTGCTTTAGAGGTCGCCTACACAGGATGGCATTTTGTATTCTGCCATCACGACCTTGAGGTCATGAAGCTGAAACCAGGTACCAAGTACTGTGGGAATGTGACTTGTACAGGAACAAGCAAAATATCATATTGGACGGCATCCAACGGATGACAGTGGGTCCAGTCTATCATCAGGTTTTGGTCGCGACGAAACAGAGTTTTAGTCAATTGAGGACATTTACGCATACATGGGACGCGCAGAGGAAGGATATGTAACGACGTAGCTGCATCGAGATAATCAGGACTGACGAGGCTGATGACAACTTTGTGGTGTCACGTCCCTGAAAGGGGAGAGTGAAGTAACGAGAGGGCACTTAAATAATGTGTAGGGACTCAAGAATTGCACGTTTGGGAACAGAACACGTGAGCAAACCACCGTGCATCTCCCATGATTCGCTCCGTGTACCGAGAGGTGGGTAGGTGACATGTGAGTAAGTGTTACCGGGGGTTATCACTGAGGTGCCCGAAACAAATCGCTAACACTCTCCCGTGTACCTCGTTTGGACTCGGTACCCTCTTCTTGCTTCGGGGGCGTAAAAGAACCGCCACCATTTCAGAATCCGTGACGAGTGGTGGAACACCCTCTTCCTTGTTCGATGGCCGAGCCATCACGGGGGTACTAAACCCACAGGTGTGGGGAATAATTCCCCGAGGATTCTTCCGAGCACCTGGTTGTGGCTGGATCATCTCGCATATGAGCGCCGAATGGGCGTGGAGCTCGTTCCACGCCCATCGGTCGGCCCCAGGGATCGCTATCAGGCCCCCTATGCGCTTCCAGCAGAGCCTCCTCCTTAGTTCGGCATAGGGCCTGTAGGCGCAGCCTGTTTTCGTAAGTGATAAGATTCGAGTGACAGGATGACGGTAAGTTTAATTTTTAATTAAAATTATTGAGTTAAACCCGCTGACCCGACCCGCTCGGGAGCCAACCCTCGACCTCCAACGTGACGCTACCACTGCAACAATCGTTCCTCAAGGCAAAAGCCATAAAGCTATGGTGACACACCTCGTTTCATCAAATTTTAATTAGCAAAACTCATAAAGTTTTCATTTTCATTAAAAATTCATAATCTTAGCATCTTTGAACATAACGGTTTATCCGTTAAATATTATCCGTACAGTATTTGGATACGGATTAATAATGAATTCATAGCGTCAAAGTTTCGGAGCTGGGGTTAAACACTCTGCCTCTTCTGCGGCTTCGATTGAGAAGTTCTGATGTTACTAATCATGCGCTGTTTAACCGATCTGGTAAAAAAGGAAGATATTTGGAGTTTTCTCCTTAAGATAGGCCTGCGGTAGGCACTGCGGTAAAAATAAAATATAAGATACGCTTTACATATAAGTACTATAAGTAGACATTTCCGCCAAAAACGCTCTCGAATATTATAAAACTGGCTGGAACCCTCCATATTAGGTGGTACTTCCCCGACTGTGCCTCCTTTATGTTATTTCCCTGGGGAAAGCTTTTACTCACTGCCAGCGGAACTGAGTGGGATTTTAAGGTGTGTGCGGCTCGCAGATGAACCGAATACTCATTACCATACCTTCGTAGGTACATGCGGATTCCATCAGCCACATGTGCTGAGCCATCAGTCTGCGAGAAGACGCCTCGGTGACTGGCCAGGCCTCAGATCTGACTGCTCCAAAAAAGGGTGCCTGGATCCAATCGACACGGGCGCCGGCCCGAATACCAACATATTTTTCCAACTGTGTATAACGAATCATCTCGCATCAGGCGATCAACAAGGTCTCTGATCGATGCCCTATTTGTGTATAATTAAATATTTAACTAACACGCGAGAGCCGAAGGGCGCTAGGAATCAGAACTCAGAGTACTGACTCAGATGTAGATGAAGTACAGGGCTAGATAATGCCACCACTTAAACTGTGGAGACTTCATCCTATGTTACCCGACCATGCTAGGAGGATGGTAATGCTGCTGGAGATAGGCGTTACCATTTATTAATTATACTCACTTGGTAAGTGTAGTATTCGGGAAATAATTGTTACTTTAACAAGTCCCAAAAAACTGTATGTGATTGATTTTCAAGCGTTTTTTGTCCATGGTTGGTAGGCGATTCCCGGAGAAGGTTTTGGTGTATAACTTGTCAAGGGAGCATCTGGCACGTGTTATTCACAAGCTGGAAGCTGGAGTGTATCGCTAGTTTGAAATAAGTGATAGTGACATTTATTTAATAATGCTCCATATATCGCCCGCATAAAATATTACCATTCTTTTTTTGGATATTTTCTTTATAGTATGCCTCACTGTAATATATATATAAGTAGATATTTTAACCACAATACAAACAAAGCTTCGCATTTTCAATATTAGTATGATTCCACAAATTTTCATCATCGCTAACAAAAGAAATTGGTTTTATCACCGAGCTCTATTAATTTTTATTGTATATACTAACTACCCTTATGACTTCGTTATGAATTCTATCGGACAAAGAAACACCCAACGTAGCACGTTCAATAAATAGCCCGTTGAGCTACCGCAACTTTCCGACCAGTCCTAAATTAAGAGGCCACGTTTCGGCCCCGTAGGTCATCACGGGGAGAATGTATTGGTTGAAGACAAAAGTCTTCAACCTCTGCGGTAGAAGATCTGAAGACGATCTCCGTGCAGTAACTGGTCCGGATGAATGCGAGTAGCAGGGGGTCGATCGTCTAAGCGTTTAGTGAAAGAGGCCTGTGTCCAGTAGTGGAC
>JAFELO010000328.1:636464-661736 GCA_017140195.1 Eumaeus atala | reverse complement strand
GACTTCAAATTTCAAACTATTTATTCGTATTGACTAAATGTGTCTACCTATACCTATTTTAAAGCAAAGTCCCCGAAAGCTGTCTGACTGTATGCGATCGATTGTCTCAAAATACTAAATGCATTTTCATTTACTTTCACCTATGCAATTAACGATCTCCGATAAAAGGCAAAAGTGAATAATTTTTAAGGTAATAGTACACGCGGACGAAGCCGGGGCTGCGCTAGTGTACCTACAAGCTAGTGTAGGTTCGCAGGGTGCGTGGCAGCGCACAGTTGCACACGCGATTGAATCACACGTACAGCACTTCCTACATCATTTATAATTTTACGGACTGTGCATACACACATGCATAAATACTGGATCTGGGTTAATTGTAGTGATTCACGTGCGAGTCTCTTTTGCTTATGTTAAGTTTCTTTATTGCCAGTTACCAATGAGTTGGTATTATGGCAGTGATACGCAAATAAAGTTGGTCAAGTATATATCTGACTATACAGGACATACGCAGTGGTAACGCAGCTCTGTAAGGTTGATATGTTCCGCCAGAGGTCGCTGGTTCTAATCCCGCCCAGGTCATGGAACTTTGTCTATGTGAAATATGTGTTTTTAGAATACAAATGGTCTTTTTAAGTAAAATAAATAATTTTATAATCCACACATAATATGATTAAGTCAGCTTTTAATTGTCGTAGTCTGTGACTTGGCTGCGGAAAATGTAGTCAGAATAACTTTCTAGGAATTTTCCGCCGTGAATGACATTCTTCGGAGGGCGAGATCTACCAGTCGCGGCTCGGTATGCCAAACCCAAGGATTTTCATTTCCTGTCTCGGCAATATCTCTAAAATGCTTAATTTCAGCGTCCTTCATGGCCACTTGATATTCTTGTCTGTCTACACGTAGGGCTTCCTGCAGTTCCGCATATATACGAACTGGGCAAGTCGCAGAGATGGTTACATGAGTGCTTGCCTCTTTGCACTTGAAGCGCTTGCATATAGCGCAACACTCACTTTGTGATTGACTGTCGGCTCTACGATGTCCCGTATCACCGCATTTACCCCATACCATTTCAGTTGCCCTACAGTGCACTGGGTGTCCATATTGTTGGCAAGTGATACGTAGGTAGTCGCATATATCAGCTTCGTCCCAGCTAATATAGAAACGATCAAGGACAATCGATAACTCTGTGTTTGGGAAAGACAGTACTGCTTGACCCTCGTTAGCAGGTATGGCGACCACTAGCTGGCCCTGCGGTCGCTTCAGAAGCGATTCGTATGTGGGCGCAACCCCCGGGAACAGTTTGATAAATGTCCTAATTTATATACACATAAATATATATATACACATAACGTTAATGTGTTGTGAGGTGCATCTTATACACATTTATTTTTTTAATAATACTTAATTAAAGGAGATATTATGAAACATTATTTACATTCAATTTTATTATTAATTAAAGTACGCAGGATAGAATGGGTCTATTAAAAGGGGGGCATATTTATTGTTCCACCTGTTACTGTTATGGACATTCGCTGCACCCAAAGAGCTATAAAATGATGTGTGCTCGCCGTGTCCAGAACAATAAAGTTTATGTAATGCTGCTGGGCTTGTTGAGACTCTGTAGTAAATACGTCGGAAGTGTTTGCAGAAGCTTGTACTGGCTATTTCATCGCTGTTCTGCGAAAACAGATTGTCGTACGGTTCGACTACGTTCTGTGCAACACATTTGGTCATGTCTCGATGTACAACAAGATATGGCTTCAACCTGCCGCGCGGTCTTGTGGTAAACATGTTCAAACATGGGTCGTGAAGTTTCGGCGCCGAGTTCCGGGTCGGACCTAACACTGTTATTGAGAGTTTCCAATGTCTAGTAACAGTATGAAATAACAGCATACGCCCCCGTGCCTGGCCACATTGCCCTGTAGGGCCTCGCCCTGATTTCCCTCCGGTAGTGTTGGATTACCGTCCCATAGGAATATAGAGTGAACTTGTGTCCGCGCTTACATTTTTTTTCATAGCATAAGGGGGCAAACGTATCGGAGTCGGTTCATGACTACCTACGCCCAGGGACACTCGCATGATTGTTATGCAGATGCGCTGCCCTCCTGCCAACGAGAATTAAAAAAACAGTTTTGTTGTGATTGCCCTCTACTCACGGGCTAATGATCCCACACACCCGCTACGCCCTGAGCGTTTGTCATTAACATTATCACAATAAACTGATAATCTTGTGAAACACGCGGTGTGAAAACATTATTGCACTGATAAGGGGTCGATGAACTTGCGGTTTGGGCGATAACCATCGTACTGCATGACCTTCGATAAGGAAACATTATGCAATATTGATTTTGGAATAAATATAGTTTTATTTGTTGGATAAACGAGCCACCGGTTACTGGTTTTAGTTGCCGGATACTCGCAAACTACTAGGAGAGCAGAGCCTTCACGTTGAAGGTTGATCATGTCGGGAGTACCTCCCCGGTGTTGCCGATCCAATTTGGTAGCACTTCAGACGAATGGTGATGGTGAATTTCTTCGTGCAGTTATTCATTGTCAGTAGTAACACATGTCCTAAAGGGACTTGGTATGGGGTTAGACTAATGTGTTGTGATTAGTCCATAATTCCATAAAATGAAAGTCCATAAAATCCCGCGGATAGCCCGCATCAAAACTATCATCCCAAGGGATCCACAAATTTATCGGGATAAATGGTTTTTATGGTATTCCTCGATATCGTTTATATCTGTACCATAACTAATCGCATTACTTTTGCATTTACATATACTAACAATAGCAATGGCTCTTTACTTATGGGAACACACTGCACAATACAAAGAAACTTCATATAATATTACACACAAAAAATCTAGGCGAAAATTAATTACTGTTGACAATCACAACGAGAATACCACAAGCTAGCCGCCCACTCGCCTCATCATCTCACTAGATTTTGCGATCGATCCCAAGCTTTTGGAGTTTATAACATACTATTACAATAAAACTAACTTTACGGATTTTATTGCGGTTTTTTATTACTAGCCCGACGTTTCAGCATCTTTGCAGGGAGGACTTGAACATGGCTGCTGTAAAGCTTCTGGAACGTCGGGCTAGTTAAATAATTAAATAAACGGCGATAAAATCCGTAAAAGTAGTTTCGCTGTAATGAGTAACACATTCGCATAAATTTAAGATATCAATATATAATACGTTAGTCACCCCGGCTTTCCCCGTGAATAAATTAACTTATCAAATTTTGTACCTTCTTCGGAAATTGCTTTATGAAACCGCATAAAAAACCGTATGGTAGATTTTGGGAAAATCGATAACATACACACAGACAGATTTTGGAGACCTCGTTTTGTAACATCTAGGTATAGATACATATAATAATAACAACAATAATGTCGGCCATCTCTATTGAGAGAGCCACCTGCGCGGGATAGTGATCAAGTGTTTGCGCAGACACATGTGCACTCTCTATTCCTTCATTCTACAATTCCGATGGCACGGTAATCCGTCATGACCGGAGAGAAATCAGGCGCAGGTCCGACGGCCTAACGTGCTGTCCGAGGCACGTGGGTGTAACATCGACAACTCCTAACTCCAGACAGTTGTTAGAATTTGAAAAATGTTAACAGCACTTTTTCTATGGTCCGACCTGGGATTCGAACCCGGGACCTCACGTCTGTGGCTGGACATGTTCACCACTAGACCACGAGGCAGTTGAATATCATCATCATCACCTGTGTTATAGATACATACAACACAGATATTTCAAATATTTTTAATTTGTTTGTTTGCGTGTGTGCATGTGTAAGTGTGATCATCCCCGTCACGCCGTCACGCCGTCACGCCAGTGTGTCAGCCAGCGGGTCCGTCTCGCCCAGACGTCCACAGATAGGGGGTTGTTGGCCCACCGCGGTCGATAGCGGCGCCGTATCGGACGAGTAGACCGTATCGTGTCTCACGTGCAAAACAATTTCCTACTAGACACGTTCACTATTGCCAATGACGCGTTGGAATCAGAGGATTAGAAGAGCGGCTAAGTCTAACTGCAATGCCGGCACCACCAGGGAGAGAGAGAGCAATAGGAGGTTCTCGCTCATACAATAATTTCGTGAAGCCAAAGCTACGTTATCACATTACGTTTGGTTTTCTTCATTCATATTATACGATCTCCGTACAGTAGCCAGTCCGTGATGGATGCGAGTAGCAGGAGATCGATCGTCTTGGCGCTCATTGAGAGAGGCCTGCGTTCAGCAGTGGGCCGATAAGAGCTGATAGTGATGACGATGGTTATAGGGGAGAAATAAGCTCTCTGAGACTTGATCACTACTGACACTCATAAATATCAGCACAGTTAATATACCGATGCGTTGCCTTCGCTTCCTCCTCCCTGCCAATGCCTCTGGCAACTCACAAACCGCACAAAAAGCGATAACGAAGGTGTACTTAACTGCTGTGTCATATGAGCGAGAGATATTGCCCCGGTCGTGCCAGCCAATTAGGATACAATGCAGCATGGAACTACCTGTTACCAAATGTTTTTTCGGTTAGCGAGGGCTTAGAGGACAGCACATTTTTATATTTACTAGATGTGCGTTTGCATATAGCCAGGGTTTCAATTGTCACTGAAATGTGAATACTGCAAAATCTTTTCTTATAGTCTACACTTGCTTGTTGATGGCTATAGATGCCACTGTACATCCGCACAATCGTTACGCAGACGCGTCGCTCTCCGCCCGATGGACAACAGGAATGTTACACAACCGCACATAAAGCGACAAAACAGCTGTGAGTTTAGGATAGCATGTGAGCGAAGAAATCGTCATGGGCCATTCATTTCAATGCCGCATGGCACTACATCTTATTATACTTTTGTATGAAGTGTGTTAAGATAAGAAAACCCCTAAAACCCAGATTGCGGGATAAGGGATCCCGCGAACTCCATTATCCCGCGCCAGTGACCCGCTGTAGTCCCGCGACTAAGACGGATGTCCGTCCCTCTGTCCGCTGTGACATATTCAGACATCGCCGGAACAAATGTTGGATTTGTTAGACTGCGTTTGCAGTGTGCGATTGCCAACATCACTACTCTCCGGTATCTTTGAGGTTGGTTTTCAAAAGTGGGCAAACGACAAAACGGAGCCATGACTACCGACGCCTATAGACTTCAGCGTAACTGAAATGTAGACGTGAAGTACTTCTAGTCTCCTCCCCTCCAATTTTCTCCTCTAATTCTTTGATTTCTCTGTTCAAGTATTCAATGGGCTCACAGAAACTGACAAACCACACGTAAAGCGACTACATAGCTCGGAATATCTGGAACTTATGTTAGAGGTACCTTAAGTACTTGGATATATAGAAGCAATGATATCGATGATGGGTATATTGAACATTTCTTAGGGTTCCTTAAATTCAATGACAAAATGGAACCTTTGTAAGAATTTATAGTCAGCCGATCTGTGCTGTCATTGGAGGCTGAAGAGTACGACCTGGTAACCGATTACGGCTAGAGGCTAAACTTCGACCCTTGGTAACTTATAGCTAGTTAAATAATTATACACGTAGCGTGTCCAAGTCCTGACAAATTTATATTTGTAGTTCATTTCATATACAATTAGTTCGCGAAAAACCGTAAAGTGCTAGGCTACACGTCGGTTGTGTGGTTTGTGAATTACGGGTAGTCCGTTGGTGACCCGAGGTGGGGGGAGGGAGTAGTAAAGGAAGGAAACGGTCGTTTTTTACCTACCTTCAAAGAGATCATAAATATTAGTAAAAAAAAATACGAAAAGCATCATTTTCTTCAAGTCGTTCCTTGACACGGCAACCTTATAAATAAATTTCTTTCCTTCAAACATAAATAACCCTAAAGGTAATGTTATTTGTATTTAAAAGGCCCCAAGGACCAAGAAATGGAGTTGATGCCCTATCATCAAATCTCGAAACGATTCCGATTATATGAATTAGATACGGAAATGTTCTGAAAGAATGTTATTTTATTCCCTTGCAAACACCCGGTGTTAAGCAAATTGAACGCAGTTGTGGAAGGTCGTACATCGGCTTATTTCTGCATGTAAACCGGCAAACGAATAAATCCGCCATAGCAGATCACCTTTCATACGCAGGCAACAATCTCTGGATACAGCTCCATAAACCGAAGATCCGTTCCACCGCCCGTCAGTACTATCCCAGGATGTTTCGGGAACGCCACCATGGTTCAAGCCTTGTCATGGTGGTGGGGTCAGTAGCCTGGGGTGATTCGAGACACTTTGGACGATGCCAATTGAACCGAGGAGGTGGCGGCTCTTAGTACCCCTTCTATAAGTAGAAGGGACTAAAGATCACGAGGAGGTACCGCTCTTTGTACCCCTCTTATAAGAAGAGGGGACAAAAGAGCAAAAAGTGACGGCGCTTTTGCGCACGGAGCAAGGTGCGTGGATGGGAACCTTATCCCATTGCACTGTCCCAAAGTCGGGAGGGGTTGCCCTGTGGTGCGGGACAAACCCATCCGTGGAGGTGGCGTCGGTCGCTTCGGGAACTGACTTGCCGTCGAGGTGCCCTGATGATTTGTTGTTCCGGGGCAGCACACTAAGTGCGGTACTGGTAGCACTCGCGGTGGTTTTTGTGGGTATGTAGCACTATATAATGTGCCGAGCCCCACACACCTCTGGACCCCTTACAGGCCCAGTGAAGGCGCGTAAATGCGTTTCCCCATGTCAAGAAAAAGAGAATGGTTCGGGGAGCCAATAAAAGGCATAAAACTTTCAACCGAGAGGATGGTTATAAATTATCTGCATCGTGGAACCCCGTAATAAACAAAATAAAAAGTCGGGGTTAACATACGGACCCTCTATTCTAAAAAAAAAAAACTTTTATAATAATATTATTGTTGGATTTTTAAATGGCCCTTTTTATAACAGAGATCGAAAACTAGCTGTCCGAATCCATGGCTTTTTGAGTTTTCCTTATATACGACCTGTCTGGTATACCAAAAAATTGAGACATTTGCAGAATTATTAATATTATGATTATACGACGGAGTGGAACAGTGCCGCCAACATAAATGCAACTTCCAACATCTCTGATTGCGTCGCCACTTTTCGGCTATGACAATGACACTTTTGTTAATTAATGGCTACAATGTAACATTTTATTTGCCAATATAAGTATTAGTATCTCGAAAGCCATGTAGATATTACTTTTGAGAAATCTTCGTATCCCCTCTCGGAAACCCTTCCTGAGGGCATAAGAATGAATAAATAAGTATTGTCAATCAAGTCCACGACGGAACGGTCTTCATGCAAAGTTTGGCATACCCTGCGTGCATAGTTGATGAGTACCATCGCGACGCTGTTCGAACATGTATCATCACCATCAGCAAGGAGCTCAGCGTAGGTGAGGACAGCCAGCAGGCTTAATACACAACTAATGAAGTCGGCCATGTTGATGTTCATTGAAAGACTATAGTGGGCTGATAAAGATGATGTTCTTTCTATAACACAGTTGAGCAAACGAGCAATCGCATCCTTATAACTACTACCGAAACCAATAGACATCCGCATAATTGACATGCTAATGAGCCAACGTGATATGTTTGAAATTTTGGGTTGGTAATAATAGGGAATCGGTCTCGGCGTTTAATGAAAGAGACCCAAGTCTAGCAGTGGGCTGATACAGATCAAGATGATTGAGGGTTTCCTCAACAATAATGATAATGAACTGTTACTTCGGTGTTAACTGATCTCATTGATTGGACACGGACACTTGTTGCATTAATAATGATTACTGATAACACTGAAACTACGAAATAAAAACATGACTTCAACTTAACGCTTTGAATATATACGACATCCAAAGTCATGAAGTTTGATACGAAAGTCAGAACATGAAAAGATCTGTGCATTTAAGTTTCGTGAGCGTTATTTTAAGGGCACCCACACACATTATCATATAATATTAATTAATAAATACGTCTTCACAACAGTTCCTTATGAGGTAGGCTAGCGAACGTAACACACCATGGCTCAAGACTTGTCGTGGCGGTGGGGCTCAGTAGCCTGGGGTGAATCCAAGTAAAGCCAGTTGAGCCGAAGGGGAAGTTCTTTGCACCCCTCTTATAAGACGAGCAACAGGAGATGGTGCTTTTACGCACAGGGCAATGGGCGAGGGTGGGAACCTCAACCCATTGCACTATCGCAAAGTTGGTGGATCTGTCCCATCAGTGGATGCGGCGTCGGTCCTTCACGGACTGTCGAGCCATGATGATTTGTTGTTCCGGGGCACCTAACCAAAGGCACTCGCGGTGGTTTCTGTGGGTCTTTGGCACTATAGTGTGCCTCGAGCCTCACACACCACCGAAGGCCAGTGAAGGCGCGTAAACTCGTTTCCCCGTGTCAAGAAGGAAAAAAGGCTAGCGAACGGAACGCCACGTATCACAGTCCTTACATACCTGCTTTACCTCCATCACATTCTTCCTCTTCATACAAACACGCCGGTTGCGAATAAGAATAGTACGAGAAAAGTGGAATATGACCTTTATAGTCCTTGAAATACTTAGAGCTACCAGGACAACCGACATGCCTTTTTTAAAAGGATAAGGGGGCTAACGAGTAATCGGAGCCTTCTGATGACTACCAACGCTCATGGACATTCGCATGATTGTTACGCAGATGTGTTTCCCTACTATGATCCTCCCAAGGGGTCACCGGATACTCACAAACCGCGGACGTGCCTTGCCAATTCCGTTGCATATGGGGATGTAGTGTCATGCACCATGCATGGCACTACCTCCTCCTATGCAGCATGACACTACCTCTTCCTAAAATCACAGAATTTCCTTTTGCACATTAAGAAACACTGGCGTTGTGTCTTTTACTCCCCTTTTGTTTTACAGCTGCGGACACGACCGGTGTGGATCGGTCTCTCGCGCATATAATAAGGGGTGGCAGGCTGAACTGGAGTGTGCTGTCGTGTTGCTAATTGTTTTTTGATGAAGATATTTTTTATTAATGTCCGTTTGCCTTCTACCTACTAATATTAGAAATGCATAATTTTATATACGTTTGTAATTTTATTTGATTGATATTTCGCACAAGATTTTTGTTTAGGCGCCGGGTGAATGTGGTGCGGCGTTCCCACTCTCTATGGGTGTAAGGGCTAATTAGAATAAGTTGGTTTACTGACCTTGTCTTCCGAAGACGTGGTATGGTGGGCTGAAGGCACGCAGTATCCCACGTTGAGCTGATCTCAGCGATTTAACAATAAATTGTACCTCACACACACTGAGACTATCCTACTGAATATTTTGAGCGGAGATATATGAGAAGTGAGAATATTAAAATTAGATGTTTTGAGATTAGTAAATGCGCACGCGGCCGGCCGGTACTTTCAGGAACGAGGCGTTTTGTTTCTGTACGCTGACGTCGTTTGGCGGGAACGATTTTTTTACTTCTCTATAATAATAAAATATAGTATTATCCCGAAAATAATTAATCGCTTGGAATAAATTTCACTCGAATAAAATCGCGTGGCATAGCTAGTATGCTATAAACAAAACATAGACTTAGTGTTATCTTGAGGTGTTGGACAGTAGTATATACACAAATAATATATTGACACACGGACAGTCTCAGGCTGTTCGTGTGTCATAATCTATTAAGTGTGTGCATTTCCTTATTTCAATACAAAAAACCCTTTCATTGAGCACCACATAAAGTAAGTTACAATAAAACATAAACCCTGATCTTTATGTAACCTTTAGAATAAAATTTTATATGTTTCGCCATTCATATGCAAAATTTGAAGTCGTCGTGACGCTAGATAAGGTGGCAGAGAGGAGGGGTCGAAGAGGGGGCGAGGAGAGCGGAGATATTTTATGCAAACACGTGGCCATGACTACGTTGCTTTGACACTCATTGACTACTTGTCTTCTGAACATTTCAATTTTCATAAAATGCAACATTACTAGCGATCCTGAGGATAATTCACAAAATATGCCAAATGTTTAATGAGGCCTTGTAAACATTACACGTACCACGTACCACCACATGACAAATAGTTCAATTTATCACACAACAACGTCTGTCGGGACAGTTGTCAACAATTACTGCAGCTGCCATATAAGGATTTAATATGATATTTTTAAAATATTTTCTGTTTATTTTTCAAAAAATTTAATTAATATTACAGAAAATGTTATATAGACTGTGCTCATTATAGATAATATATTATTCTTATTACCAAATCCAAATTTCAATAGAGAAGGTGGCTGGGTTCTACCCGCTGCGTGGGATATAATATGTACTGTTTCCATTAATCGGAACAACTGAACAATTATAATTCGTCGGGTACTTTTAACACATTATGACATCAGGACATCTGTCATCTCAGTCCGCCCGTGAGCATGGTTGCTGTAAAGCTTCTGAAATGTCGGGCTAGTTAAATAAATAAATAAACCGCGATAAAATCCGTAAAAGTAGTTTTATTGTAATAAGTAACGTTCGCGTAAACTTAAGACATCTATAGTATTCTAATGTTAAAATATTTAAAAAAAGACAATAAATAAACAAACAAATGTTTTCTCTTTCTGACTGTACTGCCACTGTTGGTTGCTGGTTGGTTGACAGAAATATGGGGAGGGAAATTCTCTTTCACATAGGTTCTTGAAGTGCTGGCTATACTGTCAGTGTGGGTATTGCATGATTATAGAGCTTGCTCATTTGAAAGCAAACTTAGGCACAAATATTGGGTATTGGTAATTCGACTAAAGAGCAAGAAGAGGAGGCCCATGGGACTAGGCCTAAGGATGACATCCTCACCCATTGCACTGTGCCATAGTTAGTGGGGTTGTCCTGTGGTGCAGGGCAACTCCTATGTTGCGGGGGCGTCGGTCCCTTAGGGGACTGACTAGCTGCGGAGGTTGCTGATGATTTATTGTTCCGGGGCACCTCATCAACGGTATCACTGATGTCATTAAAGACACACACACCACTGAATTCCACCCAGTGCCGGCGAAGGCGCACAAATGTGTCTCCCGGTTTCAACAAAAGAAACGGGTATAGTATTTCTGTCCCCATGATTTACAATCAGACTATTCGTTTCCTAGCTTGAAGTACGTTGGAAGAAAGGGCTTATTAGTGGGTCTAAAACTTCGCTCGCATAATTAAAAATCACATGGCACAGTCCTTTTTCTCTTGCAAAACATGAAAAGCTGATGACATAAACTAACACTGTCTTGTACAACTTGTGGCTTCATGAATAAAGTATTCAGTTAAAATTTAATGGGAAAATTGCAAAATCGTGTCCACACAACTAGATCCGATATCGGATGATGAGTTTCAACTTTTCTTTTTATCATCATCGGCCATTATCCTTCTACTACCAGATATAGGCCTCCGTTAATGAAATCCAAGTGGATTTAACTGCAAATATATTTTATAGTATAATATGGAGAACGAGCAGTAGGAAGCTTTTAGTGCCTACCAACTATTCATACAAACGCCCACGAAGTATTTCCTCCTTTCTTATTCGCTTCCAATGGGCCACCAAATATCTATTTCCAGTTATAGTACAATTTTTGTAACGAATAAATAGAATCGATCAGATCGTCGTCACACTCATGTAATGGACATTAGCGTTAAATGCAATTGCATTCTACATTGTTGTGATTCCCATTAATTAAAGAGTTTACAGAGATAGTTCCAGATTGGTGTACATACATTTCTACAGAGTTATCAGTATAAACCTGTGAAGCTTCGTGTACTCTAGATAAATATCCAGGTATATTTTCTTTGTTAGCCTCGTGAACAACAACCTCATGTACGACGTAATACCACCGACAACATAATAGGTACTTAATGTAAGTTAAAAAAGTTTCTTCCCGGCGTGTATTGTACGATATCGTGTCGTGTGGTATAAAGAAGCTAACTCCCAAATTATTATGAGGTAAGGTTTAGTGCACACGAGCGTCAAAGTCATAAAAAGATCCTCAAAAAATGCGTAATGAAGCTTAATTAAAAACGTTTCGAGCTCACCGGAGCCGGTTGATTAACTTGGAGTTTCTGAATGTGCCGTAAAATGGAACGATCGCTTTTTATTTAGGCGGGGTGCAGTGTTTTCTGTCCGTTTCGCTGATCCATGTTGAATACGTTTTTGATTATGAATTTTCGTGATTAAAGCTGTGTTTGGTTGATTTAAATTATATTATTTACTATATCAAAATATAATGTTGATGAAAGTCTGTAAAAGTTTTTATTAGTAATTTTTGGCTGTAATCTACAGAGTAATATACTGTTCGATTCTGATCCACAGTAATTATAAAATAAGTACTTAAAATTAATCAAAATTAGCCTCAAAAGGTTTAATACTCAGACACTCGCATGCATATTGGTTCGTTAACATTACAAATTAAATTAAATATTTTCAGTAGTCTTTTATATAAAGTAATATATTTCAGCGTAGTCAAAGTTTGAGTACGTGGGAGGGAAGCATTATATAAAATCTTTTTTTTGTCTGATTTCAGCAAGTAGATACATCTTGTCCAGATTAGCAGTTTTCACGTAAAATAATAACAAACACCTACAAATTTTGACATTCAATACTGAAGGATTATTAAAATTATTATAGAAAATACTACAGGATGCATTGGAGGCTCTTAATAATGGAGGCCAGGACACATTTGGTTCCCTACGCGCGTCAAAGTAAGTAGCGTTTAGTAAATGCTAAATAGGAGAAGCACCTATTGTTCGTTATTGATTAAATAAGTCTTCAAATTGAGAATCGAACCCGTCAATTTTAGTACTAAACACGCTCATTACAAAAACGAAACATCCGACTTACAATATAAACAGTTTAAAAATGCTTCAGGTGTGTTACATTTTTCCAAGAGATATTAACAGAGTGGAGGGCACGTGGAAAGTTTTAAAAACATTTTAAGTAGTGCCCAGGTCAGAAGCGAAGCCAGACCACTCAACTAGAGCGTGAGGGCCGCTTGAGGACCTTTCAGTCATCGGTGCTTATTAATCGCTTTACTTCTTCACAACATTGTGTATCTGTGAAACGTTTCTAAGCATGAGTATCGAGAGAGAATTTTTATTTGTAGTACGTACAATTTTAATATTAGTTTAAAAAATATATACGAGTATAAGTAAATTAAACGTACGACCGGGTAAGTACCTCTCGCTTCGTACTTGTGATAATGATATGTCGTCTTTAGTGCGGTTTTTCGAAAGTTCGGCAGTAGCGAGCAAATTAAAGCAATACTCTTGGGCGTAGATGAGCACAGAAAATCTCCAATTTATTGTCTGCTCTTATGCAGATACGCTGCTCTATTTCAACTACTAGACTCTTACAAACTCGTTTTTGTTGAAACTTGCTGACCAAAAACGCCTGCAATGCAGGAATGATACTATGCGTTTAGAATTTTTAATTACAATTATATGAGTATTAGTTTATACGTATTGTGTCAGTGTGTACCACTCCTAACGCATAAGGATTGGTGTAAAAACAATTGCTTACTTTTTACGAGCGGCAAGATAAGGGGTTTTTTTCCCGGCGTGTATTTTTTTAATTAAATTAAAATACAACGCATTACAGCTTTACGTGGAGATTTATCTCTTTACGAGTATATCCGGGAGTTATAGTATCGCGGTACGATTTATTCTATACACGTCTTCGATATACGTTCTCAGTCAAATCGATTGAAAGTTAATTGATCTTGTGACTGTGGCTAATACTTTTTTATGGCATAGAAGATGAATGCGAAGACAAGACGAAGGGTCTGGTGATTACACACGTCTAAGAGCATCTGCACACCAGAGGTAACGCAGTTACCGTCATCATCCTATTACTACTCTGGACTACCACTAACCGAGAAACTCTACAACAGCCACATTGCATGCCGATGTTATGTGAGTGCGGGGTACCCCTCTGTACAGTGGACAAATTAAAAACGTAACTGGCTATAAAAGTAAGAGAGAAAGAAGGTGTGTACACCCTTTTCTAATTGCCATGCAGTAATGTACAAAACGTAGCTCTCTCTCTCTTTATCTTCACTAACTTATACCTTTTAATTAAGGACTTTATCGTTGTTTTAATGTCCTCAGGATATCTGTCATTTAAGTCCACCAGTGATCATTGTGGCTGCATTATTAAATATCTGTATTAACCACGTTAAGATCCGATACCGTAGTTTTATTGTAATAGGAACATACAGATCACATCATGTCGGAAAACTATTAGCCAAACTATCCGTGCCTATATTCAGTGTGAGCCAGTTCAAAATAAATTCTCCGAAGCCGAAATCTATTATTATGTTAAAGAGGCGTCCCGGACACTTGCAGTTTTTGTGCAGCGCATATAAACATGCTCCGTGTCGTCTACGAGTGTCCACGTAGAACAGGCGTATTGGTACCTCTATAGGATATTGTAGTCTCACTTTTTTGTTGAAAACTAGTAGTACCCCGTGCGTCTTGCTATGCTTTTTTCCATTACCCCAAATCTTTTTTCATGGGATTCTGTACAAAGTTGCAAAAAAAAAAAATTGGTCTGTCTCCGATTATCACAATAAAACTATTTATGGATTTCATCTCGGTTTTTAAATTATTTCAGTCGTCATAAGTAACGTCGGGAGACGTTGCAGTAGCTTCACAGCAACCACGGTTACAGGTGGACTGAGATGACAAATGTCCTGATGTCACAAATTATTAAAAGTACCCGACGAATTATAATTATTTAGTTGTTCCGATTAACGCAAACAGTATTTATAACACCTAGCTGTCTTGAGGTGTGAAACCCAGCCATACTCACCATATAAATTTGGGTGTTTTTATTTTTGAAAACCTCACAGATCATCACTGGAAGGAATTGGTGTCCTCCAGTGAGGACTTGCGCTTTAACAAATTCTTTCATTTTTGCACAAACTACAACAAAATAACTATAATTCTTCGGGTAGTTCAAATAATTTGTGACAACAGTACATCTGCCACCTCCGTCCACCCCGTGACCATGGCTGCTATAAGGCTTCCCATACTTTGGGCTACTTAAATAATTAAATAAACCACGATAAAACCTATAAGTTTTATTTTAAGAAGTAATGTTGGCGTAAAGTTAAGAAATTAATTTGTCTCCTATTACTTTAGAGGCATTAAATAAACGAACAAATATTGATTTTTAAAAAGACAAGCAGTCTCTAGTTGACAATCATATATATGTATATACACATGCTGGTTAAGCAGACGCGTCTCTTTCATTAGCAGGCAGCACCGAACGTCACAGGCACTATTGGTCTGTCTAGTTAGTTCGATTCACCAGCAATGCAGCTATACACTGCCTCTTACCAGAGATTCCAGAGTTTGAGGCTGTTGTAATTCCACAGGCATGTGTACGGATTACTTGACTACTTCGAAACACATTAATAATTCATTAATAAGTAATGAGTTCGTAGGCAAGTAGATTAGTCGTTGTGGTCGACTGGGTACCTAGACGTTTGTGTCGTGTTGTATGTATTTTGGGCTGGCGTGTCCGGGTCGGATTTTATCACTGCTCACATAACACCAGCATGCCGTAGGTTATGTGTGATGTAGCATTTCATTCTTTAAACTACAAAATGGACGATACGACTTTAAATGTTAGTTGCGAAACACAAGGATATCATCATACCAATATACATAATTATGGTTAATAATATTATTATAGTCTATCAACATCAACACTCATTCAAAAACTTTGTCTATTATTCATTACTTTCAGACGCTATAGTGGCACCCTCTCATCAATATTATCATCATCATCAGCCGGACGACGTCCACCGCTATACATATTCCTGTCCCATAGAGCGCGGTCACAGTGACGAGCCACTAACTTCCAGCAGTTTTCACTAAGCAGTTCATCAATACAAATTAAGTGAAACTAAAGTAATAGATATTTGTCTATCAAGCATTTGACTGTACACACACACGCGCGCACACACACGCGCGCACACACACACGCGCGCACACACACACGCGCGCACACACACACACACACACACACACGCACACACGCACACAAACACACACACACACACACACATACACACACACACACGCCCGCGCGCGCGCGCGCGCTCGCGCGCACACACAGACATACACACACTGTGGTAATTATATATTTTTTTACGTTTCTAGTTTTTTTTTGCAAATTGCAAATAAAAAATAAATAAAATAAACGTTTATTTTGCAAAAGACCAAAGATTACAGTATAATAAAATATACAATTTAATATATGAACAACTTTGCAAAATTGGACCCAAGCTCGACATTTGCTAACATACGTGTCAGCACCGATCTTCCGCTTGAGCCATCTTACATAACGGTTTAATCTATTTGTTTATCGTCTGTCTATTCATAGAACATATTGCTATATATTATTATTATTAGATGAAAAATACAAACCGATCACTGTAAGTGTAAAATTATATAAATAAATAGTGGATATTGTACAAATAGTTCATATATTTATTCAAGAGACGAGTTTACATATAAAAATCCCCCCATCAAATATATCCATCTGATCTTTAATATTTTATTTCTGGTATACTGATACATATTCTCTAGGTAATATCAAGACTCCAGTTACAGTATTCGAGATAAAGTTAAAATATTATCGCACAGGATCGAAAGTGGAAACGCCGCGCGCGAATAAATGCGATAATACATTTGGAAAACAACGGTTCAATTCCACCCCGTCCTAGAGGTGAATACTCTAACACAAACTCACATGTTTGGCTGAAAAACTAGTTTTACTGACGATATTTTTTATATAATAGAAGGCCAAAGGAGCAACAGGAGTCTTACGATGACTACCGGTGCTTACACATTAGGCGAAATTTCTAACCACGCACAACATCAGTTCGGAACGAGCTGCCACTCTTGGTATCCCGATACGACATATGGTGCTTCAAGAAAAGGCCGGCAACGCGCAAGGTAAGCTTCAGGCTTTACGATGTCTATGGGTGGAGGCAGTCACCTAGTTCTTGGTCGTTTCTCTCCAATTCTATAAAAAATGGATGTTCGCTTAACTGTTATGGAGACGTGTTGCCATGCTTTCCTTCTTCTGACCAATGGACCACAGCGGCGCTAAAGACCTACGTACAGACGTAACGAATAGTATTTCAATAGGCAGTACTACGCTGCACTGCAGAATGGGGCCGGTACGCCCGAAGACGCATCCCTCGTATCTCGGTGTCGTCGCAAGCCAACAAACAATGTGACTTATGGGCATCGGTAGTCATTAAACCCAATTTTATTTACAGCTCAACCCTAATAGCGGAGCGAGGGATGTTAGACCAATCGGTTCAGTCTCACTCGGCTAGATGCAGATTATACCAAGTACACGTATAAACGAGATCCACCAGCCCGCCTGGAGCAGGCGGTTCCAGAGCTCTGCTGTTCTATTTGTGATACTGTCCAACTGTGACACATAGTTTTCCTGTTTCGTTATTTCGAATTGAGAAAATACAAATTGAAGGCAAGCGTATTATGGTATTACAATAAAGACTTGTAGGGTTGGCCAAATCGGGCCGGCAAGAGTGGTGATGTAATTTAATATCACTTTAAAGTGACAGCTATGCTGTCATGTAGTGTTTGATTTTCCATTGGCTGTTAGAGCATATGTAGGAGGGACGTCACATCTGCGTATAACTTTGGAGCGTGTATTGGCATCGTTAAAATTCCTCGTTTGCCCCTTATAGTATAACAAAATCTGATCGGCATGATCAGGTTATAGCTAAGGTGCCTCGATATCAGCGAGAAGTGGCTGTGTTTTGTATTATTTGTGTAGATCGACCAATATGCTCCAAATTGTCTATGCTACACCACAGGGTGGAGGGATGGATGATGGATGGTAAATGGGCGTTAAAATAAACAAAATTTAAATAACATAATGAAATCGTAATAATGTCTTCCTAGTAAATTTCACCTACGGTGACCATCTCTTGATATACCAACTGCTCCGGACAACTGCTTTAATAGTACTGTGGTCAAATGAGAAATCAAAGCCTTTTGACGACTACAGACTATTGAATTATTGTCAGGTAATTGCGTTGCCCGTCCCCTACTCCATCCCGCCAAGGGGCCACCGGCTACTCACAAACCACACGAAACGTCGTTGTGTGCCAGCTATTCTCACTTTACAGCTATAACATGTGAGGGGGAGGTCCCCCCTCCCGTGACGGCCCCATTGGGCTTCAATTCACCCATGACAATACAATATCTCTACTGAATACATTATTGTGCACAGACACAAGTGCACTCTCTACTCCCTCGGGCCCTGTTCTGGTAGGACAGTACCCGGATACAACGGAGAGAGGCTAGGAGCAGGAGCAGTGCCGGACGAGCTCTCCGTGACACGGGGGTGTATCACCGCCAACTCTCTGACTGCGGAATATTATTAGAAGTTCAGAAATGCCACTTTTCGATCCGGCGAGTCTCAGCACTGGAGCCCGTGAGGCCTTACGATAGGATTTTTATGTTATAACCAAACATACGATCGGGGAAGTTTGGTGACCGTGTCGACGACCGTTGACTTGCACATGATGCAGATGCGATGTCCTAAAATATGGTCGAACATGCTCACAAGTACACCAGTCGCAAGTTGGCCAAGGAAGACGTTCATCATGGTGACAGAGTAATCGGATATGAGTACTTTGAGCTACAGATAACAGCTGCGATGGAGCTATGCTATCGTGTTTCGAACAGTTTGTGAGGGATATGGCGAAGATCAACGCCTCTCCGTATCTTCAAGAAGCACCGCCTTCTTTTGTATTCCAGACAGTTATTTGGCCATAATTTTTTTATAGTATAGGGGACAAACGAGTAATCGGAGCGTGGCAACGACGACCGCCGTCCATGAACATCAGCATAATTATGCCGATGCGTTGCGCACCTTTTCACCTCTCCCCTCCCCCTCCCCGATGGACCCCAATAAATTTTTATCTGCCAACAGACGAGAATATAGAATACTGACATAATAGCGTGGTATCAGCTCAATCAATATAGGAATGTGTATTAGTTAATTGATACCTTATCTCTAGGTGGCACCACCTGCCTCTTGTATATTAATTTATGGGGCGATAGTGTCAGAGAACAAGAGACTCTTCTTTTTGCAAGACAGCTGTACCTGTCAGCAGAACCTAGACCAACCGTCCCTTGCAATAGATATGAGGAGTTAATGACGGGGTTTTAATGCGTAAGCGGATTTGCATATGCAAACTATAAGATATCTTCTATTTAATACAATAAAACTGTTACTGGTATGTCCCTTAGTAGTTGTAAAAAGACGCGCGTACTTGTGAATGCAAGTACAAAGTATATACTAAAGCAAATTTCAAAAGCCGTCTGTATGAAATGAATTTTCGCAAAATTAACTGAATTGTATTTTACGCAATTAAACTTAAAGATGAAGCTATTCCCAAGGAATCACGCGTGAAGGAGGGGATGGATCACTTATCTTACCTAAAAGTTGTGTTTTTTGCATGTTGCGAAAAAAAGTCATCTAAATGAATGTGAATGTTATTTTTGAAAAGCAGTGGTTAGAAATGGTAGTGATGTTGTTATCACTTATGTGACGGTTTTTGTTATCTTCCACCTATATACATACACTCACCTATTTATTATGTTTTACTCATATAATTTCCCAAATAAGTATAACTTTTAAGTTATAGTTCTTTTGGTAGAACTTAAACGGTAAGTCTCGTCTTAGCAACTAAACTTATATTTGCATCATTTTTTCCAGAACTCTGTCCAGAACTTCATAGCGCCGACTAAGCCGCGTCGCCTCAATGAGTCTGGGTCTGGCACTTTTTTGCCAAGGAATTGTCACGCCTGCGGCACACATGTCATATCCAGCTCCATTTGAGTTCTATGGCTCTGACACCTGTCAGCGATTTTTGTGTGGGAGCGCATTTCGGTGGTTCGGATTCTGTCCAACAACTTGTAATTTAAAAAACAGCAAGACTGGAGTTTTGGCTCTGCTTGGCTAACTAAGCCTATGCTCCGTAAATGAGTGCGGGAAGTATGGACGTGTCTATTAGCTTGAGCGATAACGGAAGGAACTCATGAATGACTTCCCTTACGGCACAAATATACTAGAAAAAAATAATGGACCCGACTGTAGCAGCCTTGCTTTTTCCTTTTCAGCTAGCAGACGGGTACTTTTTCTCTCTCTGTATATGTTTGTCTGTTTATATCTGGGCATATGACTCACAAATTGGAGAGTTAATAGTGGAGTAATAACCACTTAGGTCAGGAAAAATAATATTTTAAGATCACATTTCTGTCTTCGTGTTCGTTGAAATAGTCCTATGACTAGCAGAAGACCGATTACGATTATTGTAGTATACTTTTCCTAACATTCTCGGACCCGGGTAGTATTTTACCGGGAACGCATAATTAGTTAGCAGTGGTGGAAGAAAAAACAAGTCTGGCAGTGTCAAAATTGCATCAAGGAATCAAGGGAATTACGGGAAAGTTTCGTCCGGAAAAAATCCCGGCCACCGCCGCTATTTTAGGTATTTTCAATTACGCGCCACTGTTTTTTCCCTCCGTCCGGAGACAACTATGTGATGTCGTCGTTTTTTGCAACTTTTCAACCTTTTTATGCATGTTGCTCTCCTGGTAGCTCGGGTTGGTAATCACGACTTCTTGGGGCTAATTTTATTAATTTTATCATGATCAGCAAGCGTGCGACCATTGTTAATGAATTTTTTTATTGTAAGAAAGTTTTTTTTCATACCTCTGACTTGGTGAGTAATTTGGTGAATACGAGCGTTACGAAAAGGAGGCTAATTGATGTTGAAAGGGATATAAATATTATTATTATTATTATTATATGTTTCGTATATATATATTACTGTGTGACCAAGTGAGGGAGGAGCTTACACATATTCTCTCTATCTCTCTGTCATAGCTAATTACGTCTCCTGATGGCAATTAAAGAAGTTAATCTTGGATAGTATGGCCAGTACAACCGTATAATTTTATTGGCATTTAGAGTCAACGCGATTTTTTAATGATTAATCGGATCCTCCGCTACGTGAAACCGTTGTCCATCATAGCACAGCTATCAGTTTCCACGAGGTATACGAGCGAGAGGTAGTAGCCAGTTGTGCCGGTCCGATTCTGCTACATTGCAGTAGTGGCACCTCTTACTGAACATGTAGGTATCATCAGACACCGGCAAGACAAACGGACGTGCTTTGTTTAACGGGCCTGGCCCACCACACGATCCCACCGATGCTACTCCTCTCGATCCAGGATCGACAGCGGCAAGAGACCCGAGAGTAGTCACCACTTCACCCCAGTGTTACAGACATCATCGATCGCTTCCTATCTATTACAATAGCGCAATGACCGGACAATTACCGTGTGACCCAAAGCCCTGATAGAATTTCTATAATTTTAGTAATTGTAGACTAGAATTTCTCCGACATGTATTTTAAGAGATAAATATTAATAAACGTATATTTAAATGGACTTGTCAAAGGAGGTGCATTGCAGCCAAATTGGTCCTGCACGGCCGAGAAGTCAGCCCTACCTACGACACCGCAATATGAAGCTACCTTGCTACGTCTCGTATGGCTTATTAGCTTCCAGCAGTCCATTGGAAGGGAGTTACAAACAAGAGCGACAGGTACCTTTGGTCAATAGAATAAAAATGTTATTTGTACTAAATTATCTTTATATTAAACCTAATATGTTATATGCAAACTTTAGCACATTCCTCATTAGAATTCAAATAAAGCGTGTTCCCAAGAACTCGGGGCGCTTTAAATCTGGTATTCCAAAGCATCGATTATCAATTAATAATGTCAAAATTACAAATGGCTTAGCTAATCGATTTGTTCCCGGGATTGGACAGGCCGCGGCGAGTTTTTAGGTGTTCAATTAAAAGCACTCACTCATTACATTAATAATGTTTTGAGCAGCTTGAAATAATGGTTTGTTAGTTTGTTTAATATACATAACTAGCAGGCTGCCCCAGCTTCGCCCGTGAACAACACTGGCCAAAATATATACAAAGTCTTTGTTCTAGAATTGCTATATCCAAGATATGAAACCGTAAAATACTCGTATATGTTCTAAGAGAAAATCGATACACAGCTTTTAGGGACTTTGTCTTATATATAAGAAGATGTAAAGGGGGAAACAAGTAGTCGGAGACAATTTATAACTACGACGCCTAAGTTACACGACATGAAATGAGACAGTATAACCGTCACTTCAAAGCGGTAGCATGTGAAGCGAGGGGTATCTCCCCGACCGTACCAGCTCAATTCTGCTGCAATGCAGCATGATGCTACTGATCGTTTGCCTCTCGCAAGCTATAAAAACATTTAGTATCAGACGTTAACACATACACATAGGAAACACTTCCACGACCTCGCACGATCTCGGCGTTGCATTAACCTTATCATTTCTAACAATTTGTCACGCCTTGATAATTCGGGTATGTGTCGGGTAAGTCTACTTATCATCGGAACAGCAGGTACCTACTCTATACATTACACATTTCATGAGAAATTTCATAGCTTATTAGTGAACACATAAACACACACACTATGACGTATGCGCTGATACTTTACGCAAGTACTTATACTTGCACACCTCGTGGCCTTATCTCTTCTGGCTTACCATGGATTCCACATGTATCAATCCACAGATCATTAATTCAAAGATTCCAGTCACGGGTTAGACCAAAAAGTGTTATTGGGATTTTTCATTGGACTTGAACACTTGGCATGTTAATCTTGGATTAAAGATTAAAGTTAGAAAAGAAAACCAAGCCCAACATCTTAATGTTGGAAGCGTCACGCCCGCATGACTTGGAGGAAACTTTAAAACATCCGCGCCAGTACTGTGCCTGATATTTCTCCGATAACATCTGATTGCAGCCCCACTGGCGATGCCTGCGAGCAGGTGGGAGTGCATTTAATGTGTCACCTCAGTGGGCACGCACTTGTGCGCTATTGATTTGCTCTACGTAGTTTAGATTATGCAGTCCAGCCATATATATACAGATATGGCTGCCGTAGACAGGATATAGTCACGCTGATGACGATGTTGTAAAAACAATAACATGTACATTATCCAGGCATTTTAACATAATTGAATACAGCAGCGTGCGACAGAGTTCCGTAGCGGCTTCCAAGTTGGCGGCAACTTTGTTAAAATTCAAACTAGGTCCAACTTAATTGTAAGTATGGGATAACCTTGTTATTGGTATACTTATATTTAAACCGTTTGTTTTTGTAAACAGCGTTCATTTTAAGCTTTGGAATTGTTTTCGGTTTTCTCCACACAGGGTCCGTAGTCCGTACCCATGGTGCCCATGGTGGTGATGGGTGTAAGAACCGCGACTACTTATACCTACTACTGGACAAACTTATGTTTGCGACAATATTCACCCATTTTGTATGGGATTGACTACAAGATATTTTAATAGATACTTTCTGTGATATAAGTAAAAATTACCAAGTTTGTATAGACGTAGGTAAGGTAGACAGACGTACAGACGGATAACAAAGTTACTTTTTGTTGACCCCTAAAACAAGTTATGAAAATTGTGTTCATTAGGTTGTGTTAAGTTAAATGATACTTGATGGATAACAATGACGATCTATGGGGATAGACCTTGCTTCACTCATACTAGTACTTAGGGATTGTATACTATGAGGATAGACCTTGCTCCACTCATACTAGTACTTAGGGATTGTATACTATGAGGATAGACCTTGCTTCACTCATACTAGTACTTAGGGATTGTATACTATGAGGATAGACCTTGCTTCACTCATACTAGTACTTAGGGATTTTATACTATGAGGATAGACCTTGCTTCACTCATACTAGTACTTAGGGATTGTATACTATGAGGATAGACCTTGCTTCACTCATACTAGTACTTAGGGATTGTATACTATTTTCCCACATAAACAATTGGAATAGCAAACATAATTCGTTATGCCTTATGATTAAATTCCTATTCCTCCTACTTTCTTCTGATTAAATTCATTGCAGGTTCCAAGACAGTTTTAGTTCTTCCCAGGGGCTCCCTGCGATCATATCAAAGGGTCATCAATGGTCGGCGCTGTCGATCCGGGCGATACAGGAGTTGCGGCGGTGGGAAAGAGTGGCGGGACAAGCCCGGTTATTGTTAGAAGACATTGCCATGATTACCTATCGATACATTTTGCAGACACCAGATATAAATTCAATAAACCATATACCGTAAACAAAAAATGCTCGCTAAAAAGTACAGCCTCCGGTGGCTTTTGTGAATATTTTATAAAAAAACGTGATCGTAAAAAAGTTATAAAAAGTAATTCGGCGCCGTAAAGTCAACATAAAAGTAGATAAAGGCCTAATAAAGCAACTGAAGACTCCTTATTCTCGCCCCGTCATAACTCCGCACAGAATAAGGCCGTCCAAAGTCTGCGTTTCCAGAAACAATAATAAAAATAATAAATCCCCCTCAAAGCCGCCTGACAGCCGCGAAACAATTCTCCAACAATGTTACTGGGGCCACGCTTTCAGGTATTACTGGACCACTTCATGTATCTTATTTTTTGTATGGTATAAGGGGACAAATGAGCAGGCATAGCCACATTTACACAACTGACTGTTGAAGGCTATTAACATCTGCACGTCAATCCAGCTGCTCACAGGCCGCACGAAACGCGACAACATACTGTCACAACAATGCGGTGTCTCAAAAGCGATAGGTTGTATTAGCTTAATGCGGCTACAATACAGCATGACCCTACCTCAGGCAAAAACTGTGGCTGGTTCAAGGCAGTATGCAGTTTCGATATCAGAATACATTAACATTATTTCCATAAGTTACCGCACTTTATATTATTTTAATAAGTCATAGTGTGGTTTATGTACTCCGAAGTGGTCACTACATTCAGTAATTCTATCTAAGCCGCATTGTCTAAGCAAAGAAATTATCTACATGTTGCCTGTGCGTTCCTGGTTTAATCACAGCGACGTATCGAATTCATAAATGAGCAACTCTTCCGGCGAAAGACCCAGTGTGAGGTCAGAAGTACCCAGTGTGCGTTCCAAAGACTCATCGAGAGGTCAGAAAGTCCCCGCATGGGTTCAGGAAGACCCAATGTGGGATCAGAAAAACCCATCGTGAGGTCAGTAGGGCCCAGCCCAGACTGAGGTCAGGAGATACAGCCTTCGTAGAAGAATGACACTACCTAAAAAATACATGACACCTCTTTTT
>JAFELO010000328.1:587368-635976 GCA_017140195.1 Eumaeus atala | reverse complement strand
ATGAGACCTAGGCTGATGAAAACTATCCGTCGTTTAGAGAGTAGATTCTGAGAGTTATCAATGGACCCAAATATCGCCTAGCTTTATAAAATCGATACATTTCACTGGAAGTTCCATTTGTATCATAAATCGTTGCCACCCGATCGAAATCCCGTCAACGCCAGCAACTCCGCGTGAATTCAAACGAAAATGCGAGAAAATTTTGTTTTACATGAGCAAATGGAAAATTTTCTTTGCGCCGCACGCAGGCACAATCGGCAGATCACGTGTGGCACTTGACAGCCTGCCAATCGGTAAGAGGTTCGATTCTCGATATCAAAACCTTCTAATGTGTATTGTATGGAAATAACGCACCTCATATTTGTTGACGCGTTCAAAAATCTTATATAAAAATAAGTAAGGAAACGATTTATAAGGTTACAATTGTGTACTAGCTGCGCCACGCGGTTTCACAGGAGTCCCGTATGTCGTATATATTTTTTAGAACCCTTTGTCAATTTCCAACAAGGTGATAAAAGATTTACGTCTATCACATTTTTGTTTTGGGCTACCTACTGGCGCTTGCCCCTAAGCGGGTTAGTCTCACACGTTACGCTTGAGGTCGCAGGTCCGAATCTGAAATTAAAGAATATCTTAAATCTATGAAAAAGAGATGGCGAGATGAACTCTGATGATAGATAGCCTGGTTGGCGCGGTGAAGACCTAGACAGGGAAAAGTGGAGAAACGGATGGAGGCCTTTCCCCAACAATGGGATACATATAGGGCTTAATAAAATAATTATAGTAATCTTAAATTTATTAATAATATCAAATATACTCCCGTTGTTTAGCTCAATACCTACGATCGGCAACGGACGTCATTTGGCTGATGATGATAAGTAGACCTAAGACAAGTCCTTACGTCAACTCTAAATTACATTTGTGCATTGTGGCAAGATTGGCCTTGCTCGCGTGAGTGTTTTGCCGCTCTAGCAGCGTTGGGAACTACCGGCCCAGATTTGGAATTTGGTAGTTTTGTTGTCAATCACTGCTGATTGGAAATAACCACGAGCAACCACGGCTACGGCACCAGATAACAGCTGGTGCTGCGGGTTTCGATGGTAACCTGTACCTCTATACTACATACCATCAGGTATCAGTGTCAGGTTTTAAATAAAAGGTAGTCCCATGCTGTTTTGCAATGGAATAAGGCCGGCATGACCGGGGGCCTCTGACCCGGGTGAAGTGACAGGTATAGTGTAGCCGGTAGCCCTTTGCGGAGGTGGGAACGTTACGCGTCGATAGTTCTCGATAGCCTAAATTTGTTTGAATTACACGTTTTTCTCGCGAGACTATAAAAAAGTGTATAGTGAAACTCGTTTACCTGTGTAGGCTACAAAATCTTATGACGTCAACCGAAGTTGAACTTCTGATGATGATATCTCTCGTTTGCGCCTGAAAAATAAATTATTCATCACATTCAAAAAAGCATAGGATCCCAAAAGTATGGGGACAATGAGGGCTCATTTCTATGGGTCTTTATGTAGAATTTTACGAGTGTACCCGCTTTTTAATACTGTACAATAATACCTAACGGGCGCAAAATTCTTCTCGGGCTTTTGTGTGCAGTTTTTATGACAGATATTAACATTGACAAAGGCCATTTGCCATAATTATGGTTAAATATGGAGCATAAACTGTGGAGATGAAATATATTTGCAGTAGGCAGTGCTGCGGTGTTACAGAGTATTTGGGCCTGAGTGCGGCGGATGCTACAGCGATCCTATATTCAACCTACCGTATGTTTTTATTTTCCGGGTTTAATAAAATCAACAGCCATCTGATAGAAGGATATATGAATGTTTACGATAAAATAACAACAACAGTGACTTCGAATATACGTAGGTTCATTGCACGATATCCAAACTGTCGCTGGTGCGGGATAATTCATAAGCGGAAGCGATGATAGTAAAGAAGGCACCTTTGCTGTTGGTGCGTTTCATACGGCTTTTGAGAGTGCCCAGAAAACTATTTGCTGTATCGATTAATCGAAATTTACTAGCCTGACGAACCCAATTTTGTGTATTTTCTTAGGCTGTAGACTATGCTAGCCTAAGCTTATTTACATGCTGGGTGTGAATAAAAAAGACTTCATTGTAATTTGAATGGACAAGTTTCATATTTAGTATATGTAAATAGTCCATATGGTAAGGGGCAGTGCCTCCGCCATAAAATAGCAGCTGTAGTGTCGCGTTTCGTGAGGTTTGTGTGTGGCAAGTGGCTGCTGGAGGGGTGGAGATTTTGTCACCATACAGTCATTTATAGCGAGTGTGTTTTGTGTAAATTGACATAAGTATGTGATGTGGGTAGCTTCAGTCTACAAAATACAGATTAATTGTTTTCATTTCCCATCGTCATCAAGTTATTGATCCGCATCGTACCGGTTGAATCAGCAGCAGTACGGGAAAGGCTAAAATATAATTATGAACAAAATGCTGTCTCATACAAAAAGTTACAACTCGACTTGCAGTCTTTGTATTTTCTATCACATCCGTCATAATTTCAATTATATAACCTCTCTACCATCACATGCAACTATAAGCTCTGAGAGACATCCGCTCCGGTCACTAACCCCGATTGTGCCGTCTGATCTCAAAGCGTTTACATTTGAGCTTACTACACGCACGGCCAGATTGTGATAATTTTTACCAGTTGTTCTGTTCCCTGTTGCTTTTATCTCCGAAATTTTAAAATATGAATATATGTAGAACCAGAGTATGAAATATAATCCGTCAAGGCCACTACTTTCCATCAGATGGAATAAAAAAGGAAACGTTGCCCTCATTCCCCCATCTGCTCCGATAGGCCACAGGAAAGTTACAAATCGCACGAAAGTCACAGCGTTAGTCACTTTGCGAGGGTGCAAAAGCAGATTCGCGGGCTTGTGCCTGACTAAGCTGTAATACACCATGGCACATTTTAAGCAAATATACGTTTGAAGCCCTCTCGCTCCCGCTAGTACCTCGCGCCAGACGCAAAGATAGGCGCGATACGGTATCGCGATCGGACAGACACTCAGACGACGGATCACACAGACGACGAGCGATAACCGAGTTCACTGACGACCTGATAAACTTCATCTCGGGAGGAAATCGCAAATAGAAGCGTTGCGAAACGAATATCCTGATGGTGATGGTCATGCCGTATCCACTGATCTTATAAAAGAGGTGTGGCATTGTTGAACTGATGGGGAGGTACTCTGGTAGTCTGGCTCTATCGTAATAGCACCGCGAAGTGATGGGTTTGTTGTTGCGTTTCCTGGGGGTATGGGCAGTAGCCAGTGGCCCATTGAGTAATAATAATATAATAGGAAACAATGGAGGGTACATCAAACACATAGCGTGTTTTATGTTTATGGACGTTGTCATTTTTTTTATAGTATTGGAGGGAAAACGAGAAATCGGGACCTTTCCACGACTACCGATGCCCATAAACATCCGCATAATTATCATGCAGATTCGTTGCCCTCCTCTCCACGTCCCCTCCAGTGGTCCACCAGAAACGTATATACCGCATCAAAAGCCAGCGTAGCACTTCTGGGGTATCATGCGAGGGAGCGCTACCTCCCGAATCGTGCCGGTCCCATTTGGCTGCAATGTTTTATAGGACTATCTGTTACTAGAACCTCTCTGTCTCGTACTATTACCTAACATCGAACCTGGACCACTCAACGCACAATTTGGGATTACCAACTTCCATCCTTATTGTGATTAATCAGTTTAGTGCAATATAGCACAATCTGTTCAAACACACTTAGTACCGGTCGTGAGCGGTTAGAACCAGTTTGATATCGATCATGTTTGTACAGCTGAGCTGCCGGTAACCAGCTGACTCAATGATTTCGGTTTATATTCTGTCGTAGTTCGACCACCATATACCGTAAGAGGTAGTGCTATGCCATACAGCTGGAATGGGTAGTACCTCTCGGACGATACCGCCGCCAGGTGCCCAGTTCCCGCGGGGCATTAAAGAGGAGGAAGGAAAAACGTTTGGATATGAATAATCCTTTTAGGAAGACCACCACAAGGAATAATATTTTAGGAAGAGGTAGTGCCATGCTGCATAGGAGGAGGAAGTGCCGTGCACAGTGTATGTTATTACATCCTCCTCTGCAACGGAAATGGACCGGCACGACCGGGGAGGTACCTCTCGCTCGCGTTTCATTCGGTTTGATAGTAGCCGGTGGCCCATTGGGGGGAGATGACTGCAACGCATCGGCATGTACGTAGTATGTACTAACAAATGACGGTAGATTTAAAAGGATGTCATAGCTCCATGTAGGTTAGGCCATGAACTTTTAGATCCACCCTAGTATGTACATTGTCTGTAAGAGATAGTGCCATAGTGCAAGAGATGGTGTCATAGTGCAAGAGATACTGTCAGAGTGGAAGAGATAGTGACATAGTGCAAGAGATGGTGCCATAGTGCAAGAGATAGTGCCAGAGTGGAAGATATAGTGCTAAAGTGCAAGAGATGGTGCCATAGTGCAAGAGATGGTGCCATAGTGCAAGAGATAGTGCCATTGCTACTGAGCAGTTACACCTACATGATCGAAAACTTTATTTTGCACAATATAGATTAGATGACCCATTGGGTGTTTGGAACGAACACATCAACATAAACATTTATAATTACTGGTACCAATTTAATGAGTATGGATATCCACTATTGTCTAAACATCTCCGATTGTACGTTTGGTACAGCTGTAAAAATGTATTGTTTTTTATACATTATTGGAACTTAGCAATATTAAAACGATTCTTCCGTCGCGACGCCAAACCCCATTCTGCACATCATAAATTGGTGTAGAGCCTTTAGAAGACGAGATTGGTGGGCCTTTAAAAATTCTATTAGTCCCACGAAAATAGGGCTTCGATAGATAAAATCGAGCGGCCCCCCTTAATCCCTCCATCAGACGCGAGTAATAAATATTTATTGCAAGCAAAAGATAACGCGCAAGTGAAAAGCGATAGCGATAGGTGGCAATAAACTGAACATCCTAATATGTCAACGACTTTTTTAGGGTTCTGTTGGCTACAATAATTTTAAATCGCATCCTTAAAGTTTCGTCGTATTCGTCCGTCCGTCCGTCTGTCTGTATCTTATAATTGGGAATTTAGCTGCATATTGTGAACTAACAAAATAATGCAGTATGATTTCAAAGAGAAGAATTATTGGGGGAAGCTGCAAACATGTAACTGAGCGATGGTTTTTTTGTGTTGGAGAGGGTATAGCCGTGTGTGTCATTGGAGGAGTATTTTAAATGACATGAAGTTTTCTAATAAAATTTCATAATTTAGCTATGACTTTGTAAGTTTGTTTATGTATTTCTGTTGTTAAGGGTGTTGCTTAAAGAGAAGAGATCTGTTGAATTTTTTGATTTAATAAACACATCTTATAGCAGCCATAGGTGAATGCGAACGCCCATGGATATTCGCACGTTTATGTAAATGCATTTTCGAATCTCATTCTCCCCTCCCCAATGCGCCACCAGCGCCACGCGATGGCGCAGTTTCGCTGGCATTATGTGGATGTGAGGTGCCTGTCTCTTGCGGCACATTTAGGTTGCGCTAGTAGAACGACATCGCATATTGCATGTATTATTGTTGGAATTGGTTTTAAATCTTTCTGACATAAAATTAATAGAAAAAGGGGCTTCCCAATCCGTACGGTCATGATAGACATATATCTGTTCTATAACGTATGTTGTTGTTTGTAAGTTTCCGGTGGAGAGTTTAGGGAAAAAAGTAAGTAAGACGTCTGCATATAAAATATGCCAATGTGTATGTGCGTTAGTTAGTTATCAATAGATTGATACTTTCCTATGTCTCTTTTCTGTCAAGTAACAGCTCACACTAAACAAGAGCACACATGTACTACATAATACAGGCACATATATTACACACGCACATGAAAGTTACAATGAATAGAACAGAATAAAACTTTATTCAGGAAAAATTAGTGCACTGTTACACATTTCTTTAGTCTATACTTACTAGTACTTATTCCAAAATACACAATAATTACACTGAATTTACAAAAACAAAAAAAATCGTAAGTAAGACGGAAATAACACATAGAAAAGAAATAATAATGGAAATCCACTGTTTAGCTTTAAAAAAAACTCGTAATCTTAAACATGATAGTTCAGATATTTATCATGTCACCTCCACCACAAGCCTCATGAAACGAAAGCACTCTACGAAACAAGCTATTCACACCAGAAGTATTTGGCTCTCTACAATAGCAACTATAAAGTCTATGTCCTTATTTCTATCCTGCTCTACGTAATATTGGGCCACGCGCTAGTATATCTCCTATCGCACCGTATTAGGCTACAATGCAGCAGTAATATCATATCGCAATAGACTATATCAACACCAACATACTACACACCAGCCGACTCAAGCCGAATATATCAATCCCGCTCCATTCGCTATCTTGGGCCAAGCGCAAATATAAAATCTTTTTGTGATGTTTATTCGTCTGGTGCTTGTATGTATGTATGTGCTGCGGTATCTGCGTAACAGTCAACATGCTAACTCCACAGGATCTCCGATAGCGATAACCTATTAATTTACTCGATACGATCACCTCCATGTAATTGGATGCCTTTCCTGAACTCAGCGAGGCAATTCTGCCAATGTTGGTTTAGCATCATCATAGTCGTTGAAATACGTCAGGCGTAAGCAAAGTTGTTCTTATCATCATCAGCAGCAGCAGCACCCAGATGACGTCCACTGCTGGACTTAGCCGCCCCCAGGGAGCGCCAGAATCTATATTTAGTTTTTGTCCTCACGAATATTACAGATATTACTCAACATCGTCATCAGCTCGTATATGTCCACTACCTGAAATCTGGCTGGATCAAGGTTTCTCAGACTTATTGTCCTACGTACACATGTGAGACTTTCAAGACCACAGCGATCTTTAAAAATATTGACAACTGACCAAACAAACATTATAAATAATTACATTTAATTAGGCTATTATTTTTATATTTGATAGAATAATTATTGAACTTTAATAAAAATAATAAATCATTTATACTGTTTTTTTTAGCGAAATGACGTAAATTCCGGGAACACAGCTATCCTAAGATGTTCATGAGTTCACAAGTCGGAATAAGCCTCAAATTAAAACTTATCGCAATTACATGAACAATTTACTTTATACCAGCTATTAGGTGTAAGATGTGCCATAGTCATTATGCTGATGTCCATGGGCGTCGGTAGTCGTAAAAAAGGTACCTAGTGCTCGTTTGTTTCCTTAATTATTTAAAAAGCACTTGATCACAATAATAACGCGAGAGCATGGCTGCATGCCGTCTGTTAGCGTGAGGTCTCCTTCTTCGTCACGGCTTTGATGAGCACCTGTATCGGGTACCTGTACCCTTTTTTTTTTTTGGTGACGAAGGGGAATGCATTTACGCATGATACCTGGGAGCCCAGGTAGACTCCAGCAATACCAACTAAACCCCTACGGGAGTCTTCGGATCTGCAGGCAACAGGACCCCTCCAGCGACAGGCTGGCCTCGACTTTGACAAGTCCCCTCCGACAACGGATGTCAGATCGTGACGCAGCGCCGCCCATCTCGGGCACACCGTGAGGGTGTGCTGGGCCGAGTTCACCGCCGCGTCACAATCGTGACATCCACCGCCCGAGGACCGGGCGCAAGGCAGCCGTTATCTCTCTACCGTACGGCTGCCGCGCCAGGTCCTCCCCCCACCTCTGCATTAACGCCACATGCCCTAACCGGCAGACTCGCAGTATCTCGTCATGCGTGGGGTTGAGGCCGAGAGACCTCCTATCCTAGACAAGGGTCAGGACACTCCACCTCCACGGCATTGTTCACCGGAGCCTTCTTTTTCACCTCTTCAATCACGGCACGCACTTCTCTTGCAAGCGGCCTGTTTTCTCCGGCAAGAGGGGGACAGCAGGGTGGAGCAGAAGGGAGCCGCATGTCGAGGCCACAGAAGCTCGCAGCGACTATATTGCCGACCAGCTGGGCAACCTCTTTCATGAAGTCGTCCGATTCCGAAATTTCTTCTCTCCCCTCAGCCGACCTTTTCCGCGCCTCCTCGAAATCGCGCCTGTAGACGCCTTTCTCAGGACCCTCCCTAAGGTTGCACAACTCTCTCTGAAGTCTAGCATTATCTGCCTTCAGCCGTCTCACCTCCTCGTCCTCCGTGCGTACCACCGGGGACTCAATTATTTCTCTGATGGATCCCGCTACCCTCTTAATTTTAGAGGCGTAGCCCCCTTTCTGTATGGTGGACCTATCCGTAAGGTCCAGTATCAAATTAAAATTGGACTCCGCCGCCATCATGACCTCCTCAGTCCCACACCGACCGACATCTTCCAATATAACAGGTGTCACCGTCTGGGTCGCTCCTGTCTCCTTCTCCTTAAGGAATGCCCTCTTCCGCAGTGCCTCCTCGAATGCCTCCTCCTTCTCATTTGAAATGCGCTCTCGCAGCGCCGCCCTTTGCTAACGCTAGCGTATGTGACTTGCCCCTCTTGGCCACATTGCGTGACCTGTACCTCGTGAGGCTCCCACAAGAATTTACTCGGATCCGGAACCGGAGTCCCTCCGTGAACAAGCGCTTGCGCCCTATTTCCGCCTCCGACAAGGACGCCAGCGATGAAAGGTCTTCCAACACCTCTCATTCCTGCGAGTTCACCCTAGAGCGACCTCCGCCCCTTCCTCTTAACAAACCCGTCCCCCCTCCCCGAAACCCATCCCCCCCGACATGTTCCCGTTACAAAAAACGAGAACAACAACCAAAGAAACAACAAATCCAAACAAAATTCCCGAAGAAATTTCAACAAATTTAAATATAATGTAAACAAATGCCGGAAATCCCACCGCACACGTCCTATACAGACAAAAACACCACCACGACATGCAAAACAACACCAGAAACACAACGAAAACAAAAAAGGACACCACAAGCAAGTCGCCTATAAACCACTGCCCCGGGACCGAACGACCAAACCAGGACTAGTCTATATCGATGACTTACTGATTTCACTAGTGTGAAAAACGAACTACAAAAACAGGAATATCTCCGTGACCCGACCTCCCACAAGAAAAATTTTTATACCAAAATTTACACCTCTCGGTTGCCGCCACTGACACTATAGTTCAAATCTTCAGATCACGCCTAGTACCAGAAAAACAGTGTGTACCTGTAACCCTAAGGGAGCCCGAACCAACCGGTCATGCTGAGGACATGGTCCGGCACTCCAGCGTTGTCTCTGAAGCATCAGACTTACATATGGCGCTCCGAAGGCAGACCTCGCCCTTGCGAGCATCTTCCACTCGGCTCGGAAAAAAGGCTGATGCGAGATACAGGATCGCACACGCAAACCCAATCCACAGAGAATGGCTGACGGTTAGTAAGAGGCTCTCTATCCAGCGGCTCTTAGCATCAGCTATTCCTACAGCCAGGCTAGGAAACTGACCACGTAAAAGACCTGTGAATTATCGGAGTCGCTCTAAGTGAACATTGGACCAAAACAGAGCCGGTCTACCTCTTAGAACCAGCCGCCTGAATGTACTGCCTATGATAGATTCAGGATACTTCAACTCGGCCGAAGGATCTCGCAACCATTTTAAGTCGATAGTGGCACACTATCGTGCTGCGTCAGAAAGAACCTGCCGGTTCTTCCAGGGCATGTGCATAAAGCATTTTACTTGCTTTAAATAAAGATGGTTGCCTTATCTGTGGCCCCATTGGCTGTAGTGTAACAAATCGTGTTTAATTAAGAAAGTGACACGTAAACCACCTTAATCTTTTTCTTTGTCCCCTTTAGGATAGGGAGGACATTCACAAAACCCTTTTTTCATCGAATATGTAGGTCGTAATGGCCATAACTCTATAGCAAATTTGAACATGATTTACCTTTATACCATAATTGAGGAATAGATTCAGCTGTGTACAGAAAGACGCAGACATTCAGCCAGGATATTACTGTTATTTTATTTAACACTAGCAGGGCCCCGCGTTTTGATTCGCGTCAACAAAGTTCCACTGTGTAAGAACTTTCATATAAAAGTTCCTTGCCCCTTTAACTCCATTTGTGGCAGGATTTCCAAAAATCATCTCTCAGTGCTCCGCTGTCCTCGTCAAGGATCACATAAGGCAAATTGCACGTCCTTACATTCAGTAGTTTCGGCTGTGCGTTGTCTGTCAGTCAGTCAATAAATAACGGACGAGTTTTTATGCAAGTTCTAGAAGATTTAATTTTTAAATCTTTTTTGTTTATAAATTTATTTTAATTTGTTAATCAAATTCAATCTCCAAGGAATAAAAATATTTTGAAAATAAAGATGCAATTATTTTCAATTGTAAAGAAAAACCATAAACTATATTTGATATTGTTGCAAAAAGTAATTTTCTACTTACGTACTTACTGAGTGCTGCCTGCGTCTATATCCATGTGGACTATAGGAAAAAAAATGCAAAAGAAAGAATATTTCTATAGCATGAGAGTAATTCAGTTACATAATCTACAACATTACTAAGTTTCATCAAAGTCCGATCGATCATTAGCATTCGCATTTTGCTAGATATTTGTCTTGCTTCCCCTGAATTTTATTTTTGTATATTATCAATATTATAAAGAGGAAACATTTGATTGTATTTAACTTGCATCCAATAGGCTCCGAAACGACGGTTCGGATTAGATTTTTCTTCAAATAGAATCCTACGTAATTCGTAATAGTTCATGACTATGCATATAACATTTTCTAAAACGTTTTAATCACACTATAAAAACGTCGATAATGTAAGTAAGGTGCGAAGACCATCAAAGTAAATCTTATACAGCTGCAGAAATTATTGACAACCTGCTGACGCGACAGACGCGGTTCTGTCATACATAACATGTCGTGGTAAAATTCATAATCGTCTCAATTTTGTAACTCAATGATTTAGTGCCATATTTTGTGAAATAAGCGCGCGAAGCCGGGACGGATTCCTAGTTTACGTATGTTTACGATATTACCTAATTTCGCGGTGTTTTTAAATATCTCACATTCCCAAGGTGAGGTATTCCCAGAATTCCAGATAAGATATAAAATGATAATGTAACAGTAATTTAAAAACAAGAAACCCGACTATTCGAAATACATTTTAATGTAACCAACACCACTCCTAATGTCTAAACGAGTCAAACGCTTCTGGCCTTTAGAGGGAACGTAGGAATCTACATACATACATATATTTATATACGCTCCAAAAACATTACCCTCCTTCTGACACGGTCAGGTAGAAGTGAAAAACATAGAATAGATGAAACAAGCAAACAGCAATAGATCAATATTTGGCGAGCGATATGACATGTTGTAAGTAATGACACGACATCAGCGGCGTGCGGTTCGTTGGCCGTGAGCAATTAGCGTGGACCGTCTAGACTCGTCGGTCGCGTAGGTACCCGTGGGGACGGAGGCCCTATTAACCTACGGCCGATATCTGCTTTGATGTACAGGTTAGCATGCAAAGATATATCCATATTTCCAGAACATGTGTACTTCAGGGCATAATGGTTATGGAATAGTTTTCTTATAAATCGTAATCAATGAACGTCAAAGTAATATTCTAAGTACTGCACGGAGTGTATTGGCTGTGTTAAACTGTACGAGTTGGTGTGAAATTTGTCACAGAAAGCGACTACGATTTGGAATAAAATAAATTCTCTCTCTCTCTCTCTCACTCTGACCCTTCAGGACTAAGGCTGCCTTCCTTAGTCCTTTGCTGGTTACGAACCGTTCCTAGTTATGGCTCCGAAGGTGCACTTGGTAAAATTAATGAAATAAACATAATTCTTATAATCCTGAAAGAAATTAACGGCTCCTTTGAGGTAGTCATAATGCGGGTAAAACCTCGGCGAAAAGCCAGTATTGTGATAACGTTGCATACTAATGGCAAATCACCTAAACTGGAACCTTATCGCACTGACCCCTGCAGCCTATCGCTTAGCGATCGAGATCATTATTATCTTGCGATTAATGACACACCTTTATCCAATGTCGATAAACTTCCCATCTCCAAAGGACCTTACTTACAACCGCATCAAACTAAAACGGATCCTAATTTAATGGGAATACAGCATGATATCCAATATCCAGAACGCTTTTCAAAGCTTAATTTTAGGTGTGTCTCAATTTGATCCTAGCGATAATAACACCAGAGTGGTTTTCAGGTTGTACATTTTATAATAGGGTAAGCAGTCACTTGTGATTCCCTAAGAGACAATAGGTAGTCGTCTTGTATGTCTACAAGGAGACAATTTAAGGAATAACCAAAATATTGAAAATACTTCCATAATGGAAGCGACCTGATCGTCAGCTCCAGCTGAGAGCTTCTTTTGTTTAGCTGGTGAGGTGATTACATTGTAATTTTATTTTGTATTTGAGCTGGCATTTTTTGGTAAGTGATATCTAAAGGGATGAAATCGCTCTGCCATTCTATCGCGATTTGTTTGGTTTGTTCAATATTCCGATGATCTCATAGACCTCACGACGCTTGGAACTTAGTAGATATCTCCTTTATAATAATGTACTCCTAGCCTAATTTCGGCTACGGCGGAAATGTCCGAAGAGACTAGCATGCGCCGGACATAATTTTGTGCATGAGTGTACGCTGAGGCTCTCAGTTTCCTTATTCCCTCAGAAGGAAAGGCTGTCCAGTACAACCGAAAAACCAGGGCTCAGGTCCGACAGCTTAACAGGCTCTCCGAGACATGGAAGTATAACGCCAACTCGTGACTTCGGATATACCAATTGAAAAATACAGTAGCAAATTTTGCCCCCCCAACAATTTGGATTCCTGGCCACGATCTCTGCTAGCCCATGCCATCACTATACTATATAACCTCCTTAAGTACCTAGGACATAGTGCCTGGTGCCTACTAGCTCATAAGCATTAACAAAAACAGCCGCTGTTTGGCACATGCCGACTGCATGCTAATGAGCATAATGTACATCCAAGTGTTGTGATGTATACGAAGCAGACCCACATCCATGACCCTGGCGGCTAATCTGTATGCAGCACGCAAGCACGCACGCACGCACGCACGCGTCGTAACTAGGTCTCACATAGACAACATTTTAACGCTAACGATTAACGCGAACGAAAACTAACACAATTGTGTTTTGACATGAGGTATTTGGTAACGTAAGGAGTTGGTCAAGTGATTCGCACGCCGAGGGTTCTGTACCAACGGGACGTAGGTGTACTCCTCGTACACCTACGTCTGACGACTTGTCTTGACGACATTGATAAACTTACATTTGTGGGCAATGTACGTGTATTTATCGCAGTAAATACTTATTAACATTTTATTAAATAAACATTCTTAGTAAGATGAAGTGCCATGCCGCCTTTGGCGCGATGGTCCTTCGGAGGGGAGACGGAAAGGAGGGCTGTCGGTATAGTAATTGTAGGGATGTTCATGAGCTTCCGTAGTCGTAAAAAGGCTAAACTTGCTCGTTCGATCCCTATATAGTATTAAAATAGTTTAGAATAGCACTCTTCCGAACATGGGAGGGATGCATCGACACATGATAGGAATTCTGTAAACTTGCTTAACAGGTACTGAATTAAATTTTATGCGCTTTTTCACGTGGTATAAATAAATGGTTGGCTTATTTTATGTGTTGAGTAAGAGATGCATTGCGCCCTAATAGGGCTGGCACGATCGGGCAGGTACTCGCTTTAGTGATTATTAGTTCGGCTCGGGTGGAGGAAAGGAAACATGTCGGTATAACAGTTATGCGGATTTTTTATGGGAGTTGGTAGTTATCAAAAAACTGCTCGTTTGCCCCATAAACTATAAAAAAATTAGGAGGAAATTTCACGTTACTTTATCTGTCATTTCGATGTTTTAGAGTTCCGCACCCAAAGGGTATAAAGCGGAACCCTATTTCTAAGACTCCACTCTTGGTCTGTCCGTCTGTCACCAGGTTGTGTCTCATGAGCCGTGGTAGCTAGAGAGTTGAAATTTTCACACATGATGTGTTTCTATTGCCGCTATAATGTAGTTAATCTGATATCATAAGCAGCATAAAATATTGATGTCTTAAGTTTACGCGACAGTTACTCATTACAATAAAACTACTTTTACGGATTCTATCGCGGTTTATTTAATTATTTATGTAGCCCGACGTTTCAGAAGCTTTACAGCTACCATGGTCACGGGTGGACGTGGTATAAGCTTCTGAAACGTCGGGCTAGTTAAATAATTAAATAAACCGCGATAGAATCCGTAAAAGACGTTCTATAGTACAGAATAGGATACCTATTTAAGTGGGGTAACATACAACCAACGTGTACTTTGTCCAAAAACTCTATAGACGATGGTACATAACCGACTCACACTTGGCCGGTTTTTTGTTGGATCCTATAAAATGACCACCCATCACGGCGTTGTCGTAAACCGTCGCACTTGCCTAACTCAAAAAATTTATTATTAAATTTTGCATCGATTTAAGTATTTCATGTTATTGAACTATCTATAACGAAAATCAATAGAACTTTATTAAAAACTTTTCATATTTAAGCTCCTTAAAAGTCCGCAGAAGTTGGCAATCAAATTTCAGTAAAGCTAATTGAAGACTGAAAAAGCTTGGAGCGTTTAAAGTTCGCAACTTTTCGCTACTCTTAGATGAATTATATAACATTAGCTAAAATTTCATCTTTATTTTAAAGTTTTTTAAAATTTGTAGTGGAGAGTCAATGCTGGCGTGCCGATGAATCGGGTTGGCACGTGCGGGGATATATTTTTATTTAAATGAGCAGTCTTCTGATGACTACTGACGCCCATAAATATCCTCATTATTACAATATTGATGTGTTGTCCTAACTCCCTCCTCTCCGGGCCACCGGAAAGTCACACACTGCACGAAATTCGATGGTACTGCGGCAGCCTGTGAACAAGAGATGGACCCCGAAAGTGGCCGCTTATTGTGTAATAATTATCCCGATGTCTAAGGGCGTCGATAGCCATCAAAGGTCTCCCGCTGCTCGTTTGCCTTATAAAAAACAATATAAAAAGCGTTATATTTTATTATTGATAGTATCGATCGTGCATATTTTAGTGTTTCTTCACAAAAAATCCCGGCGTAATCCCAAAGCAGAAACACACTCGTAACTGCTTTTTTGTTTTTATACACAGGTTGAACCTTTTTCACACATTCCTATAATGCGATTTCTGTGTACGAACTAATTGCGACCGAGACTTGGGTTTGCTTGCAATAATGTTTGTTTTATCTACAGCGTGATATCTTTGTACATTTTAATTTTTTTGCATAATGGCGACTTGTTTTATTTTTGTATAAAAATTAAAGGCCATGTATCACTATGCGTAGTGCATGACATTACATCCTCCCATGCAACGGAATTGGGCCGGCACGACCGGGGAGGTACCTCTCGCTCACATAATACCACCGTAAAGTGACATCTTCGGTATCCCGTTTCGTGCGGTTTGTGAGTAGCCGTTGGCCCATTGGGGGGAAGGGGGGAGGAAAGGAGGGCAACGCATTGGCATAGTAATTACGTGGATGTTCATGGATGCCGGTAGTCGTGAAAAGGCTCCGATTGCTCGTTTGCTCCCTATTCTATAAAAAAGTGCAGCCTATTTTTATATTAATATGAGTACGTATAAAAGAATGAAAATGAAATAAGCGACAAAAATGTTATGCGTAGGTTTAAGGACGAAGGTTTGCTAATTGATTTGCATCGCCCGATGATTACCGCCAAGAGTCGGAATATTACTATGATTGGGAACGTTACTAAGACGTCATGCTTTTTCGTGCATACGGCTAGCGTTATCGTATACGTTTCCACATAAAAGTTTGCCTCCTTCACTGTCGTAGAAGGAAGAATTGTGGTTCAACCAGATTGCCAAAAAACAAAGTAGAGAGATTGTCAATAAACACTGACAAACCAATAAAAGATGAGTATTTTAATGAAAGAATGAGCAATGGGTCGACATTTTCAGTTTCAATTAGATAACGCCAAGGTCAGCGGACTGGTCTCATAGTGAAACTCAATCACTATTTTTATTTACTTTGTCTGTACTTGAATATTTAACGATATGTCGTAAATGTTAGGGTTTAAAATACCCGGCGGATTGAAAAGTGCTCGGCCTAATACAGATTCACTCAATTCTAAAAATCAAATCTACCCGCATCGTTAAGTTTAGGTCAGGCTAGTTAATTGTGTAAAGTTTGAAACGTATGCGTTAACTAGTTGTGATTTTACAATTCTTTTGACAAAGCAATCGGACATAGTTTCTGCAAATGGAGCAAACCGAGCGGCGTCTCGTCATTGAGTATCCATCATCGAAAGCTATCCATGATAATAAGATCATTACTTTAGAATACTTTGCTCTGTCTTATTTATCCTTCAAAAAGTGTAAAGTAGAGGGAGCGTGAAAGAATCTCTTATGAATGAACTCAAATCATCATAGTCAACGAATTGGGTGTCGACAACGTGTTTACCCATCGACTGCGAGTAACCCACCTCGGGTTACTCGCAGTCGAGACTTTCCGTTGAAGAAAAAAGAACACGATTGACTATTTCACGTGAACGTTTGGGGTTATTTGAAGCCGGTGCAGACTTTCAAAATTTTAAATCGGTTTGTAAACATGGGTTCATTACTGTACGCCGGAAACAAAATAACAATCGAAACAGTGGAGCGGACCTGATTCACCATCCCCCAAAAAGGCTAAGTCAATTTTGTCGGCAAATAAGGAAATGGCTTCAGTATTCTGGTACTCGAAGGGTGTGATTATGATTGATTATCCTAAAAGGGGTCAGACTATAAATTCTACTACTGTGTCTTACTTTAAGATTTTCTACAAACCACGAGGTCAAGGCAGCAGTAGACGCATATTTTCTCTAAGGAAGAATTTCTTTTTCTTCGGTCTAAATCCTTTAAATGGGAGATGGCAAAAGTGCATCGAACTTGATGGGGATTATGTAGAAAAATAAAAATATAACTGGTTATATACATGTTTTAATTTTATTGGTAAGGCCGAAACATTTTTGACCCGCCCTTGTATCTGGACATTGAACCCGGCGCCCATGACCTAGGGTCAACAACCCATAGTGTTCACCGCACGATCTACTAAAAAACGAACATATTAAGGTATTAATGTGTACGAGATATGAGCACGCAATGAAGTAAGTTGTTGTTATACTTAGCTTCACTCCACTACAACACAGGTCGAGCTGTTCACAAGTTGCTGAAACATCTTGTAATGTCCGGGACATTCCCTGTGCCAGGGATATTACAGGGGTATGTCAGGGATATATATATTTTTAAACAATATTTTGCCTTCAACCTGTAATCATCTAACATATGCTAAGACCGACTTAAAATATTTAATTATCTAGTCCCTAATTTATAAAAGATCTCACGTCACGACACTTGCGGGGGCTAGTCACCGAAACCGGTGGAGCTTTTCACATTTGGCACAGATATGTACATTCATTTACGCTATATTTTATTTATATTATGATGTATACAATAGGATACCAGAAAGTGTTCAAAAATTTCCAATTAACAAATTTGAACAAGTTGTTACAAAATGTTTGTGTGATAAATTATATTTATAATGCAATAGACTTTATGACAGATACCACACCGTGGGAATAAGACGCTATTTGCAGGCCGTCTCTGTATAATAACAATTATTCTGAGTTCGACCATTGTACATAATTTTTATATTTTATTTTATTTTAAATATTTATTATTTATTGAGGCCTGTTGTGTTTGTTTAACCGGTTTTTCTAAAGACAAGCCTAGGAGCGAACCGGTGGTACATTTGATCACTGACATTTAAAAAGTTATATTTACTATTGTATTTTGAATTACAAGAAAACATTTTATTTCATTTCATGGTTTATTCAGCAAGAGAAGAAATGAATATAACTAATTTGTTTTAATTTGGAACATTTTGTCATTAGCAAAGTTAACATAAATGGCTAAGAACTGTTTAAGAGCCGGTACATCACCACTCAGGGGCGAAGCCCTGAATGTCACGGAGCCCTTGACTCGTGTAAAAATTGTAAAAATAGACGCAACAGGCCCGACCAGACTGCTCTGCGCCCGCGCAGCGCCGGACGCGTCGGCGACTCGCACGCACACGTGAGCGCGCTTTCGACAAGACGCACACACGTGCGCGTGCTCTCACCAACGATACCTGTTTGTGTCATGTGATACATTGCAGCCGAATTGGGCCGGCACAGCGTCGTGAAGTGAAAGCAATGCTGTCACGCTTCCTGTGTGGCCCACTTCTGGGAAGAGGGGCAATTATAATGTCGGCATAACTATTGTGTAGATGCCAACGGTCCCGCCGCTCCGGCAGGCGGTCCGGAGAGGCGTGAAGTGGGGGTGTGCATTTGAGAGCATCGCATCCGTAGTCATCGAATCGGCTACCTCTACTGCTCGTCTGCACTATGTGTGCAAATGTTTCTTTTAAAGTGTTTCTTAGAGGTGTTGGCATGCTGCGTTGCAGCAGAATTGGATCGGCGCGTTAGGAGAAGTATCTCTGGCTCACATAATACCGTAAAATGGTATTCTTAATATCGCCTTTCTTGCGGTTTGTGCGTAGCCGGTGGCCCGGTAGAGGGGAGGAGGAGGGCACCGCAACTGCATGACAATGTTACCGTTTCATTTGATTCTATAGTTCTATAAAGGGGTCAACAAGGGGTTAAAGGATTATCAAGATTTAGTTAGGATTTTAGATACATTTATTTCATCCTTGTCTCTCCAAATTCACAATCAAGGACAGACTCAAAATAGTACAAGAACAACCAATGGACCATACAATTTTTGACATTGGTTAGCAGTACAGTTTTTAATTAGGGTTAGTATAAAGTGAGGTTATGAAGTCTTCTTATCTGGCAGTTGTCCAAGACTCCCGGCTACAACTTGGACGGTCCTTTACACATGTAATTATTGTTCCATAACCACTAATTGCCACGGATTGTCCTTCATTGGGCCCTGCAATATTTTAGGGTTCCTTTATACCTGATACGAATATTGAGGACTTACCTCCAGGAGTGGAGAGTCCTCTATGAGGATCGCTGGGGTTCTCTTGTAGGCAAAAATGTTGGCTCCGGGATCCCACAGGGTTCGGTATTGGGGCCGATCCTCTAGGACCTTGGACACGACTGGGTCTTACGTGGCCGTTTCCCCTCTGGTTCGCTTGTCATTTGCTACGCAAATGACACACTCGTCTTGACCGGAATTTTCAGGAGGCGGCGCGGCTGGCTGAAGCGACTACGACCTTGGTGATAAGTCGCATAGGGAGGCTGGGGTGGGAGTCAGATTGGACAAAACTGAGGCACTTCTATTCCGAGGGCCTGGAAGGAAGGGACCATCTCCGGGAGCATATCTTCTAGCGGGAGGAGCCATAGTAAAGATGAGCCCCCAAATCAAGTACTTGGGACTTATACTTGATGGTAAGTGGATATTTGCCCCACATATTTGTCCACTGGCAGAACAAATTGTAAGAGTAGCAGGCTCACTGCCAAGCATCATTAAATCGATGCTGGGCAGTGATAGTCCTGTGTCGGCAGTAACTTCTTTTTGTGAGGACAAAATGTGCGGAAAAGAGGCTTCGGAGCGAGCTAGAGAGGAGGCGGTGGATCCACCGCGTAGACGACAAGTCGGAGCTCGTAGCAGACTTTATATCCAACAGCACTTAGCACCCGTCATTTCCGCAGCCCGGGGATCAGACTGGGCACCTGCCACAAATTAAGGCTTCGGTGCTGTTAGGGTTACACTAAGTGCCGGAGTAACCCCGTTCCTCCTTGAAGACCGGCCCTTATCCTTGTACCGGCCAGTCGTCGGGTTGTCCTGTCGCTGACAGATCCGGGGCATCCCATCATGGCCGCCGAAGGCTCTCATAGAGGTTTTTGTCGTTACTGGCACTCAATGTACTGAATCCGACACACCCAGAATCGGTTGGATGGTACATAATTGTATTTTCCCTGCATTAAAAAATATACAATATTTGAAGAATATAGTGCTATTAGATCTTCATATTACATCTCAATTTAATAAACAAATGAAAAAAGAAGAGTACTAGAGCTGCCTTTATATGAAATAATAATTCGTGCATAGTGACACGAATATGTAGGTCCCGGCAGAAAATAAAAGAACACTATTTAACCATGATTTGGGAATGGCATATAGCGTCAGCCATCCCAAATATATCCATCCGCAACCTCGCCAAAAGGAAAAAGAGTGACATTTCTACAACACAGAGAACTTACAGTCAAAGATGACATGTATATTTTTTTATAAAATATTTAAGTTTCAAAATATAATTGCTACAACAATAATACCAATATCTATGATAGTCAGTTGTCATAAATACACCGACTTCTCGTTTGCCCCCCTCCCCCCGTGCAATAAAAAAGGCCGGCTAGGTTCTACTATTACTATAGCTGAAAAAGGCGATTTAAATTTTAATATTCTCATAAAAGCTGCCAGCCCCTAAGGCTCTAGTGTTGTGAGTCCCTTGACAAATACAGCAGGTCACTGACCTTTGACTTTTGATCTTACTCCACTAGAATACCAATATGATAGTAAAGAAGAGTTTGTTTTTGGTTTAATGAAGTAATCTCGTGTACTAGTGGCCGAATTTGAAAAAAAAATGTACCGTACACGCGACAGGAAACTATAAATAAACTATCGAACTCGTTGGATTTTGTCCTACTCAGAATAGCGGTCACACGTTAAGGACAGCAGAACAGCAGTGCCACCTGATGGACCCAACTGTAATCACGAACCATCCCGGAATCCATTGAAACACGCAAAGAGATTCACGACCAAATCGGTCCGATTTTGAAAAAATGGTATTGATGAGTTCATCGCGTAATTTTTACTATATTATATATACTTCATAAGAATGTTTTTTTATCCAAACCTTGATATAAATTTTCTTAATAAAAGCGAAAAGTGCATTAAAATCTGTTGCGTGGTTTTAAAGAAGAAAGGTTAGAACCAGACATACAGATGTTATCTCTATTGGGCTTTCTCTTCTACAGAAGAATTTCAACATTTTGTATTACTGTGTACCATTGATTTGCATAAATAGCAAGATAAACGGTTAGCGTCTCAAAACCGCATAAAATATATGTAATTGTCAAATTATGCACTTTGCAAAAACAACATAAAATCATGCGCGAAGGTCGAATTTGCAAAGGAATATGTGTATGTACAATAACGGATGCTCTAGGAGGACAGTTCAGTATGAAATTGTGTATCTTGTATCTTTGTAAATCAATGGTACGTAGTGATAATTGATACTGTAGGCCTGCAGTGTGCACAATGTAAAAAGCCATCCGTCTTAAGCGGTAATGCAATCATAGTTACACAAGTTTTCCCATAAAAGTGATAAACTGTATTTACGCGATTAGACATAATTGTGCAATGCTTGTGTAATTGCTTCTGTTGTGATGAGCTGGTAATTTGCCGTGACGTCATCACTATCGTCATGCACAATTGACTGCATTACGTTAGGAAAAAGGAGATTTATATTAGGAGTTATGCAGGAAACGACTTAGGCGCGCGGTAGCAAAGACAGGAGGATTGAGCTTGTGTCAATAGAGCAATGGAGTGTAACACCATTCTCTACACTCCAGTGTACTCCATGCATATTGGAGTTAACACAAATTTTATTATAATCATATATTATCATATAATATATACAATGAAAGATGTAAGTTAAGAGCCGGATAATTGATTACAATTTGCATATTATGGAAAGATAACGTCTGGTCGCTCGAATGTTCATGGACATCAACAGTCTAAAGACACTGGCTGCTTGTTATACATACATAGTGATATATTCAGTGTCGCGTTTCGTGCGGATTTTAAGTAGCCGGTGGCCCATAGGGGGGTGAGAAGGAGGGCAGCGCATAGTAATTATGTAGATGTTCATGGGCATGGGTAGTCGTAAAAAGACACAGATTGCTCGTTTGCCTCCCTATTCTACAAAAAGTACCTCCTATAATTTCTCTATTATAGCTTTACTACCCGTGCCTTAAGATTTCACTCGTATAGAACCTATCCCTAAGGAAACGTTTAAATTTTTTTCAGGATAAAAGTATTTTAAAGTAGCCAGTTATCAGATATTAATTTATATCTGTGGCAAATATCAAGTATTCCGGTAAATAATTATTACGTGAAAAACAGACATACTTTTAATATTTAATATTTATTAATATACAGTTAGTGTAATTTATATTTCGCTCCGAAAGCACTAAACTAATTTTCTATAAATACCGCCAATCCGCAAATTAAAACGAAGAAAATATCCTGGCACGATATATGGACAGAATCCGTGCCATATTTCAGGCGAGCTGCGCCATACATTTACTAGCTCATGCACCTAGCTCCGCGGGTTATTGGGGATGTAAATCAAGGTAGTGCTCGGTTTCTCCGGCTGGCTATTAAAGCAGACTACATTTGTCTCCAGCTCATGATTTTTAGATTCCCATCTTCGTTTGGAATCTGCGGTTAGATACTGGTTCGGATGTGTTAAATTTTAGAGCTATCTTTTGTCATTATCATATTCATATCTATTAGCCATACCTATGACTGCATCCAGCGGAATCTGGCTTATAAAAGTATACAATAATTAAGATATTTTTTCTAAAAATATTTTTCACTTGGAAAAAAACATATTGCTTAGTAGATTATCACAACAAAAACAAATATTCACGCCTGCTCCATAACGGGGTAGGCGGAGATAATGGAGCGCCACACATCACATACTAGTTATATCGGCTCATACGAGTGTCATGTTCTGATGATGCAGCTGCGAAGTTCTCATGGGATCGTACCACTATCTTTAAATTATTTTCAGTTTTTTCTCTTTGCCCATTACTTACTGTATTGGGTGTAAACGAGCAATACAAACCTTTTGATAATTACCGGTGCCCGTAGATTTTCGCATAACTGCCCTCGATTGCGCTTCCTTCCTCGTCCCCTACAAGAAGTCACCACGCACGAGAGAGCACCGAGAGTTACCTCGTTGGTCGTGCCGACCCATTACGCCGATATTGCAGCACGGCCCTATACATAGCATCAAAATTGTACAGTTTGTATTAACCCGGGCTCTAGAGCCTGATGATACCCAAGATGTAATTAGGGTGTTACCCACCCTCTACTGATATCAGAGCTCTATAGAGTGAAATTTTAATTATCTTCTATGTTGTCTAGTGAGTTGTTTTTAGGTTTCCTTGGCCAAATGAAAAAAAAACGGAACCCTCAATAATTTCGTCATGTCCGTCTGTCAGTGCGTGGTCTGTCTGTCACATACGTTTTACTAGGTGATTATGGGTACTATATGTTTGAAATTTGGTAGAAAGTTATATTATATGAGCTGCAACAAGATGATGTAGTATGATGTTGAAAAATAATGACTGAGGGTGTGAATCCATACCCATGTATCGGGTAGGACACACAAAACAATTAGACAAGTTACATAACTGTGGGAAGAATTTTTTTTTCAGAGTTGGTAGCTTCGTCAGGTGTCATAGAATATATCTTTCTAAATAGTAGGATGAAATTGAATTTAGAAACCTAAATAGTATGAAGGTTTATAAGTACAAAGTTTTCTGCTCTCAAATTGCAGAAGGGAAAATTATAAAATACTGTTAGGATTATAATAATCTATAACAACATCAAACTAAAGTTGGTTTGAACAAAATCTTTTTGCTAGTTTTTTTATAGCATAAGGGGGCAAACGAGCAATTGGAGTCCTTTGACTTATGATTCTTACTTATGATATGGAATTTTGTCTGTGTGCTGCTTCGTAATCCTTCATCGGCGAGTCCGACCCACTCTTCATTTCTCTGAACTGTATGCCAAAGTTAATTTTATAAATTAAGAATTAATTAAAACTTATAACAAGTATAAAATATTTGTTTGTAAATGTCGGTTATTGAATTTCGACTTAGTTTTAATTTAAAAGTATATAAATATCTGGCTTAACATTATTAACTCCATTGAGAAGTACAGCTTAATACCGAGGTTTCCGCCATCATCTGATATTATTAAAATCACCTTTACCCGATATCGACACAATATAATTCATACAATTTATCCCATTTAAGTGACACAGGTATAAATGGTAATCCAAGAAGGTATAAATTATATAAATAGCAATAAATTTACCCTTTAAAGGTATAATCAATAAGAACCTCTACATCGATCGCAAAGTACACGTATACGGAAAGTTAAAGGATTTTATTCGTTAAGAAATTACGTAAAATATTTCTTTTTAAACCTGTATGAGTTAGTGTCATGCCGCGTTGGAGACGAATTCGGCTATCGGCTGCGGGGAGGTAACTCTTGCTAACGCCTTACCGCATAGTTACTGCTGTTACGTCTCGTACAATTTTGTGACTTTCCGATGGCCTATCGGTTGGTAGGGTGGAAATGGGGTACAAGAAATATTTGCGTAAAGAGTTAGGGATTTCTATGTGCGACGGTAGCAACATATAACTATCTTACAAGATGGATACAACTCTACGGACAAGATAGAACTATCTTGTTAATTAAAAAAAAACCTTATGTGTTTTCGTGAGTGCCAGTCCAATCGAGCTGACATTTTTGTTATCACGCTTGTCAGTTGACATGCAGATGCGTTGCCCTCCTTACCTCTTCCCCTCCAATGGGCCACTGGCTAGTCAAAAACCGCAAATAACAACCGGTGTGTCTGTGCTTTAAGGTTGTGCATTTTGTCTCACACCCGGGACCTTCCGATCTCTTTCACTAGCACCAATGGGGGCTATCGCTAAAGAAGATTTGTAAAACACGTTTACAAGACCGGTTATAATTAGTTTTAGTATTACAAACATTTGCAAAATTAAGTATTCTAGTAAATGGTAGGGTCCTGTGTGACAAATAAAACTCCAGTAGAACGTGTAATGCGTGAGTATACAGCAAGCTTCATTGAATTTAGTATCATTTTCAGATAATATGCAATATATTCGCCGCATGACACGGATTTAAACTCGCGCGCACAAGGACCAAAGACCCGGGCACTTTATCTGTGCGGGCGAGTAGCTAGATAGCCGTGTAGTAAGAATTTTTAAGTTAAACTTGGTCATGTTTTAGGTACTTGTTATTTTTTACATTATTGGAATCAGAATTGAGTACTGGACACGCTCTGTGATTTTGTACAGTTTCTCACAAAACACCCTGAATAACATTTATATGGAACGAGTTCTTCCTCATGGTTACCGACGGATAAACTGGTTCGACCACAGGTCTTAATTGTCCTGGTTCGAGTCCCAGATCGGATGAAAGAAAAGTTGATATTGAGATTTTATCTCAGCTGTCTTCATGAGTTTACTGACAAGAGATCGATCCAGCACTGGACGGACAAAGGGTGAAGGTGAAGATGGTGTGAGTGCCATCTTACCTCTTGAGTGTGGCAGCTCTGAAACCGTGGAAAAACTAATGCCGAAAAAAGAAATGTTACTTTTTTCGGCCTAAAATCATTTTCAAATGAAGATAAGTTTCTTTAAAAATTTAAATGGGCTGGGACACATCCAAACGGTTCCCAGGTTGTTGGATATTATTTTGTTAAAGATATTGCTATGCTACATTACAGCCAAATCGGAAAAACACGATCGGGTAGGATGCCGCGGCTAAATGACAGTCATGCTGTTATGTAAGAAGAAAGGAAGGAAGGGAACGTGTTCCCTTCCTACTTCTTCTTAGTACCTGTTTAGTAACTATGTGGATATTTATGGGCGTGGGTAGTCATCGAATTGTTCCGACTACGTCCACTACTCCTTTATGCTATAAAATAATAATAATAAGTAGAAACAATGTGATATTTTATATTATATTATGTGGCAACAAATCAATTGCTACCAGTTTAAAATTAAAATTAGTGATGCGAAGACAATTTATATCGATCTCGTTGTCGATACTCCGCTCGCTCGTACAGTCAGGCCCAACATGAATACAATTTGTAAGATAAAATAATGATTAAAGTTGCGAAACGTTGCGTCACGAACGAGCCGCGGAGCATGATTAAACTTGCAAAAGCGAAATACAGCCAGGTAAAGGTTAGTCGGCGTTAGTGAGGGTATAGTTTTATCGAGTATTTGAGGCAATGTCTAGGCATCTGACGCCTAGGTATCAGTTAAAATAATTAATTTGCAACTACAGTATTGGCTAACATATTAGGCACACAAGTTACAAATACATAAATAGTAAGACGCATAAAAACGATAGAGATGAGTGGGCAGCACATCCTTCCGTCGTTCTATCAATGTGTTAACGGATATTCGCGCACTGCACTAAACTATACAGCATGTTGGCGGTCTCGGTAAGTGAGGGGAGTGGGTGTCTGCTAGTGCCAGCCCGGTTTGGCTGTAATGCAACATGGCATCAGCTGTTTTAAAAACCATCTTATTAAGGATTGTGGCTACAAATATACTAAACCTGACAATAATTCAATGATGATGATGATGATGATAGAAATTCGCACAAGTATTATGCATAACATTCAGATTTGTTGCCCTCCCAATGGACCACCGGCAGGTCACAAACACGCATCGCCACAGTATATCTGTCACCCGAGTCATGATTGCGTCGACTGGCTGGCTCAGTGGGTAACGGTTAGCCCGCGTGCTATGCCACAGGTCGCGGGTCCGAACCCCGACTTCGCCATGGATATTTATGTATGTATTGTATGTATTTCTAAAGTAAAAATCTTAAACATATTTCAGTTATTCTCGTGCCTGTGAATACAAGTCCTGTAACTACGGTACTTACCACAGGACTAGGCCAACGTAGTGTGATAAGTCCAAAGACATTATTATATTATATGATTATATCATGGTTCAATTTGGCTGCCTACTTTTAACTTTATTTCTGTAGACTTTTTACCACAAAATGATTGTAACTACTCTTTACATTTGATGGATAAATTATCATTCTCTTTACGTCTTCCACATAAGAAAAATAAATTGTTTAATTACAATCTTTACGTTTCCGATTAGAAAACAAGTATCTGGGACACAAAATATCTTATTCGCAACGTAGCGCGCAAACATGCGAAAAGCCTTTGTCCAATAACATTATAGGCGGTGGTCAACTACCGTCCAAGATCATTTATGGTCGCAATAAACTACAAAACATTAGGCGCGCACAATGGCAACTCGTAAAACACACTGTTCATTTGGAGGCACATGTTCCGAGGAGCTATTAACACAATTAGCATTCAATGACTAATTAGCTTTACGGAGGAGATAGTGGCTACTGCTGTGGAGCCGAATTGGGCTGGCACCACCGGGAAAGAGAAAGAAAGACTCACATGATGCCCTGAAAAGAAACAGCTTAACTATTGCGTTTAGTGAGTTTGAGTAGCCCATCGGAGGGGAAGAAAAAAGGAGGGCAACATGTATGCTCAACAATTACTTGAGGTTCTGTGGGCGACTATTTATCAAAGATCTCCAGCTTCTCATTAGCTATTATGTTATGTAATGATAAGATGAAAAAGCATTTATTAAACCACTTCTCCATCCACAACGGCACATGGTACGTGTTTTCTTTTGCTAGAAGTATCGATATCGGCAGTTACATCATCGTCCCGTCACTAAAACAGCGAACCGATCGCTGTCAATTGTATCGTGACCAAAATATACGTATCCGCTTATTATCTCAATAATTTTGTGTACAATCTCGGTACTGACTCATTTTTAGATCGACGGCTTTTCAATAACCGATTGGTGACTAAATATGGGATCGATGCTGGTCCTATAGGGCATACGAGCTGGCTGCACCTAATGATAACTTCTTGTATTTGATGAGAAATAGTTATTTCATTGAGAGGTTGTGGTGCCGAATTTGTCCGGTAATACTCGGGCGTTGTCGTGTGAGCGAGAGGCGCTCACACGACAACGCCGTTAAGTGGGAGCTTAGTCGCGCGTTGTGCGGTTTTTGTGTTGCCGGTGCCCCATTAGGGGGAAGGAGGAAAGGAGGATATGGATCTGCATTATAGTAATAATGCTGATCTCTATGGGCGTTTCCAATGTTATCAATTTCACTTTTGCCCCTATGTTATGGATTTTATCAACATCAAGTAAACTGATTCTCATGCGATTTTCGCCAATAGATAGAGCGATTGCAAAGGAACCGTTTTAATGTGTAGTTATCCTGATAATTCACGGGTGAAGCCGGAGTGGATCGCTAGTATACTATAAAAATGCCGTTATTAGAATGATGATGATGTATCCAAATTCTTCTTTAAAACTCTTAGATAAGAACTGGCGCTTTAACAAGTCACTATATAAACGTTAATATTAACTAAGAATACTTTGGAGCTTACACAAGTAGCGTTTATTCTATTTTATCTTTAACCAGCACTACATAAACGATTAACAGTTTATCCGAGTCTTCAATTTGTAGTTTAACATTTGTTTTAGGATTCAAAACTATTTCTGTGGCTGGGAGGCGGTTCCAGTGGCCTAGCTTGACCCATTTAAGTGTAAATGTTACTGTGGGAATATGATATTACTGCATTGTAACTAAACCTGACACATACACAGGCACATACGTGTCGAGAGAAATGAGCCGAATTGGGGGGGGGGCGACTATAACCACTTCCTGGCAGGATACCGCCGTAACGCCACAGCTATGACTATGATGTCGTTTTTCGTGTGGTGATATGGCGTAGGTCACGTGCGTAGCTTAGGATAATGTAGACCGTAGCGTAAGGTAGGACGTCGGGTACGCCCCGGCCCAAGGTAGGCATACCATGTCATGGTGCCTGAAATACTTGATCTTTGATAATATTCCTCCGGTTGCCTAAGCAGGTGGAAATCCGCCTCCCCGCGATGGTTCAAGCCTTGTCGTGGTGGTGGGGCTCAGTAGCCTGGGGTGAACCAAGGTGATGTCAATTGAACTGAGGGGGATGTTCTTTTCATCAATTTTATAAGAAAAGGGGGCTAAAGAGCGTGTGGAGGATCACTCTTATAAGAGGAGGACAGAGGGGCTATAGGAGAAGGCTATTTTACGCACTGGGCAAAGGGTGACGATGGGAACCTCTCCAATGCACTGTTCCAAAGTTGGTGGGGTTGTCCTGTAGTACAGGACAACCCCTGTGAACAACTGTGGAGGTGGAGTAGTAGTTAGGGGGCGCTTCCCCGTGTAAACAAAAAAAAAAGGTGTAAAACCGCGTTGTGAGTTTGGAGACCGCAGAATTAGCCTCCCCCAACAAACTACGAACGGGAGTGCGGAGAAGGCGCTACATGTTACACTCCACCAATAATAGTGCTTCTGTGCTAGTGTCGGGGCAGGTTGGGAGCCCGAACCTGTTTGGACACTACGTCTCAGGAGCTATGCAAAGGCAGCTGGACAGTCCCCAAGAAAGAGAAATCTGGCCTTCTCGTCGAGGCCAGCCTGTCGCTACAGAAAACTTGTTTCTTGCAAATCCAGGACCCTCCAATGTTTACGGCCGAATGCCTGGGTAGGCAGGCAGGGGCTTAGTCGGTATAGCACCTTGAGCTCCCCTCTATCAACATAAAAAGGTGTCAATCCGTGCAGGTAGGCACAGGCAATCCCTTTCGATATACAGCAATGTGTGTGGCAGCCATAACTCACATTACAGAATAATGACAGAGTGTAACGTCCGTATTGCAAAATAAAACGTGCGAGGCGTGATATACAAATTCAGACTTGTCTCAACAAGTCCGACGTGACGCATGCTGCAAAGGTTACAGGTTCAAATATTGCCGATCAAATCAGATGAACTGTTATATGAATATGAATTGCGCGATTAATCGGTTTTACGGAATTAGGTTAGAATGGTGCAGTTACTCACCAAGGAATTGTCAGGCATCACAATGTAACTCTGACAATAATTGCACTTTGAGTGACTGGTGGTCTAGAGAGAAGCATGTGCCTCACACAACTAAAAGTTTAATTGGGTTTTTACAATCTTTAATAACAATCCAGAGACAGTAAAGTTGACGCAGTTGAGTATTCGCGCCTAGGAGAGCATGTTAAATTGTCAGTAACCGCCGTAACAAATTCAACGAGCACTTTATTAATGTATCTCCGTACTTAAAATTATCAGAAATTCTAAAAATCCCGGATTCAATGATATAAATTAGAAATGTAGGAAGACAACAAGCGAGTAGAAGTAGAATTAAATCATCATCGTTAATGAACATGTTCCTGCTGACCGCTTCAGTATTGGGCAAGGTCGAGGACTATCTGCTTTCTCGAAATCATCCAGGGTGAAAAAAATTATGACTTGGCTCGGAAATTTTAATATTAAAAATCAAACAAACCATACATGGGTTTTAAAGCGCGTAAGAATATTGAGAACAAACCACAAACAAGAAATAAATGAAAACTCGTTTTTTTTTTAATTTAACCATTTAACTCAATAGAATTATAATTTTGTAATTATCTAAATTAAACTGTATCTTTGTTAGTAAATAATATATTCTATGTGTTATTTAATAAATGGCAAGTAACAAATTAAGTTTTCTCTATTACATTCACTTATAGCAATTTATTTAACAGAACTAACTCTCTCCTATTGTCGAATCCGTCGAAGTTTCGGGTACAGGAACAAGATAGTACAACAAAGTAGAAAATATAAAAAAAATGCAAATCAAGCTACAATACCATAGCACATCCCGAGTCAACGACCAATTGTGAATCATCATCCGGCGACGATGACTAAGAATTAATTAAAAGCTGAGAAAATGATAAAATCAATGCACCAATTAAGAATGAACCATATTCCGAGGGAGTTAAAATTTAATTTGAAGTAACCTATAAAGAAATCACCGTTAGAGACTCAGTCCGACGAATATCGATTTAGGATAAAAGGAGAAATATTGTCTTGTTAAAGGTCTTCGGAGGTTACCGCACAATTTGTGATTAAGATATCGTCGTTAGTGAATTGGGTGAGGTAACGGTCACTTAATGACGCATTTATAAATAATATTTGATATAAATGCGGGAAGATATACGCATTAAGAATAATATGTTCCTCCATAATATACGTGTCATATTAGCTGAAATTTAGTTGAAATTTAGCTTCCGTGACCATTTCAACAGCCTCCTGCGAAGGACATGTGAAAGTTCAGGAATGTGTGCGCAGGCACAAGTGCACTTTCCGAACTTTTACCCCACTAAAACGATGGGACAATAGTCCGATACTACTGGAGAGGAATCAGACGTAGAACATAACAGCAACCTCCTGATTTTGGACTATTATTAAAAATTTAAAGGAACTTATAGCACTTTTGGGGCTGCCCAAAAAATTTGAACCTCACATATCTGGTTGAAAATGCTTATGACTACAACACGGGGCAGTCAGTCCAATAATTTAGGAACGGACGAAAGGATAAGTACTGATTTACAAATGAATTTACCTTTTAACATGGCGATAGGGGCGGTCGTCGGTTCGACCGGTGATGCTGCTGAACGAGACTGGGAAGGCTCTAGAACGGATTGTGGCCTCCCGTCTCATTCAGCATCTGGAGGAGGGCATGGGACCCGGACTCACGGAATCACAGTTCGGGTTCTGAGCACACCGGTCGACGGTCGATGCCCTCAAGCGCCTGCGGGCGGTGACGGGTGAGGCTGAACACAGGGGGGAGGTGGTGGTCGCGGTGTCGTTGGAAATCGCGAACGCATGCAGCAGGCAGCCCCACGCACAGCGTGATACGGGAGGCACTAGATGTTTCGACTTTTTTTTGTGTGGTTTGTTAGTATGAGTAGAATACGTAGTTCAATGGTCGTAATTGCCACGCTGAGCAGGTGGATTGGCAATCGAAGATCAGTTTTCTGACAGGCGCCACTGCTGCCTGTCGCCGATCCTATTGACGGTACCGCCATTACCATCACCATTGTCCGGTGCTCCCGTCTATTTCACTGCCTCTATGAAATAGTCCGTATACCAAACATCCAGTTCGCTGAATCCTCATAGAACTCTCTTGAGTTTCTGTAGAACTCTCTGAGTACTCTTGAGGATTCAGCGAGCTGAGCCTTGGCGACTTTCACGTCACCCTGGGCTTGAATTGAGGCTGAGGGTATTCTTAGGCCGCCGCCACTCAGCAAAATGTTAAGCTACTAAGGTTCTGGAATGGAGCCCGCGTTTAGGAAAACGAAGTGTTGCTCGATTGTTCACCAGGTGGGACGAGGACCTCTGTGCAGTAGCCGGTCCGGGATGGATGCATGTAGCAGGTGATCGGCCATCTTGACGTTCATTGAAAGAGGCCTGTGTACAGCTGTTGACCAATAAGGGCTGATAATGATGATAGAATGAGTAACTATTGTGATAATGAAATGTGTAACAGTGCGATAATTGTTACTAAATAAAACTTTGTTCTATTCTGTTCTCTCTTCAATGAAAAACACTTTAACCATAAACTCGTTTAGATATTTAACATTTTTAATTTAAACTTTTAATGATTCTCATGAAAACCTAATACGATATTTGTGAGTTTATCCGTTAGCCCATCAGACTAGTTAAAACGAAATTAATACCAGGATCACGTCTCTCCATGTAGAAATATGACACATAAAATGATATCACACCAAATAACTGTCGGTACTCTTTGTTTAGATATTTTTAAATTTTGATTTCGTTAAAAAAACACCTAATGCGCTAATCATATTGATTAATACGCCGTGATAAATTTAAATTGACTGTTTAATTACGGCTGGCATTTCTAAGAATGAAACAAGTTACGTACAATGATCATGGTTTTTATAACCGTATTATACTAAGTATAATAATAATTAATTATGGGATTATACTTTAATTGAGTAATAATTTGATTTAAATTATATTTTTTTCCAAAGATCTTTAACCCGGCGGTTGTAGATATTGGGCAACTAAGCGTAACATAGTTCTCATAAATATTATATGCTGAATTACTAGTAACAAATAAACGAAATAATGATTTCTCTAGTTTATGCTCATTTTAATATACTGGCACCATTCCACTTTCACACTTTCAATCGCACAACCCCCGCTCTATTAGCTGTAGCGTCATAGTAGAATTCTTGATAATTGGACAATTCAAGACAAAAAGAATTTTGAAATTCAGGCCAGTAGTTACTTAGATTAGTGCATTCAAATAAACAAATTCTTGAGCTTTATATTATAAGTAAAGATAGATTAACATATAATGTGAAATCCACCAAGTGTGCGTTCGCACATAATGTCAGATATTTTTGCTAAAACAAGGTAACTCGCTCGTTGTGTCCTGACATTTCATATAGCAAGGTGACGCGTTTGACTTTTCCGTGACGTCACATAACAGCAATTGATAAGATAATTTATATTCAGACGTAGTCCATCAAGTTTACAAATAGCTTGGAAGTAACCTTCTTCTACACAAGGTACAAGGGGGTGTCTCCAAACGAACGGAAAAAAAGAACGGAGTTCCACGAACCTGTCAGTCAGGGACGAATCGTGTTGATCCTCTTCAGAACTCCGTTCGGGTAATTAGCTGCAGTTAGGGTAGGATAACGTCTGTCTGGTGTGATTATGTACAATCACGACATTTCGGATGCATTACTACAGCTGCGTACGCAGGTACGGCAGGTAACGGAAAGACTGGTGTGATCACCATATGGCCCATTGGAGGATCAGGAGTGGACGGAAACGCATCGGCATAGTACTTATGTGGATGTTCATGGGTGTTGGTAGTCGTAGAAAGCTTCAATTCTCATTTGCCCCTATACTATAGTGACAGAAACACTGTTCTAGTTAAGTCCCACCAGCATACTTTAAGCCTTATTGCTGTACCAGGGCGCGGTAGCCAGCGTTGATCACGCCTCAAGTTAGCTTAGCCCGTAAGTGATGACTAGAAAGCAGGAGAAGTTGCTTTCTCGTAGGGGATATGAGGCTAGGATAGGAGACTCACCTCAGCTCTGACCGGTGCTGATAAGGTTGGTAATTATTGCGAGACATCCCTCCATTGTTTTAAAACGTGGAACTTATATGCCGCACCAGCACACCCTGGGAAGACTGCCGACCAGTAGGAATTCTGAACTCCCTAGTAAGAGAACCCTACTCCACTAAAGCCTCACACACAAAGGTGAAGCGATTGACAAACCGTCTGCTCAGCGTGGCAATTACGACCATTTAACTACTCATTTTACTCATACTAACACACACACAAAAAGACGTAAATAACACATAAAAAAGGAATAATAATAGAGGGAAAATATTTACTCAAAATATTATTTAGATATCCATAAACATAAATAAGCTAAGGCTAACAAAGCTATGGAAAATGCACGACAGTGTATGAAAGGTAAGTGTAAGAAGTAGTGTAATACTGGCGGACTATCCATCGGTAATCATTGATCCAAGGGTCATAGTAGGTCTAAAACAAAATATCAATCAATCCAAGGGTCATAGGCCTAAAAAAAGAGTCAATCAATGTGAAGGTCGTATTAGGTCTAAACCAAAAGATCGATTAATCCAAGGGTTATAGTAGGTCTCTAATTCCAGATAAGCCTACTGTCACAGAGAAGTCGTTAGACTCAATACTCTTACGACCTCCCCAATCGTTTGTACCGCGCTGCCGCTACCGCCTATGTTGTGCGGTAACCACGAGTCACCGTTATCGCTGGGACCCTTTATGTTCTACAATTGTGTGGGACATCCCCTCCAGGGATGGTGATCCCCTGTGGATATAGATTCAGTTTTAGAGACTGAGTTAGCCTCTCAAGTAACCTATTGCTAAAATAGTAGCAAAGCCTGCGATGGTTCTACACAATTAGCGGAACACATAACATATGCGCAGAACATCGCAGAATAATAAGTGTGAAACACTCATAATATAATAATGCTAGTGCTGCGGGCGTCCTTGCTGATAGGCGTTATTGATAGGATACACATTCTGTGTGTCAGTGCGTCATGTGCCGTCGTCATCAGCAACACGTTGTCGTGAGCAATCTTAAACATATAATATTTTTATAAAATTTATTAAAATATTAAATATTTCCTTTAAGTCTAATACAACAGATACAAGTCCTTACGGTACCTAGCACGGGCTGGGCTCACGTGGTGGGATTGGTCCACAGATACTATTATTGTTTACACGATTGTCTCCCGTGATAAGCACTGCAGTGGTCACGGACTGGTGACCGAAAGGTGTCTGAAACATCAGTTTTTATAGTATTTGGGGACAAATGAGTGGTTTAAGCCTTTCCTCCTTCTGTTATCCAACGAGTATCTTATTCTTCTATCCTATCTCGCCGGCCTAATTCGACTGCAATACAGCATAGCATGACTTTTAACGTTAAAAAGAGAACTTGGTAGTTTATGTATTTAAAGGATCATGATAGAATACTAATATAATATATCAATAAACATCCATAACTTCGCTGAAGTGGAAATGGGCTGGTCACACACTCTGAAGAACAGATGGTAGATGGGCCGGATGTTGTTTAATCACAGTAATTGTATGCTTTATAATCTAGGCACTGGCGAGTAGGGCACTATGAACTAGCTTGTGTGGGGACAAATGTGATCTCGCCTTTGACATGGAACTGGACGCGTGGAAGACATGCTGACCGGTGGCACGCAGACTGTCGGACGGTGTATCATACATACAATTTTAAATCAACATTTACTCGCTAATCGACCCGGCTTCGGTCGAGAATATTATTTGCCAGGTTGTTACCATAACAAATGATATATAACATAAAACTTCTCTTGGGAGTCTCACTATCCATTGATGAAAACCGCATGAAAATCCAATCGGTATATTTTGAGGAAATCAATCACATACAGACAGAGAGATTTTGGGTACATTGTTTTAGTATATGTATAGACTAGTGATCAGCCCCGGCTTCGCCTATATATAACAGGCAACAACAACAACAACAACAACAACAAGGTAATAATATATAATATGTCGTAGCCGTATTGTATAAATCGCCATATTACACTACGGCTAGTATTTTGAAAAAACAGAGCATAAAAAATAACCTATCTAGGTATAGCTTTTTATTTCCCTGTACTCGATAATCGACGCCATTGTTGTTGTCATGTCAAGCAAAGCTGCGAGTGTTAACATTAGAAACTAAAAAATGTCAAGGATGAGGATAATGATCCTTTTAAATTCAATAAGTCTAGCCTCTTTGAATAATGTGTAACGTCGAACAGTTTGGGGTGGAATTTCTCTCAGCCATATTCAATTCTGCTAAACGTTGACCCGCCACAAAAGGACATAGCGCTGTTTTTGATGACTAGACATAATGAAATATGGCGATTAACGCAATCCAATTGTGATGTATATACTCGAACCTTCCTCATGAATCGCTATATCCAACAACAAAGATCACACATAGACAATGTCTGAGGATTTTGTCTTGTATATAAACATATAATTTTATGTGGTATTATTGTTTTGCTTCTTTATCGGACAGGAGATATCGTGGTATGATGTAAACACCGCAGGCAGCGTTATGCTGAAGTTACGCGCAATTTTCTCCTCATATTTTTTATATATAGACAAGGCGCTTGTTTGATCTTAGCTCTTTGGGCGAGGTCTACATCCAGCCGTGGATGTCGTCCGGCTGATAATGACGATGGTGCAAAAGTATATCGAGACCATCGCGTGGGGCGGTGGTCTGCAGCTGATGATGAAGGTCTTGCTCCACGGAGCCCAGTGTGCGTTGTTCCTTACATTTATCAGCGCTTTTTATATCGAATGTGTTGAACAGACATAAAGTAGTTTTAGTAGATATAAAACTGCGCGTGCGCACGTTATTATGTCCAACGCAACTGTGTAATGTGGTAGTTATATTAGCATATGTGTTTTAAATGTCTAAAGCGGGCGTTCTGACCGAAATTCACACATATATTAGCACCTACGGGAGTGCGGGGCGCCGGTAATATAACTAAACGGTAGCTAACGAGGGGGCCGCTCACGCCCGGCAGCTAAAGATAAGTTGGTCTTGCATTATCGTGGGGCCTGGAAGAGTACGTTGAGGAGTCACGGTTGGGAGGAATCGTTCCCTTCTTCCACCACGGTCGCGAGGTGTGGTGTTCATTGATGTTTATAAATGTATTATATGTATTTGTATAACAAAACTCTTAAGTATATAAAATATATCAAATTTAGAAAAATATCAAATAGTTTCCGTTGTCTAGTACCTGTCTTTACACACATGTCCTTACGGTAGGTACTTAGCACGTGGCTAGGCTAATGTGGTAGGTGCATGAAAACATGCACAGATATTTTTATGTTATAAGTGACATGTTTTTTCTTCTGTAAACCTACTACTAGTTTATTGCAAAATGTTCATATCTGATAAATGTAATCTTTGTGAAGAAACATAATCAAGTTGAATGCGTATTAAAAAAGAATATAAAATTACTTTATTTATTAAATTCTTTTATGAAGTAGGTATAGACTATGGGTACACAAAACAGTCAAGAAGATACATTTCCTTTGGAATACACAAAATGTTATACTTATCCTTAAATTGATGAAGAGTCCTCGGGACAGGACTAAATATTAATTTATTTATTTCATAATGTTTGACTACCCTCACAGGGCCTCGAATTAGGCGTGCGGATAGCAAAGTGGATAAGATGATATATTATTTAACTTTATCTAAAATATACCTTTAATATTATTTTTTATAGCTTAATGTACCCAAATAATACCGCCGTAAAGTGACGTCTTCAGTGTTGCGTTTCGTGTGGTTTGTGAGTGGCCGGTGGCCCATTGAGGGGAATAGGAGGGCAACGCATCAGTATACTAATTATGTGGATGTTCACGGACATCGGTAGCCGTAAAAAGGTACCGATTACTCGTTTGCTTCCCAATTCTATATAAAAATGTATCTATTCGGTGAGACTGTTGATTTCAAATATGACTGATGCATTACAAACCGTCAAAGACAATCCGTCATGCAGCTCTGGGCTCAGGCATATGAATCACATAGGTTTTCCTTCAGGCGCAGTCGCGTAACTAACATATGGTAAAGACTTTCTTGCTCTAACTAACAATATATTAATTAATGTTCGTACTACTTCAATTTTCTTGTGATTAAGTTCGTTGCGGGTCCCAACACAGTTTCAACGTTCCATGCGATCATATCATGTCCAGATCGATCCTGACGACGCAGGAATAGTTGCAATGGGAGCGAGTGGTGGGCCAAGCCCGGTTGGAAATAAACTAATATTTTATTATCCTGGCTTTCACCCGAAGAGGCACTAAACCCCGCTGGTGCCCGCAGCCGCCTACGGTTTGCCCCGGATCTGCAGTAACACGGTACTTCGGCAAGTGGTTAAACCCACCTAAGGGACAAATACCGGGCAGCGAAACTCGACAAAAAAGTGGCAGCGAGTTCATGACGCCTACGTCTTATCCCACGGGCTGCTGGTGCTGGCTCGGCCCGTTACTACGAGTACCAAAACAAGCAGGACACTATTACTGCCGGCGACTGCCACTAGATGATTGAAGCCCGGCTCGTTGACCGCGGCTAATGGTATTATAATCAGGGTGTATTGTGCGGCTAACGGCTTATATGTATAGACATATTTCATCATCATTAAGCTCAGATCGGAGAATCTCTCCTCTACCAGCTTCCTCTTTTTCCTCTTACGATATTTTGAACTATTACAATTGCTGCATTGCAAGCTTTCTGAGCTGATGTGGCGTGGTCAGTCATTTGCCTCCACGTTGCACGAAAACGTACAATTCACGAACCTTTAACCTTTATAAAAAAAATCCCTGTTACTCGTAAATTGGAAGGGAGAATGAAAGAAGGCGGCGCATATGCATGAGAATATAGTGGATGTCTATGGGTGTCTGCCTCCAACCCTACACTATAAGAAAACTCCATCCGTGTGGACTATGAGGCATTGAAGTGTAACATACCAACTTCCTGACTTCGGACTGATCAAAAATAAAAAATCCTAATATTACAGGTCCGGCCCGGGGACTAGAACACAGGACCTCACGACTGTAGTTAAACATGCTCACCACTAGGCCACGAGGTAGGCAATTATTTCTGTACGTAAGCTACAAAATTGCCAAGTTTCATCAAATCGTTCAGTAGTTTGACGTAATAGACAACCGAGGAATCGGAGCTTTTCCACATTACATAATTACTATGCCGATACATTGTCCTCCTTTCCCCCGCCCCAAGGGGCCTCCAGCCACTCACAAACCGCACAAAACGCGACACGGAAGATGTCACTTTACGGTGGTATGCGACTACACACCTATCCGCCCGAACATCTAAAATTTCTCACTTACAATAATAGTAAGATTGCAGCTACTTTCGAATATCGATTTCAATAACAATCGCTACTCGAATATTTCCATACATGGCGGCCATGTTGGATGTAAATTTGGATAACTCAAGTGACGTCACGCAGTCAACAACATAAAGATGCATGGACGTTCCCAGTTCAATGCAGTGCGCGGGTTCGATGCTCGGGGGTGACCTTCGCAAGGCCGCTTCCTGAAAACGCTTCGTCACTAATGACTAGCAAATTGTTTGCGGTAGTGATTTTGATAATAATTTGGCGCAAATAATGTGTTGAAAATTGCGAGTCCTACAAAGCGGTCGCGAGTTCGAATCCCAACCAAGACATGGCCGTCTAAAATTTGAATATCTATAAAAAAGTTATATACTGTATACTGTATACTGTACTTATGTACTTAAGTACACGCGTCAGATACTTCTTTGGCGTACCGAGTGAAAAACTAAAATGTCTACGGAACAAAATTGGGCCGGCACGACCGGGGAGATACCTCTTGCTGAATACCGTCGCAAAGTGACACCTACGGTGTCGGGTTCCGTGCGTTTTTTGAATAACCGGTCTCCCATTGGGGGGAGGGGGGAAGTGAAAAGAAGGACAACGTGTCGGTATAATTATGCTGATGTCCATGGGCGTCGGTAGTCGTTGAAAGGCTCGGATTTCTCGTTTGTCCCCCTATACTATAAGAAAAAGATAGTGCCAAGATACATTTTACCTACAAATAATTCGCCTGCAATTTGTTTTAAAATGTAGTAACGAAAACAAATTTCCCGTTACCAGGTCGTGTATGTTCTGAGTGTTCCCGCCTCCCAGCCACAGGATGTGTTCATTAATATTACCAACATTATATATCTATTTGTAGTAATGAGTTAAGCTGATAGACGTACGTATCTCTCATAACATGAAATGGTGTTTGGCTGGGAACTGTTTCATTACGGGCCCTACAGACGGTACGATTTGTGATTACGCCTTACGAGGTGTGATGTTTCGATTTCTATTATTGCAATGTCTTTTGTTTACTACCGACATCTATAGACATCCACAAGTGCGCTGGGCTGCTTCAGACTATACCCTCAATAGGCTATCGGACTTGCGTGTATTATGAACTGCCATAAATTTGATAATAAAGCTATAGCTTCACTTCAGTATTATGTGGCTACAAGGACATCTTCGGTCCCTCCGCAGCTGAGCGTGTACAGGACCCAACTCTTGCGATAATAGAAATGTAAACAGATTCAGTTACACTACACATAGAATTTTGCTATGATCTGACTTTGTCAATAACTAGATAAATTTACCTCGGTATTTTTCTCTCTACATTATCTATGGTGGGATAATGTGCCTAGAACGTAGTGTCTAGAAGTAGTTCCAGCATTGATTCACTTTTCTATGTCCAGATAATGACCAAGATATAGCTAGGCACTGCTCAAGAGTGTCAGCAGCAAAGTATGGAAGGTGTATAGCCCATAAAGAAATTAAGAATTTGTCATTTCAAACAATCTGAAGTGATCTTACTATTTTTTTTAATCGAACCATGTATGAGGCCTTTTAGAACCAAACCACGATCTTTAATTAATGGAATGAACATTCAACATGCAAATGATAAAACTTAACATTTAATTTTATTTAAAATTAATTTGTTCGATTTACAATTTAATTACTAGACCAAGTGCTTAGTAATTATATAACTACTGAAGTGCGGTCGGGCGACAGAACACGACACAACAGCCGCCACTGCAACGGTAGGCCGCTGTAGTATGTTAAAAAATTGCTTACAATATAATATTATGTACTAGTCTTTCCCGCTACTTCTTTTTTGTTAACTAAAAGAAGTGAGAGAAACAAGTTAAGCGAAAGTAGGGCAACGCATCGTCTCGTTTGCGCTTATTTTTTTGTTCGTCGTCTAGTACCTGTCACCCAAGTCCTTTTTGCCATATTTTGTGTAATGTCCGTGCGAAGCCGGGTCGGACTGCTAGCGACAAATAATAGAATTTTTGACAGCACAACATGTGACGGGACTTGTCAATGATTTCTGCGGCTGCGATATTAGGATACACTTTGATGTTGTTTCCAAACCATTAGTTACATTATCGAAGTTGTTATAATAACGTTCATCAGCAACAATGTAGGATTCTAATGATAACATATTTCATCGGATCGGACCAGTAGTTGCGGAGCCTACTCAGTGCAAACAAATAATCCAATATAGTTGATGGAGTCTATTGTAACTTCTTGATGGAAATTCATATTATATCTATGAATATATAAATTTGGGGAAATAGTATAAACAGTATATTTTTTTATTTAAGTTAAAATAACCAAATGTTTCCTCTTTATAATATTAGTACAGAAAAGGATGTAAATTAAAATAATTTAGTAGCTGGAGTCCTTAACGCTAGACCACGAGGCGTTTCAAGATAATGTCTCCAACTGTGTCAAAATATATAAAGTCACGTTCAAAATGTCACCTAATCATGATTTGACAAAAGCGCGCCCCGGGAAAACGTCGCTGACCTGCCTCAAAGCCTTTTATTGACTAACGACCTTTGCGAGACACCTATTGTGAAGGTCGCTCGCGCCTTATTGATCCGTAAATCAAGTAACCCAGCCGGTGACGTCATGTCTAGGTTGTTCAACCTGTCTGTTCCCTGTGCGGATTTTATACGGATACGGATAAACTGAATGTTGTTACAGGATTGTGCTCTCACCACAGCGGCTAGTAGCCGAAAATAAGTGGATCTAGTTCTGCTGGATCATGGTCATACTGAGCTACTCACACATCTGCGTTGTTATAGCACACACATACACTCGCGTACTTTTAGAAATGTGTGTTAGAGTAAAGATTTTTTATGGTTATTCAGTTTTTTTATTATTCAGTTGTTTTGTAACAATTGCTCACAATAATCTATTGTACTGTTTGTAGTTGTGATTTATACTATCATTTTTCATTATACATCAATCTACTAGCATCACCCTCGCGTTTTCACTCGTGTAACTCCGGTCCTATCAGTCGTAGCATCATTATGTGTAATACCCTATAGCCTTCCACGCTACATGGTCAATTCAACACCAAAAATAATTTATCAGTTCGGACCAGTGGTTCCTGAGATTAGCGCGTTTAAACAAGTAAAGAAACTCTTCAGTTTTATAATATTATTATAGACTACGATAATGTTGCTGCAACATACGATATACGACTGTTTTGCGACTAATGATGCTGCTGCAGCTCTGGAGCAGCACCTGGACGCGGTCGGACGGTTCGATTGCTACAATGCCACTGGCACGAAAAGAAAAAGCTGAAACGGACTGGCATAGCATATTCAACTTCGTAAGACAGTAGGTGGGCTACCTATTTCCTATTCATATGATAGGTAGAATATGCAGTAATATCGAGATAAAATATAATTTGGACCAAGCAAAATATTAATTATTTTTACAATAATACTATTGCCTTTGTAGCCGAATTTCGGCAGCTTGGGAGCGTCCGGCTACAGTGCATCTAGCACTGTAGGGAGATTATTGTCATAGCCGTAGATTTGATAATTAATATGAAGAAAATAGTATTAATATTAATTTAATTTGATAATATCTATTACAATGTTAAAACTAAAACCATGTTTAAAAATTATGGGGCACAAGACTAACACAAATATTCATATCAAATTTTGAATTCTATTTTAAGACCATTATTTAGATTTAAACTGTTGAACATTTACAGTTAGAGATTTTAATTATTATTTTATAGTGATACAATTGTAGACTATATTAAAAATATATGCACAAAGATAATATTAAGTATTTTGAATACATTAAATTAATTAAACACGACACACGCACTGTGGTACGCATGCAATGATAAAACTCGTGTGATATACAAGTTGATTCAGTCTCGTAGTGGCAATGTCGAACTCATTATGATGTATTTAGTTAAAAAAGAATTTAGCATAAATATACAGCCAAGCTATATTGGAAATCGAATACTTTGTTTTTCTTATAATTGTATTCGAATTTTGAATTCCTGGCGATCGCCAGGAAATCAATAAACACGTGTAAATAGATATAAAGTTATACTTTCAAAGCACTAAGATGCATCAACACACGAATTCTATTCAGGAATATATCACAGTCTCCTAAATCCGAAATACTTGGGCGATCTTGATAAAATTAGGCCGAGCGCTCGGTCTGGAAAGACCACGAGCTCACTCTTATTTTTATTTGTTCCGCACATATTCGGAAGATAAACTTGGCTGCAGTTCCAGTTAAGCTTAGCTGTAAAATTGTCATTTATTTTTGTTCTTTTAAAGCAATGTTTCGTTTTGGTTTATGGGGGTTCCGTAACATCATTTCACATTACCTTACTTTATTATTATAAATGGGAAATTTTGTATGAATGTCTGCTACTTAATCGGGAATTGGTTAGGGTTGAACCGATGATAGAATCTTGACGATCATTAATATATTAGTAATTCCAATAAAAAAAACTGTTTTTAATCAAATTTCCTTTCATTTCAATCGTGACGTAGTAGTTACTAATGATGTAGCTTATATAGAAAATAATACATACACACAGTATTTTTATACCACTATTTTTGTACGTGGTTTTGTCTGTAGTCCACGAGGACGTCAGCTAGTGTGCAGTACTTATGAAATTCTACATAAAATGACGTTTATCTTTTTTAGAGGCAATCGATACATTGCAAATGAATCCAACTTATTTGTCCGGGTATCCAAAATAATTTCGGTACCAAGAGTGAGGATTACTTTGTACCTTGTCTTGCCATAAATATTAAAAAAAAAATTGCAAATAACATTTGTTACTTTTACAATGTGTTGGTTCAATAAGTAAATATAGAACAATTAAAAATATAGAAAAGCTTATCCGAATTGGTTGCAACACAGTCATTAAACGTTGAGGCCAATTATCAATAGGAGCACAAACTTTTTCCATGGGGAAATTCTTCACTGACAATCGTATGGATTGTTTTAGGGGCTCCAAATTATTATGGCGTGCGTTAAATCATTATATGAGCTTCACTCTCATACACTGTTCATAAATCACGATCCAGCGGATTAATGTTGGCACTAAATGAAGGGTAATCTTCAGCTCTAATCAAGTCCGGAATGTTCATTGTGACCAAGATTGAGTCTACCAAGCCTTATGATCTGGTCCCAAGTCTTGCTGGGAGGACCATACTTGGTTATTGAACATGGTGTTTTAAGGGGCTTAGCTAACTTCTCAAGAATGGTATCTTGATTCATTTGTGCCCTTAGAGCTTGGAACATATAAATACGGTCATTTTGCTTGGCTCATCCGCAAACAAATATTTTCTGTGACGTTCCTTTGCCTATCGCTCCAGTAGTTAGTTGTTTTAATTTTACCACCATATTCACCTATAATTTATCAGTTACGAAATGGCCAATGTGTCTCTTATAGTCTTTAATTCCCAAGTATGGTAGGAACTATCTTCATTTCCCGAGATAAAATCTTTTGGTTTCGAACAGGATTCCTGCGAATTCTTTCCCTTACTGCCTTGACCACCGTAAGAATACTACGTGGACGGACAGATCTTTATCTGTCACAAACAGAGAAAGTCTCATTATACCTATTAATAGCCCGGTACACAAACATTTGACTAATAACAAGAGTATGGAGAGTTTTAAAACTTGCGTTTTCTCCATACCCACTTTGCGAAATACAATCACACCGATTCTGTTCTCTTTTTCAACCCACTCAATTTTAATATCGCAAAATGTTGTACAATTTATTGGCGCAAAGATGAGAAAACATAATGAACAATCGTATAAAAATGACAGATTCCAAATTCAAATGTAATAGATACTTTTTTGTTGTAACAGTATTTATGGCCAGACTAGGTAAGTCAGTAGATGTGAAACTTAAATATATCTCGGATGTAGAAAAGAGATTATACTTACTTGGTTCATGCTGCTGATTGAGCGAGGAATATTCTATATCTTTTCATTAACATCAGTGTGACGGCTCCTATGTCACGGTTCGCTCGGTGCGAGAGCTCCAGGCCCGACTGCCTCCGAACGACTGGGACGCACCTGCGAGCCCAGCGGCTATGCTGATGTTTATGGGCGTTGATATGCTAGTCAATTACCATGTTTCGCTTTAACTAAATACAACATACCCATCGGTCTTGATAAGAATGTAACTAATGTTACAAATCCGAAAGCTTGAGTGGATGTATTGATGTTTGACATTTAATCATGCCCACGCCGCTGTAATTTTAATGAAATTTGTCAATGTTGTAGCTTATATACAAGAATAACACATAAATTGTATACGACTAAAATTTTCCTCGTGGTTTCGTCTATAATTCACTCAACGGGTTTGCGAGCCACATGTAGTCTATAATATACATACTGACATTATGAAGAGGAAATATTTGAGTGTTTGTTTGTTTATTTTTATTGAATAGGCTCCGAAACGGTTGAACTAATTTGTATACTTATTTTACCATTAAAATCTTACATTATCTGTGGTGAACTTGGGCTGTATGATATTTTCAAAAACGAGACAGACGATTATGAAAACTTCAATGACATAATAAAGGTATGAAAAAAAAATATGCCAAAATAGATCCTTATATAGGTAGATGCGGAAATTATTGACAACTGGCGGACCCAACAGACATTCTGTCATAAATTTAATTTGTTATCATGGTAACGTGTAATGTTTACGAGACTGAAATTAAAATGTATAATTTTCGTGTTTTTGTAAATCAATGAATTTTCACCATATTTCGTGAAATATCCACGCGCAGCCGGAACGGACTGCTAGTCCTAGTACTTTATAAAACTTAATAAATTAATAAAATTCCGCTGTGCTAACCAGACCCAGAAAATAGGTAGGTACCACCGCCGCAAAGTAACGCTTACACCCTAACAGGTGAACATATAATATAATAAATCATGAGTATAAAAATGTTTCATTTTTGTACTCATGATTGCAATAAAGTTTGAAGTCGTCCTATCGCGTTTTGTTTTGGTTTGTGATTTTCCGGTGAGCCATTGGATGGAAGGACGGAACGAAGGCAACGCGCCTGTAAAGCAATGGGATGTAGGGACATTGGGCGTCATAAAAGTACAGCTAATAATATAAAATAAACTCTGCTTCACGGTCTATATATCGGTGGTTTAAGACGTTTGCTGTGCTTTTATGTTTTGTGGCTCGCGTGGGTCTCCAGATGCCCCAGTGAGAAGAATTTGAGGATGTCCTGAGGTGACCTGACTCGTTTATATGGGCCAAATTGAAAAATTACTTCTGTGTGTATGAAATTGACTATTCAAATTTCGGACGGATACAGGCTTTACACCATGGCGCTATGACTAATGGGAGCGGAGCTAGGCGGGTGAAACCGCGGGACGATGCTAGTATTCTGTAGTAACAACATCTCGTGGTTTTACTCGTGTAAAATATATTCCAAGGGAACCATTTACGGCCTACAGTATTGCCTGGGATATTCTCGGCAGATTATTATAATTTCTATCCTAATCTGTTCAGGCTTGCACGAGTTCAGTTGATTTTGTAAGAGGAAGTGCCATGTTGCATAGGTGGAGATAGAGTCATACGTAGCGCATGACAAAGGAATTGGGCGATCACGACCGGGGCGGTACATCTCGCTCACTTGATACCGCCGTAAAGTGACACTTATGGTGTCACGTCTCCTGCAGTTTGGCCGCCGTTGGCCCATTGCCTGGGAGGGGAGGTGGAAATGTGGTCAACGCATCGGCATAATCATGCTGGTGTCGGTGTTGGTAGTCGTTGAAAGTTTCCGATTGGTCGTTTGTTCTCCTATACTAAAAAAATACATATATTTTTGTGACGTTGGGGCTGAAAAACCAGGGGTGAACCCCGACACCTTGGGCGAAGTCATTGAACCGAGGGTTGCTCTTTGTACCCCTCTTGTAAGAAGTGGGGTCTAAAGAACAGGAAGTGGAAGCACTTCTGTGGACAGGGCAAGAGGCAGGGATGGGAACCTCACCCTATTGTCCCAAAGGTTGGCTTCTCCTGTGGTGCGACTCTCCTCTGATGGGACTGTCTAGCCGTCTACCCTGATGACTTGAAGTTCTGGGGTACCTTACGAATAGCAGCGCTGATGGCACTCGCGGTAGTCCAAAGGGCATTCGGCATTATGATGTGCCGCGGGCCCCACACTCTACTGGAGCCCGCCCAGGACAGTGATGGCTCGTAAATGTGTTTCCCCGCAACGCAAAACAGCGTACACCTTTATAGCAATACAAGAGAAGTCACAGACATTTGATGAAAATCGACGCCCATTAACATCCATATAATATACAGCTGCATCGCTCGCCTTCACCACAGATGTACCTCCCCGGTTATGTCGGCACAAGTCAGCTACAACGCAGGTATGCCAATACCCACTGCTAGATGACCTGATGATAATGATATGTGAAACACTTTCGATGCTTTACGAGCTAATGATAAACTGTGCTGAATTACGAAACATTATTACTAGCTCACGAAAATCTATTTCGGATATATTTTTTGGCACACAAATATACGATTTACGCGTTTTTCCCCGTAATACACAAAAAGGCCAGAATCTGTGAGATGACGTTTGAAAGTTGGCCTTGGGTTCTTGGCCCTCATAGGCCATGTCACCTTCACCTTCGCAAGTAAGGTCAGTGACGCGCGGACTATCGCGGAAGGCCACGAACCCTGCGACTTTCTATAGTTGAACATCGAAATTGTTTTCATTTCCTTTCGTCATAATTAGGTACTTACTGAATTCATTTCTTTAAATGATTTTTATTATGATATATGTTTGTGTATGTTGGTTCCCATAAATAAGCACTCAGAGACTTTAATATCTACCTACACCTATAGACATCCGCATAATAGTTATGCAGTGGCGATGTCTTTTCCTCTCTTCTCCACTGTTTCATCGGCTACTCCCAAATGAAACACGACAGCGTAGCTAATTTACGGCGATAGATATATCCTACTAACTAGGGAACTGGTGTGAAGATGTGTTGTTGTATAGGATCATTATGTCATATCACCAACGCATCTTCACTGCTCGCCACGCTTACGCATAACACACCTCGTGGCCCCACACGCGTGTTCTCGGAAATATTATCAGTTCGAGGAGTTTGCGTTTTTGAGCGAAACCGCAGCGGATGACAAATGACCGTCGAGCGACACACTTTGATGTCGCTCGCGATCTCTCCTGGGCATGTTCTAACTGTTTGACCA
>JAFELO010000328.1:558408-582653 GCA_017140195.1 Eumaeus atala | reverse complement strand
GGGGGGGGGGGGGGGGGTGCTAGTATTATATACTCGTATAATCAGTTTTATTTCTTACAATAATTTCAACTACGAATACACTGAGTGTTTCCCCGGTTTCGTTCAGGTCGACTTTGATTCAGATAGTATGGTCCAGTTGGTAGGGGCTGATGATGGTTACAGAGTGTTGGCTGGAGAGAGGTAAACAGGTTCAGGATGTTTATTTGTGCGTATGTTTGGTAAGTTCACAGCGGACGGCGGTACTCGGTGATATTAATAATCTCGCATCGAAGAATATTGACAGTCGGTCAACACGGTTTAAGGCTTCCTTACCCGCAAAATATTGTTTCGTTTAGAAACTATTTAAGGATCTCACTCTGTCAGTAAATTATACAAGCGTGTGTTTACAACGTTTGTAGTTTTAGTTGTAACAGTTATTACATATAGAAGAACTTGGCGTGCGGTTCCGAAAACAGACAAAGAGGAAAGAACAATGAGAAAGAGGCTCAGCTGTGAAAAATGAGCGTGGATATAGTTGTAGCCGAACTGTCTGGTACGGGAGAGTGTACAGTTTTATCTCCTTCCCATTATATCATCGTAACGGCTACCGGGTCTCGTGCGGTTAGCCAGAGCCCGGTGACCCGTCTGAGAATTAATTCATTACCTTTGTTGAATACTGTACTGTTATAACTCGGTCGTCAATAACTACATTCTGAATGTTAAATATTCATTAAGATTCTGTCTAGAGAGGACAAGCAGATCAAACGAAGATTATATGAATCACGGAGATATTAAATATCTCTTTAATATCTAGGAATTAATATCTCGGTCGTGCACATGCTCTGCTTCGCCTGGCTGTCCTCTCATTTCCTGGCTTGTATAATTCGTTTCCCGCTTCGATTGGGGAAATCTGAATTACATCCTAGTCCTCCGATTTTCTTCTTGCAGTTGCGGGCATGGACATTAGTGGTAACTAAATAAAGTGTTTTCAACACTGTCTTTTCCTTTATTTTCTTGTATTGAAACAGAAATAAAGTGTGACACTTTGGATCGGCTTTCAAAAAGAACTGTTTATAAGTGTCAATAAGTGTTGCGGCCATTCAGGCTTAGATTGGCATAAGATACGCTTTGCATCCCTTGTTGTATCTTTCCCTTTAAGCAAAGAAACTGCAACAGCAAAATATAAATACCTCTGAACTCTAGAAACATGTTTAAAGAGGTACAAACTGAAACATTAAAAGTGTGTCAGGTATAATGATGTGGAATATTTAATCTGTAACACTCAAGAAAGTGTTACAATTACGAAGGCTTCTTGAGCCCCTTGTTGCGATCCTGCAACAGTTTTCGTTTGAATTTCAGACTCTCTAAAGTGATTTCATTAATGGGTTATAGAGATGATTCTGACGACACGGGAGTAGCAGCGATTAGCCAAAGCCCTTATTTATGCACCTCTAAGATGCCTAGGAACGCTGGTAGTCACCAAAAGGCTTCGACAGGCTTTGACCCTTTACGCTATGAAACATGTTCGCTAATCTTTTTTCGCTTAACGGATACTTTGTTCACGTATCGACGTGAATCACCGATGGCGTGATCTGCGGTGGCCAATGAACGTTCGCTCGTGTGACATTTAGAATATAACCAGCCGACTGCCACTACTTGGTATTTAGTGTTATATATTGTCACCATTTTGTGTCATCATCACTGGCCGGACGTCGTCCACTGCTGGACGTAGGCCTCCCATAGCGCATTAGGTCACGGTCACGAGGCACCTGGATCCAGCGACTCCTTAACCAAGTTGTCAGTCTACCGGGTCTTCTGCGTCTCCTTGGCCGTCCAATACTACGTCTTCCCATGTGGAGAAACTACTCCAGAATTTTTCTTAACAACAACTGCAACAACAACACATCTTCTCGCCAGCTCCCTAATGGGATAGGCAGAGGGAGCGGAATGCCTTACATATCAGCCTTGCCTCCTCCATATTCATTAATCTCTTCATACAAACAGGCCAGTTCATACAAGCAAGACTTTGACCTTCGGACAGTGTCCGATCTATCTGATCTTGTCTATCTATCTTCCGCATTTTATATCTGCTTTTTTAACCTTCCTTCCGCAACGGTTATTGGTTCTGTGAGCAGTGTGACCACTTTTGTATCGTCTCATCGAAATAAGGCACCGTCATTACAAATTGACAGATCTCTAATACTTTTTGGCTCAACCCGGGACTTTGGCATGTTCAAGACACTAAACGTCTTGTTAACATATGAGTAATCTGAGTCTTCTGACATCTATCAACGCCCACAAACTTCCGACATGTTTGCCATGCGCTTCATTTGTCTTCTATCGGTCTCAACTACAACGTGATACCTGTTAATCATGTACCGCACGTAACGCGACAGTATAGCTGTCACTTTATGTCGATACCTTGTGAGCTATAGATATCTACCCGTCGCGCCGGTCCTAATAAGCTGCAGTGCAGCAACAACGTGACAAATGTTCTGCGATGACCTGATGAACTCATCTTTCTCCCCGATGGTTGTACCAGGGCATATACAAACATACAGTTAGTGCCAGGCGGCATTGCAATCGAATTGTGCCGGTATAACCGGGGAGTCGATCAGCTAAGATGATACTACCTTAGCTTAGAAGCTATGCTGTCCCATTTTGTTTTACTTCTTTATGGCTATGCTGTCCCATTTTGTTTTACTTCTTTATGGCTATGCTGTCCCATTTTGTTTTACTTCTTTATGGCTATGCTGTCCCATTTTGCTTTACTTCTTTATGGATATGCTGTCCCATTTTGTTTTATTTCTCAAACACCATTGGGGGGCCGGAGAGCAACAAGGTGCATAACAATTGCGTGGATGTTTATGGGCGTTAGTAACTCAGTAGTCAGTAGGGAGATAAGAATATAGCGAGAAGGGGCTGATATATCCCATGGACCTCCGAGGTAAGGTGGGCAGGAGGCAGCTGCTCTGATCATAATGCCAATCATAACTCCGCCAGGATCCAGTGGAAGCCCAGCGGCCGGCCCTCTACATCATTAAACAACCGTATATTTATTACATCTATAAATCCTACAGCGCATCGCAGGACACTGCACTTTGAGTACCACGGCACAAACTAATCCTAACCCTATACGGTCGTGACAGAACACAAAATGCCTGGACTAATGCACAGCACTTTAGACGTTTTGGATTTCCGAAACTTTATATTGCAAAGCAGTATTTAATGATATAACATATTTTACGTGTAATTCTAATGCGACTTTGAGCTTTATCATAATATGATAGAGGTCGGTTTGCCAGGTGCTTAAATAGTGTTAGGACATTTTGAGTGCTAGTGTTGGAAAAATTGACCTCAGATGCGTCCCCGTAAATATTTGCAGTTCGCGACAGTCGCGGACCAGACGAGCGTCATAATTTCGAAACTCCCACGTGATGAGGTGTTCAGTGATTCCTGCATTGCTGTCGAATCGGGCGGCGCGACCTTACCTCTCTCGGTTAAGCATTGCTGGATGATAGTTCAATCAAGTTGAATGCAAATACTATTGAATTCTTAATTTTAGTAATAGATAGTGCCCTAAAAGGAGAAATGAGCAGTCGTAAACTTTTGGTGAACCGACGCATATAGACATTATTATTATGCAGATTATAATTATGATATTATGTTGTCCTCCTCTCCCCAGTGGGCCACGGGAAACTTACACCTAACGCGACAACACAGCTGTCGCTTTACGGCTTTCCGAAAGAGATGTACCTCTCCGGTTGTACCGGTCTGCAGTGCCGAATGGCGGTATTGTTGAGTTGTACTCGTGGAGGCGTTGGCCTTAAAGCGGACGGAAACAGGCTGATGATGATCAATGCACGATTTTGATTCACAATGTATTTAGCTGTCGGCCTCCGATGCGGGTGCAGCTCCGAGTCACCGTGTTGTAAACACGCAGGCATCTGGCGTGACGGACGGGAGTATATATAAACTGGGCAAACTCGCCGGTGGAAATTTGCACAATATTGGAAACATGCATATCGTTACAAATACATTTAAGTAAGTGACGCTTTATAGTCCTGACATGTTTCGTAAGCCGTTACGTATGTGAGTTGCCGGTGGTACATTGGGGAGAGGTGGATGGTGACATAAGAGGTCGTAAGGTGGTTTCGACTACTTACATCTGCCCATAAACCATAAAAATACAATTTACATAATTTACATAATGGCGTAGCCAAATTTCAGCCAAGAAGGCATTCGTTACTGTTTGTAATCTGTTGTTAGGAATAAATTTCAAATTCAAATGGGATGTCTTGCGAATCCCGTTCTCCTGCCTATAAAAGTTGAACACACGCGTGCTCCAGTCTCCTACTATTAATGACTGACTCTTATTCTCTCTTGCTCTCTCTTATTCGGGTATTCGCTCTCTGTACGGTCCCATCTCTTGCGTCGTAAAATAAATGTTGCTAAAAGTGTACCAAAACTTCTTAAAATAATTATATATTATTTAAACAACTTAACAAAAACTTATTCTTGACATTTTAGTAAAATTCTATAAAACTAAGCCGCAAAAAGTTATTGTGTGTCTGCATATGAACCATTTTCTCAAATTCCACTGAAGGGATTTGGGATAGAGCGATTAACAAGGAACGTGAAGTGTATAACTTGTTTGTCACGGGCGAAGCCGGGGCGGCTCGCTAATTGAAACCTAAACCCCCCCAATGTCAGTATGTCCCTTCAGAACGTAGACAAATTTGTTAGAAATGTTGTTTTTGCGTTAGGCAGAGAAAGAAATTAACTTTTCAGCGTAATTTGTCAGACATGTCTGCCATCTAACATTACACGTCGCCATGCCAACACGTTCTGTCACCATGATGGAACAATATCTGTCGGAACAATTGCTACAGTAATTTTATGAGTTTTTCTTATGGAATAGGGGCGCAAACGAGCAGTCGGAGCATTTTTTACGACTACTGATGCACATGAAAATCCACATAATTACTATGCCGATGTTTTCCCGCCTCCCCCATGGGCCACCGGCTACCTACAGCACGCAAACAAACGTGACACCGATGATGTGACTTTACGGCGGTATTATGTGAGCGAGATGTACCGCCCCGGTCGTGTCGGCCCAATTCCGTTGCATAGGAGGATGTAGTTTGACTAATTTCTAAGAATTTTATTTTGAAAAATAATTTTTATCAATATGGGATGACAAACGCCCATGGAAATCCGCATTGTCAGGCATCGTTATCCTATTTTCCCCCTCCCCTCAAATGGGCCAGCCCTGTAATGTATGTGGCCGGTTTTCTTTAAGGAGATCTATAAATTTCCAGCCAGTATATACAGTTCACAAAAATCACCGTTTGTAATCTTAACAGGTCATGTTTGATATAACACTTTCCCGCGAAAGCGCTCCAGCATCATATTCTACGAATACTGGGCAGATAAAACTATCTGGCAGTTATCTTAATATGTGTGAATCACGGTACACGGAAAATGTCCGTGTCATCATCATTATTTCATGACTATTATGAATTTGACAATTCGTCGGGTTCCCATCGGATGATTTTATAGCACAATGAGGCAAACGAGCAGTGTGCGAGTTCGGTGACACCCGACGCCGAACTCGCACACTGCTCTCTAAAAAAGGTTACCTTATTATTTACACTAAAGGTAGAAAAATATGTATCAAAGGTAAGGGTAAAGGTATCAAAACTCTACCTATATTTTTCTAACTTTTTGCTTGTCCGTTTATTTCTCTTTTTTATTTTTTACGTGTTTTGTTTCTCCTCCGTCTCAAACCCAATCGGCTAATCAAATCACTAACCGCATGATTGCAAAGCTGTCACTTTAAACCAGTAACGTGTAAGCGAGAGGTACCTCCTCGGTCGTGCCGGCCTACTCGGCAGCAGTAGCCGCTTACCAGACTTATAAGGATAAGTCTGGTAAGCGGCTATCCATCGAAGCTTCGATGGATATTGTTCGAGTCTCTGGGGCTCACAATTTTGTCATTCCGTAAAAGAATATAGTTAAAAAAATACTTTAAGTTTAACTGTAACGCCAATTTTTTTAATACAGAGGGACGAACGTGTAGTCACACTTTCTTCTGTCCTTCCAATAGCTACCAAATAATAAAACAACTAATAGCAATAGGTAGTGCCATGCTGCAAATTCATCGAATCAGGTCGACACGAACGGGGAGGTACTTCTCACTCACATGAAACCGCCGTAAAGTGACAGGTGCGCCGCCGAGTTCATGCGGTTTGTTGGAGTGGAGCCAGTGGCCCATTGGGGTGGGAGGAGGAAAGGAGGCCAACGCATCTGCTTGACAAACATAATGTGAATGTATGTGGGGGTTGGTAGTCGCACAAAAGGTTCCGATTGCTGCCCCCTTTAATACAAAAGTAATAATAATAGATGTGATTGTTAGATATTACTATTTCTACTTTCCAACCGAAGTCGAGCACTACTGGCTCGTTACCTATCGCGTGTTGTACACTTTTAAGTTTCCGGTGGCTCATTGGGAGGAGGAGGGGGAAATTTTCTCAGCTTACTGCGTATCCTGCGGATATTTATAAACATTGAGGGACTCAACAAATCGTTTACTAAGGGGACAATTTAGCCGAACCCGAAACAAACGCAAATATCGAGTGTATAAAATAACCATAACCCGTCACCAGGCGGATATCGCAATTAGCTGGCAGATTCCTCTCGCGTTGGTACCGAGCCAAGTTCATGGCTACGTTAATAGAACGCCACTTAGTCGCGAGGAAATAGGAGATATTTTATAACTTCTGCTTACACATAATTTCCTGGTAGAAGTGATTATAAACGAACATGCTAAAGCGCTGTTGCCGCATTACAGTCTGCATTGTCGTGAGCAGGCTTTTGGTGTGGTTTGTGAGAGTGCAGTGGTCATTGAGGGGATGGAGTGTGGGAGATCGTGTCTGCCAAGTTCGCAGTTACGTTAATGGAACACCACTTAGTGGCGAGCTAGTGGGAGATATTTTATAACTACTGATTAGGCCCTCATAATTTCCTGGTAAAAGTGATTAAAAACAAATACGCTACAGAGCTGTTGGCAGTAGCAGCAAAGAAACAAACGGACTGACAAAGTTATAACACCAGAGACTACAAGGATAAATCTGGTAAGAGGCTACTGCGGCTGAGTAGGCCGGCACGACCGACGTCCCTTCTCCGACCGACGTCTCCCTTACACGTCACTGTTGCAAAGCAGTTTGCAGGTGAATTACGCCAGCAGTATTAGCAAAATGCCGTTGACAAAATACCGACGTGCAGCGATGGTTACTCTGTGGCGTTACGCGAAGTTTGTGGGTGTCTAATGACTCCATTGGAGGTGACACTGTGTTAAAAATGATTTTCTTTTATAGCATAAGCGACGTCCATGGACATTCGCATGATTCTTACGCAGATGCGTGGCCCTCCTATCATCCCCATCCCCATTGGGCAACGGACTCTACTCACAAACCGTACGAAACGCGACAGTGGCGCTCTCAATATACGGCGGTATCCAGTGAGGGAGAGGTACTTCCCCGGTCATATTAAAAGTTTGTTAACTTTTTAAAATTATTATATGCGTACCTCGCCGCGCTACGGAACCCCCAGTGCGCGTACTCGCACTTGACCGGTTTTTATCTATTTTAGTCGTTGTACTCGATTATTAACAAGACTCATTAGAAAAGCGCCATCTGTTGTCGAATTAAAGCGAAGGAATCCTTGACCGAGTGCTCGGTGCGTTGACCTCGTTACGAAATGTACATAGATCTTGATCTGCGCGTGCGCTCCCAATAGTGCGCATCACGTATTGTATATAATACGCTACAAGCTATTTTTTTCATAGATCACCGATGGACAAATCTTTGACTTAGCAATATTGCACACGCCATAACGTTCCACTTGTGAATTTTTCTCAGTCGTTTCATTGTTTTTAGGGCCCTTCATCAAAATGGCAAAAAACGGAATCTTTATATTTTCCTCATGTCCGTTTGTCCGTCCGTCTGCCAGTATGTATGTCACAGAAGTTTCACTCGTTGATCATGGGTGTTTGTATGTTTGGAATTTACAAGGCAGGTGTATTCTGTAAACCACTACAAAATGCTGTAAATTTGCAAGGCAGGTGTATTCTGTAAACCACTACAAAATGCTGTAAATTTGCAAGGCAGGTGTATTCTGTAAACCACTACAAAATGCTGTAAATTTGAATACATACTCCACAAACCGCATGAAACGCGCCACCAAAGATGTAACCTTACGGCGGTATCATGTGAGCGAGAGACACCTTCCCGGTCGTGTCTGCAAAGTTCCGCTGCCTTCTGGCGGAAGAGGTAGTGTGGGGCACTACCTCTTCCGCCAGAAGTCTGTAGAGCGACAGTGATATTGTTGCGGGAACTGGGAAACATCTTTAATTGACCGGCTCCTTATGGGCATTAGTAACAGGTAGTTCCATGCTGCACTGCCGAATTGTCATCACATACTATTATACGCCGTTCGTCAGCTAAGCCCTACTCTGTGAATTATGTCAGTGACAGAACGCTACTCTGTTATTGAATGATGCGCTGCGCAGGCGCAGGGTCGACGACCCGACCTCTATTTAACAGATATTAGTGCTGAAAAATATATAAATCATCGACGCGTATTTACGAGTATACGCGTGTGTGACATCACTACGAGGTTGGCATATAGTGCGTGTGTGTGTGTGAATGTGTGTATATATATGTGTGTGTGTGTGTGTGTGTGTGTCTGTGTGTGTGTTTGTGTGTGTGTGTGTGTGTGTGTGTGTGTGTGTGTGTGTGTGTGTGTGTTTGTGTGTGTGTGTGTGTGTGTGTGTGTGTGTGGGTGCGTGCTATGATTTTTTCACTTTATTTCTTAAGAGACAGTTAAAAAAAATGGGATGCTCGTAAAATGGCGGGAAACCGCGAACGAGATAACAAATACGTGAATGGAAAGATGTTGGTAGTTACGAAAAACAATCTGGTCCGACCCGACTGCTTGTTAATCTATCTATAGTAAGACCGACTGATTTGATTCTTATAATATCGATCGGATCGACAGCGGCAACCACTAGGAACCCTTCATACTATAAAAAACCTGGCCTTATTAAGAAGATGGAATTAACTTCATACTTAACACTAAGGTTATCTATTTACGTGTACAGATCGCCGATCCGCCAGTTATATAGCCATGACTATTATCCTTAACGTACAGGTCGGGTAATGTCTTAGGCAATAAAAATAATTTACTCAATCAAGAGGTGACCCAAAAAAATCAATATTAGACTGTAATTAAGATATTAAGACTATATTGAAATTGCATTTTTTTCCATAAAAGGGCTATGCTGGGTGTTCCATTGTCGCCCACCACTGTTGAAGCCTTGTCGTGGCGGTGGGTCTCAGTAGCCTGGGGTACACCCAGACACCTCGGGCGAAGTCAATTGAGCCGGGTGCTCTTTTTACCCCTCTGAAAAGATGAGGGGCTAGAGAGCAAAAGAAGGCAGGCGGCACTGATGGCACTGGCAGTGGTTTCTGTGGGTATTCGGCACTATGAGTCCGCGTATGATGCCGCGTGTCCCACACACCATAGGACTCCACCTAGGTCCAGTGAAGGCGCGTAAATGTGTTTCCCCGCGTCAACAAAAAAAAGGGTGTTCCATTGTCTGATAGAATTTGTAAGTTCTCGAAGAGAAACAACAAAGAGGTAAAGCGTCCGTTGCCACAAGCTGTGGCAATCCAGCACATCGCCACAGCTTGTGGCAATGTGTGTGGTGGTTGCTACACTCAGACGAACAGAAGGCAGGTCAGGGAAATTTGAGAGTGGTGCCTGAGTTGGGGAAGTGGCTGGTCCGGGTTGATTGCGAGTCCTTAGTCCAGCAGTGAGCCGACAAGGGCTGACTATGATATATTTTCTACAAAAACTCTTTCGTCGTTATCTAAAACCATAAAATCATCATCAACACAAGCAGAACGACATAATGTCTAATATGTGAAAACACGTAGGCGTTATACTACTCGTTCAAGCTTACTCTCGTATTAGAAAAATATTTTACTTTTTTACAAGTAGTTGAGAACGAATTATGAAAACTGGGCGAGTTTTAATAATAATGTATCCACGTCAAGACGGCTCAGCTACGGTGTCGCGTTCTCGCGGTTTGAGTTATTTCCGGAGGGACACTTCCACGAGGAGTGGAAGTGGAGCCGCGAACTGCTCGTTTTCTCCTTATACTTTAAATATACGCTTCTTACCTGTTCGAGAGCGACTGATCCGGTCACACGTGGTATGTCATCTATGCAGCAGTAGCGCCAGCTTTTACAAATATTTGAAATTTAATCTTTTACAAATATTAAATCACTTAAGTATCAAATATGGACCTTGAAGTAAACAAACAATTAAAATATCGAGACCGTTCGTTCCAACTACACAACTCTACTTAAATCTATGACAATACAGAAAGCTGCTTATGATCCGTACTCGTTAAGTCAAAAAGCCACTACTTGACCTCAAATGTGCTAATACAAGTGTCGTATTAGTGCGAGTACCCAAATTACTGAGGCCAAATTTTATTATACGAAAAAGAACTCTTGCGCAAGTACTGTCAATGATAAAAGTGTTGAAGTTCTGAATTATTTTCTACCCTTTGCTTGTAATAAGACTGTTATTTTTTGTGTACAGTGTAAGAGGACAAACGAGCAGTTGAGCCTGTAGATGACTACAGGCACCAATAGACATCCCTATATTTACTATGCAATTTTGTTACCCTCTTTCCCTATTCTGCTCCAATGGCCCACCAGAGGCTCACACGAAACGTGACAGTGTAACCGTCAGTTTAAGCCAGTATTGCCAAATATTGTATCTGTATATATGAGTATTTGAGTAACAGAGAGGTACCTATCCTGTCGTGTCGGCCCAATTTGGCGGCAATGGAGTATTACACTACTTATATTTTGTGACATAATAGATATATAAATAAATCGAATGGTATTACGCACACAAAATTGAATGAACCAATCAACATTATCAACATTTATCGGTCCATTGCTGGACGGAGGCCTCCCCCAATGAACGTCAAGACGTCCGATCTCCTGCTACTCGCTTCCATCCCGGACCGGCTACTGCACGGACCTCGTCTTCCCACCTGGTGAACGGTTCCTTAACGAATAATCTCCAAGAACAAGTTACGTCCCTAATTTTATAAACACAATATGAATGAAATTTTAGTCGTGTCGCCGCAAATCATTTTACATTCTCTTACATAGACAATAAGCAAGGCTCATTTGAGTTCCCAGCTCCGTACCACGTCCGCTGTTATACAAGTTTTATCCGTGACATCTGCTGTCTGGATTCCAAGTGGTGTTAGAGCGATGTACTATTTTAGATACACAATTTTAGTATTTATAAATTTCGTATTATTTTACATTATTCATTTTAATTTAGTTTCATCTGAGTTATTTACTAACATTCCAGTTGAAATTATTTAATTATTACTCACATGTGTTTAAATTCTGTGATACTGTGTCGCCAACAAGAACGCACAAATCCGACCTCACCCCAAGTGATATTATTGCATTTCAATGACGTACACGTCATTAAATTTGTTTCTCTGCGTCACGAAAATAAGATAACTCTTATTTTCGTGACGCAGAGAAACAAATTATAAGATATAACTATCATAGTCGTCAGTGGTTGTTGCATTGTTGTTGATAGAGCTCGTGTTATGTTCGTCAAATTATAAACTACTCGCGGTATGTCATTTTGTGCCTGTTGCGTAAATGTAAAATGACACATATCTAAGATAAAGCACTGTGAGGCTGACGTAGATTTGCTTCCTTATTTTGAATGTGTAGGAATTTATTTTGTACTTCCTGTTGCGTTTGCCAAAATAACCCTGAAACAATACCGCAAACCGAGATCGTACTGTGCTCAAAGTATATGCAAATTCCTTATATCTCATTAAACGTATCCCAAGGTAGTAGACAGACACATATACTACTAGCGTTAGCACATGTTGTATCCCAAGGTAGTAAACAGACTATTACTACACATACTACTAGCGTTAGCACATGATGTATCCCAAGGTAGTAGACAGTCTATTACTACATATACTACTAGCATTAGCACATGATGTATCCCAAGGTAGTAGACAGACAACTACTACATATACTACTAGCGTTAGCACATGATGTATCCCAAGGTAGTAGACAGACAACTACTACATATACTACTAGCGTTAACACATGATGTATCCCAAGGTAGTAGACAGACAACTATTACATATACTACTAGCGTTAGCACATGATGTATCCCAAGGTAGTAGACAGACAACTACTACATATACTACTAGCGTTAGCACATGTTGTATCCCAAGGTAGTAGACAGACAATTGCTACACATACTACTAGCGTTAGCACATGATGTATCCCAAGGTAGTAGACAGAAAATTACTACAAATACTACTAGCATTAGCACATGATGTATCCCAAGGTAGTAGACAGACAACTACTACATATACTACTAGCGTTAGCACATGATGTATCCCAAGGTAGTAGACAGAAAACTACTACATATACTACTAGCGTTAACACATGATTTCGTTTATTCTGAAATGTACACATTTCAGGTTATAATATTTACATTCATTAGCATAAGATTTTGAGGAATATTATTCTGCACGTACAAACACAGAGAATGATAAACCTACCGAAATAATAATTTAAAGATTATGTTTTTTCATTGGGTATTGGTTCGTTTGAGGTTACTGCTCATAATTGTCGCGATGGGCAAGCGGATTGGCAATCGCAGATCAGGTTTCGGACCGGCGCCACTGCTGCCTGTCGCAGATCCGATTGATGGTACCGCCATCGCTCGGCGCGAGCACCGTCCGGTGAGCTATACCGCAGAGCTTGAAGACGAAAGTCTTCAACTAATGCATTCCCGCCGTGATGAAATAAGGGGAAGAAACATGGCCTCTTATTTTAGAAGTGGTCCGCAAGTTTGCGGTAGCTCAACGGGCTGTTGAAGGTACTGTGTTGGGTGATTCTCTGTCCTACAGAATTCGTAACGAAGTCATAAGGAAGAGAAGTAAAGTAGTTCGAACCCACGACCTCTGGCATAAGACGCGGACTAACCGCCACGTTATCAGCTGAGCCAGTCGGTCGTCAATGCTTTACAATACAGCAATACATAGTAACACATAATTCTTTAAAACGATTACGTTGCTTACGCCTCTTGCTCACCTTTCACTTTAGAATCATGTTCACTGGTGAAGAACAACCCCAGAAGCATATTAGATCTAATACATTTTTTTAATTAACTTTATTGTTGAGAATATCTTTGTAGCGCTCTCTGAAGGAGGTCCATGTCCAGAACTGGATGTCCTCTGGCTGCTTGTGATGATTATTGGTTGAGAACAAGTTGGATCACGAAATTGTAGTAAATATCGACAAGACTAAGAAAATATGAGTCGTCCATTAACCATGGCAAAAACAGCCATGTTGTGTTTCGCGCGGTGTGAAAGTTACCGGTGGTGCATTTTAGGTGGAAAAAAGAAAGGTCACACGCCTGCACAATAACCATGCAATCATTTATAGAACTCCGTCTGTACTTACCAAAAGGCCGACTATATGTTGTCTCCGTAAACTATACAATGTTAAAGCACTTCTATCGTCGAGTGTACTCGTAATAATCGTCTATACGGTAGATTTATTAAAATGAAGTATAATGATAGCAACCGCCATCTCGCACTGATTGTAAACTGACCATTGTTGCGCTAACGCTGCTGTTCGCCATCTGATGAGGATAATGACCTCCTAGTCGCACTTCAAGTACTGTGGCCACTATGGACACGAGTGCACTCGAGACACAACTGGAGAGAAATCAGATATAGGATAGAAATTACTATAAAGCACGAGGGCATCTCCAACTTCTTGACGTACTGACTGAGTACTAATATTAGCCAATGAAAAGTCTTAGTTACACTTTTGGGCCCGTATAATTAAAATATATACACAAAAGTTTGCATGTATTATTGTCTTTCATGCAAACACCACAGGACAGATTAGGATTAAATTTGGCCCATGTATATATTTCAATATGAAAAAATAATTTGGCCATTAGTCCCGAAGAAAAGATTTCCTTGGGATATATTTTATACGGGTACACTTATCCACCTCCACCCATGCTCCTACCCACGTCTCGGTATATGGAGCGAATCATGGGAGACCCCGTGCGTCTCCCATGATTCGCTTGATTGCTCACCAGTTCTGTTCCCCAACGCGCAATTCTTGACTCCCTACACATTATTTAAGTGCCCTCTCGTTATTTCACTCTCCCCTTTCTGGGGCCTGACATCTCAAAGACAGAAGTTGTCATCGGTCTCGTCAGTCCTCATTATCTCGACCATATACATGTCGACATATACAGCTACTTTACCTATCCTTCCTCTTCACGTGCCATGTTTGCGCAAATGTCACCAATAGCATAAAACTCTGTTCCGTCGCGACCATATCCTGGTGAAAGATTGGGCCCACTGTATTCCGTTCGATGCCATCCAACAAGATGCTTCGCTCGTTTTTGTACAAGTCACATTCCCACAGTACATGGTCTCTGGTTTCATCGCAAGGACATGATGGCAGGTCACATAATGCCATTCTGTGTACCTCTGAAGTACCCGTGCCCTGTTAGTATCTGCGAAATAACGTAGTCAGTTTCCAACCATTCATACGCCAGACGCCAAGAACCTCCAGATCGGCAGGCAGGACGCCGGCCAGTACTGGTAGCGTCGCACCGTTGTATAACCTGTAGGCCTTCGTCAATAAAATTTAAGCTGATCTTTCGGTGCTTAATAATGCACTACGTACAACATACAACTGAGAGCCTCGATACCAAAGCGCTGTAGCAAATGTCGGGATTGCAACATAGTTTCCATGGTACAGAAACCTAAGTGCCCGGGTACTTCACACCCAAGAAGAGAGAGAGAGAGAGCTTCCCGAAAGAGCCATCCCATCAAACGGCAATGCGAATCAAAACGGCAAAGGATCTAGCATTGTCTATGTGTACTCCAAGCTCCTTGGCCACAGATATACTCGCAATCGTAGTACCACTCATCTCAATGTTCAGTCCGCTTTTAAAACGACCGTTATTTGATGACAAATGATGATAAAAAACAGACTATGAAGTCTGGGTCATGGCTGCGGAAAATGTTAGAATATTACGGGTCCCCCAATCCGATAAATTGTTCGAGATCGTGGAACATTTCTGTTCTATAAGGGCGCGCGATAACCGTCAAATCGTCTGGGTATGCCACAAAATTTACATCCTCTGGTCTTGGCAATTTAAGGATATCATCCAGGAGGAGTTTCCATAGTGTAGGGCCCAATACCGAACCCTGGGGATATCCCATTGTGGAAACCTTCCAAAGCGTGCGGTGGCCAAGTGAGAAGCTAACATAACGGTTACAGAAATAAAATACGAGAGTCTGATACATGTTTGGAGAGATACCGCTTCACACGGGTACAATCGCGGGGCAGGCTATTACTATGCACAGATTACCACCGTCAGCACAACACGGGCCCGTCACTCACACCCACTTTGTTTACCCACCCTATCGCGAGTGCGACGACACCCGAGTAAACATTTGTTTAAACTATTGTTTATTTATAATGCAATATAAGTAGTATTATGTGCCGCGCATTATTCAGTGCAAATGACACGCTATAACGTAAGTAAATATTTGCCAAAGAAACAATATTATTTTCGTTTCGCTTTAGCTCGAGTAATTTGTAGTCGATATGGGTGTGTGTGGCACAGAGTAAGCCGCAGATGCGACAGGGTTCGTGCCTACTTTCTACTATACTATTATTATTTTAATATTAATAACATAAAGCCGAAGAGAGTGTTTGTTTATTTAAACGTGCTAACCTCGGGAAGTACTGGTACCAAGAGAACTGTCTTTATAGGTTCAATAGTCCATTTATTGAGGAAGGCTAAATACTATATACCTATGCATACTTATGTACGCTAAGGTTATATACCTGTATATTAACTTTAGCGTACATCAGCATACATTTTTGCATAGTCAACCTAACGCTCATGTTTTTAAGTAGTTCTTACATAGTGCATATTTTTTAGGCGGTCGGTTTAGAAATGCCGTCTGTGTGTCTTGGTATTTTTAAATTAACGAGATTACAGGAAATGTGTGATAAAATGAAAGTGAAATTGAGGTGAACCAATCTGGAAGTTGCTTTAGTGCTTAATGAGTGAATGAGCTAGTAGAAGTATTTTATTAACTATTTTTACGTACTTACTTAGGGCTTGTGTATTGTAAAAGTATGTGGCGTAACCTTTGTCGACCGCGTTCGTAATAAAGAAATGAGAGAGAGAGATTAGAATTGAATGAAAGCGTCGGTGTTAAAATGAGAAAGGGCATGCTCTGATGGTTCGGACGTGTAGAAAGAATGATGGATGTAAGGTTAACGAAACAGATGTTCAATGTGATTGTGGAAGGATGTCGGCACCGGGGAAGACCCAGACTAACACACCACGATCAAATTGGTCGGGGACTGTCCGTAGGTGGTGTTCGGAGTCTTTGCAACCGGCGTGTTTGTATGAAGAGAGTTAGGAAAGTGGAGGAGGCAAGGCAGATATGTAAGGATCGTGATGTGGCCCTCCGTTCTTTCTGCCTACCCCGTTAGGGAACTGGCGTGATGATGTGTTATTGTTGTATTGTAGAATTGTTGAATTTGTGACGAATTTGGTGGAGCTATAATGCGGTCTGCAAGAGTCCATTGAGAGGTATGTAGTAACAGCAGATAATGTATCTATATAAAACCCATTGTGCGGATGCTTATGGGCAATAGAGATATGAAGTAAAATCGCAAATATCATTATAATGAATAGAAGAGACACAAAAAGAAAACAATGAAAATACCTGGATGATGTCAACAATGACTTTTAAAACAAATACGGAAAATGTTCAATTAAAGGCATTAATTAACTGCATTGAAATATCACGCTCTTCCTTATTACAAGTGCATGTGCAATTACATTCACTATGTGTACTTCAGAAGACTGTCGTGTCTGTATCGATGTTTGTCTCATCACTAGTCCGTTTATACCAACTCTCGATACTCCATCGTTCTCTTCTCTTCCCATCGTCACCATCAGCTGAAAGTCGTCCACTTCTGAATATTGTCCTCCCCAGAATGCGCACTGTAGGTTACGGTCACGGATCATTTCCAACCATGGACTCCCTAAGTCCACCGGGTGGGTTGCCTTCCAACATCATCGTGGGCTGCCACTTTAGAAGAATATTTCTTTCTCTAACTCAAATTGTATTTATAATCATATAAACTGTGAACATATTTCGATATTTAAAATATACAAAATAACATTTAATAGTAAAAATGTTATTTTTTAAAATATATTTAAATTGATTTTTAATATGTAAATACTTTCCAAATAGTATACCTATTACTTGGCTATATTAATTTAGTGTTGTGGTCAGAAAATTTAATGAAACAGTAAATAATCAACGTATATATTCGTATCTGTATCGCTATAATCTATGCCCCATCACTAGTCCGGTCACGTAAGCCCACCGACCGACCACCGTAAGCTCGGTTAGAGCGATGCATAAAAACTTAGCTTTGCTTTGAGCTTTGAAATTCAAATGCGTAATATCGATACACGAACCAATATGTCTGCATTGGTGTTTTGATGACAGAACGTGCTTTATACTAACCGGATTTTTATCGATAAATTACGACATCACAAAATCAGGTTCTTTTAGCAGATATATATGAAAAGGATAAAAAAGTGAAAGAGTCTAGTATTTCTATCGGGTTTGTCTAGTTTTTGTAGACAGTGACGTTATAGTTTTGTATTTCTAGGGTAATGTTTAGACACGGGAAGTAGATCTTTTACTAATATTAATGGATTTACGTCATTACTAAATCAAATAGTTTCAGTTTTATTTATAACTCTCTTTAACTAAAAGAGCTACATAATTATAAAATGGATAAATTTAATGGTTTTAAGTGGACCTTTTTTATGGAATACGTATCTATGAACCGAATTAGTTTTTGATATAAAAAAATCCATAAATTGACCATAGATTTTTATAGATGAATTTATACAAAATGTTTTTAGCATATTATTTATCATCGTAATCATCAACTGTCTCTATCGTTTTACTGCTGGAGATATGACTCACTTGATGGACACCAAAATAAAAACCCGGCCAAAAGAGAGTAAGACTTGCTTTTGAACGGTTCCGTAGTTAGAAGCTAATATTAGCTCTCTAGCTCTATAGCATTTAAATAGAAATGACAACCCACACAGCTATGCTTATTTTTTACATTTGGCCACAGAACCCTAAAAATTGTATTTGTCATAATCATCATTATCAGCCCTTATCGGTCCACTGCTGGACATAGGCCTCTTTCAGTGGAAGCCAAGACGACCGATCTCCTGCTCCTCGCATCTATCCCGGACCGGCTATTGCACGGAGATCATCTTCCCACCTGGTGAACGGGCGACTAATACTTCGTTTTCCTAAACAGAGGCCGCCTTTAGTTTATTTGTTTACTTATACATAATTATTTCGAACGGGCTTGTCTTCATTTGATTCTCTTTGAGTCAACGTTCTTTATTGGGTTATTTTTGATTTCCAAGGTTTCAGTTTTCTGTACAGCTGCCTTGGATCTAACCAGGCTTTGGTAAGTTACTATTAGGTCTACAGGGTGGGGATTATATTATAATGACACCTAGGTAAGGGGCATTTGGCAGGGAGGAGGGAAAATAATACGGTGATTTCAATGTCTAAGGGCATCAGTAGTCGTCACAAAGTTCCTATTGTTTTTTTTACCTCACCAATACTAAAAAAATATGACTTACAGAAATAAATTGGATATAGTTAATATGATGCAGTTATCCAACACACACAAATCTGTTAAATTATATGTCTTCATTCATTTCATTTTTCATCAATTTCATTCAATTTTAACATCCTTATGTTATGTGGTCTCTATGGCATAAACATCCAGATTATAATCTTCTTGCTACACTGCTGCTGCTGGTTCTAGTTCATTGTCACTGGTGGGTGTAAACAGTGAAACGATTAATGAGTCATTATAGAAACAAACAATTCTTCTCGTTGATAATAATAACGTCCGTCAAAATCAGTCTAATTAATTTGTTAGACTTTTTCTTATTTTCGTTGTTAGCAATACTTTGATTCATTTATTAATTGTAATTTATTTTTGACATATTCTTAAATATTTATTTTGACTGAGGAGACACCTCATTAATTTCTCAAAAGCCCTCCACTTCATATGACCATAAATATATCTTTTTATTCAAAAGAGATTTCAAAAGAGAGATATTCAGATGCGCTGCCCTCCTATTACCTCCCCCCGATGGGCTGCTCTCAAACACCTCGTAACACGACAGCGACGCTGTCACTTCTCGGTGGTATCAAGTGAGCTAGTTACATAGGAGGATGTAGTGTCATACACCATTCATGGCGCTAGCGCCTCCGTCTACAAATGTGTAGGTTCTGTAGCAACAGAATGTACGAACATTACGCCATAAATTATTTGTCATAACTATAATTGTGAAAAGATATAGTAGGTATAGGTATTTTGTGCTCCAAGAGTAGTAGATCCATCCTCACGTGTCTAAGAAGAGGACCTGGACAGCGACGAATAGATGTAACAATAAAGAAATAATACAACAAAGAAATAATACAATAAAGAAATAATACAATAAATAAATAAGACATCAATAAACGAATAGGACATAGTGATTCTATCCGGGTTTCGATTTTCCTTGTGGCGTACGGAAACCTAAATACAAATGTAGAATTCAGGCAGGATTTACGTAACACTAAGAAATCAATATGCAAATCATAGGTATACGGCATATTAAACTGACATGTCAGACACTCGTGTCATTGTTCTAATTCTCATAGTAATATTATATGGCATAAACGGTGGTTGTACAATTTGAACCGCCTATTGCCGAGTCGATAAGGCACAACACTAGACACCTTCCAAGATCTGCATACCTATAATAAAGTATTACAGGCATAGATAAAATTAAGTCTCCTTAATATTTAAAGCCTAATTTTGTGCTTTCTGTCTGATATAAGTAGTGCTAGAGATGGACAATGGATATCGATAATACAACATATTCTCTACATAGTAATACCTATTTTTTCTTTTACAAAATAATTATGATATATTTCTTCGTTGATGAGAATTGCTTAGCCCACCGTTACACTCAAGACATGACAACTATGAATCTAAAACCTCAAATAAAAAAGGATGAGGAAGCCGAAATTCATTTGAAATCGTTTACAGTTTTTATAATTGAATAGCTTCACCCGCGAAACCCGCGCATTTCGATTCCATTTGTCATAGCATAGATGTGTATAAAATATAACCTTCCACGCTAAACGGGCTATTTAACACAGAAAGAATTTTACAAATCCCACCGGAAAGTTGTGAGATTAGCGCGTTCAACCATCCATCATCTTATATTAGTATAGACATCATTGAGGCACGTATTATAGATATTTCTAATATTATTAGCTGTTCTGAATAAAATATAATAATCATAAGAGACGAAGGTAAACAATTGTGTAATAATTTTCGTGCGATCTTGTAATACTTTCATTTGTATTTGTTTACGTCATCTGGTAAGTATTAGCAGGCCGAAGTGGCAGTAAGACGATTATATCTTACGCAGCACCAATAACCCCTAGGGTAGAAGAGCTCTGGAGTGACAAAGCTTTGGTAAGCGCAAAACTAGATGAAATTACTACAAATTAGAAAGCGACTATAGACGGAGAGCAGCCGACAGACATTAGAGGCGTGCAGAGATCATTGGGTAGGCACAGCAGTAGATAAAAACAGGCTAACGATCAATCGAGATGTCTGTCAAAAGTTCTCGTTGAGGCATTATTTATTAGTTATATATCGATGGAATTGCGTACAACCCTAACTTGTGCCACTTGCATTCAGCCTGGGAACATGCACACTTGCTTAGCAATTATACTGTGGGTGGGTAGTTTTGAAAATATCGAGTTCGGTCCAAATTGAACCCTGTAGCGTCGCTGTAGGTGCTATGGTGACTGCAACGTGAAGTTTCTTATGTGTTACAGTTGCTATGCGAAAATTAAAAATGGCGCGTATTGATTGAATAGTTTTGTATATTTCATAACTGTTCCGGTATTCACCTTACAAGGTAGTTAAGCACGTCGGTACTGGTTATTACTTTGTAATGGTAGTCAAGCTGTAAATTAGCCTTGGGCAATCGTTTTGTCCTTTATACCGTTGGAAATATATCCATGTCTACTACGTACTACAGTCCTGTTTAGGGTCCATTGGGCGATGCGGACTCACGATTGAACAGTGAGTGTCATTGGCTACCTCCGCCAGTGAAATGAAAACTTAGAGGCTGGCGTCTTCCACTTAAGGGACCGGAATCAGTAGGGAAGCTTATCATCAACATATCAATATAGGACGATTTATCATATACAGCTCACCAATCCTGGGTGCTGTTGGCGTATCTCATGCTCACTCAGATGTCATCAAAGTACGTAGGATCAAAAAGGATCAATAGTATATTACCTTTTCTTTTATTCCTTGTGTAAGAAATAATGTTATGTTATACGCTCATTCACATAATAGAAACGTAAATTGGCACAGGTGTTGTTACCTTTTTGTGCAAGTTTTGAATTCCAAAATCTCGGAATGGGGTCGTCGAAATTTTGTCCAATTTAACCCCCAAAAGACACACGTTTGCGCGTTTACCGCTAAAAAGTCACCCTTCGTCGTATCTCCTCGTCTTCAAAACCCATCAGCCTCAGCTAGTACCAGAGTAATTGGTGTCGACAAATCGAGTAACATTCAGTTCCGCGGTCATTTGGAAATGAAAGCTAAATTAGCCTCAAAGAAGCTAGGTAAGCTCAATAGGGCTAAGCAGTACTTCAACCCAGCCCCTCGGCTGCAACTTTACAAGGCGCAGGTCCGACCGCATATGCGGGCAGGGACCCCGCAATATCAGCTCAATTCATTTTATGACCAAATTATTTCCGAACAGCTTGTTTCAATGGTCCTACGAAGAGATCTGTTCACTGTGCGTCTTTTACCGTATTATCTATGAGGGCTATTCCGAGGAATTGATCGGCGTAATACCGGCAGCAGGATTTCATCTTCAGACACCGCGTAAACCCACAACAGTGTGGTTTAAATGCCACTTCTTACCGCACACAACTGTACTGTGGGACCAGCTGCCTAACTGGGTGTTTTCGATGCGATAAAACTTAGAGGCCTTCAAGAAAAGAGCATAGCTATTCTTTGAAGGCCGGCAACGCGTCTGTAAGACGCCTAGTCTTCCAGATGTCTATGGACGACGATAGTCACTATCCAGCTGCTGATTTGCTCCCAATCACATAAAAAGGAGGGCAATGCATCGGCGTAGTAATTATGTGGATGTTTATGTGTGTCACAAGTCGTAAAAAGACTCCGATGGCTTTGTTTTGTTTGTTTGAGAAAGGATCTTAAAAGATGGCAAAAAGGCTTGTAAAAGTCTGCCAGTTTATGTAAGGGGAAAAAAGGATGGAGGGGAATAAGTATGTGGATATATGAGGGAGTCAGCCAGCTCCGAGCTGGTCTGTCCCACTACGCTCCGCTTTATTACTGAAACAGACAAACAAATAAATTGTATGCTAAAACAACATTTACAGTTGAATAAAAAAAAAGTCTGGAAAAGAAGCCACCGATGAATATTTAAATGCAAGACGACAGCTATTAAATGCAAGTATTTTTGATGAGTCTAACTACTTTATACTGTTTGTGGTGTGGTACAAGTGATAGACCTATTGACGTAAAAAGTAGTTTCTTTGGAAGATTTAATTATTCGTTACTTACTGTTGCCCTATTGCTGCGTACAAGTAGCTCGTGATAGCTTATATGTTATATTTTCCGGCCGCGAGGACAGTCAAAGTCACGTGCACGAGTTAGTATTTTCAATATTTTAGTGTTATTCTTGTACATAAGCAATTCAACATTGCCAACTATCATCAATATCCGCTGTGTAATTTTGACTTTCACATAGAGAATACAATCTATTTCCACAGACTTCATCTGCGTTCGTTACAGATAAAACTACGTGCGAAAGTTTGTATTTACATAGCGTATATGTTATTGCATTACAAAAACTACAACGTTGCCAAGTTAAATCAAAATCAATACAGCAGTTTTGGAGTAAAGGAGTAACAAATATTCGAATATTTATTCCAACTTTCAGGTGTATATTATTAAAAAAGTATAAAGTTGTATTGATAAATCGATTTTAATGGCTTAAAGTTGTTGATCTTGTAAAATAAACTCAGAATAGTCATGAAACTGCATGAGATTTTCTCAAAATAATTAGTAGCTACATTTGGAGGATGTATAATCCACAATTATGTGGACTATTAAGTCAGTTCGGACAGCGTGCACGTTAAATAGTGTGAATTGTCCTAATCAAAATTTAAATATAGCACTTGGAATAATAGTAGCATCTATTGGCCGGGGAGGTACCTCTCGCACAATTGACACTGCCGTAAAGTGACGTCTACGGTTTCGTGTTTCATGCCGTTTGTGAGTAACCGGTGGCCCATTGGGGGTGGTGAAAAGGAGGGCTATGTATTGGCATAACTATGCTGATATTCATGGGTGACGGTAACCGTTGAAAGGCTCCGATTACAGGTTTGTCCCACTATACTATAAAAAAATACTATTTTCGATCACACATACATAGATTATTCGCATCACAAACATTACAAAAAAGTAATATCAGTGGAGAAACGAAAACATTAATACTATAACTATATCAGGAATTATGCTGCTCTTCACTCTTCATTTTCTTAACATTTGACGCAACGATATAAATCGCTAACTGCTGTAACTCGTGCCACACATCCCCTAATGAGAGGCAGTTCTTTCTACGGTGTATTTATTTATCAATTGTCTTGTGCCATTACAGGCTGACCACTAAGTAATTGATGGCCACAGATATTCAAAGGCCGGCCTTAACTAGGTTACTTTGTAGAGGGCGCTTAAGATTGTTGGCATAAAATACTTACTCATGTTATATCAGAGATTCTCACTTGCAACGTACCTGTCACATGTATAGGAATATATTTCTGGAGTTTACTCTTTAAGCAATGATATATGGAGCGTGGTATAAAACTTTACATGGAGTGAAACCGATGAACG
>JAFELO010000328.1:509091-558182 GCA_017140195.1 Eumaeus atala | reverse complement strand
TTTTCACCTATCCCTGGTTGCGTTAGGGCTCAGAAGGCGCAGGGGGAAAAGGGTGAAGATCGCCCCATTTTACTGACTGAGTAGTTGGGGCTGTCCAGTGGTGTGGGATAACCCCATCTGTGGAGGTGGCGTCGGTCCCTTAGGGGCCGGACTACCCATCAAATCACCCTGATGTTTTTTTTGTTCCGTGGCACCACACCAAAAGCGGCACCGATAGCACTCGCGGTAGTTTTTGTGGGTATTTTGGCACTATCATGTATCGAGAGCCCCACACACTACTGGACCCCACCTAGGGCCAGTAAAGGCACGTAAATGCGTCTAACCGCATCAAAAAAAAAAGAAAAGGGCTCAGAACCCTCCCCACCATAGCTGAAACCTTGCCGTGGCGATAGGGCTCAGTAGCCGAAGCCAATTGAACCGAGGGATGCTCTTTGCACCCCTGTTATAAGAAGAAAGGATGAAAAGCAACAGCTAAAGGCGTTTCTGCGCAAGGGGTAAGGGGCGAAGTGTGGGAGGTTGATAGACACACTGTATCTGTTAGACACACTAAAGCTGATAGAAACACTATAACTGTAAGACGCACTATGGCTGTTAGGCAGACTACAGCTGACTCGGTATTCTGATCGTGACTCAGATAGAAAAAACACATATAATTTTAAAAATTATAATATTACTCACACTGCATGCACAATAAAAACTATAAATCGACATTAAAAACTATATGACTAACACTATCAAGGATATTACTATACTTTAGCTCACCTTTACATAATCTGGGTTCCCTGAGCTAAGAATTAGCATTAAACATAATTATTAAAAAAAACATTACGTTTGGGAGACAAGCGAGCATTCGGGACCATTTAATGGCTATATTACACACAAAAACATATTAACTAAACACCGAAGACATAGTCCACATATATTATTATGAATATTTCGTACCAACGATATGCTTTTTGCCATACGGTGCGTATATCTATATTAATAATATCAAGTTGAAGAGTTTCTTTATACTTGTGTTTGTTCGTTTCAACGCACTAATCTTTCGAACTACTGGCCCGAGTTGAAAAAATATTTTCGTGTTGATTAGTCCATTTATGGAGACAGGCAGCAGGATATATACCATGACGCTACGACTAATAGGAGCGGGGTTACGCGGTGAAATTGCTAGTCAAAAAAGAAACCCACCAACACTTAAAGTATTAGGGGCCAATATTCAAGCCAACGTTGAAGCTGTATGGCCAAATTTATTAGAAAAATGGAATGGAAAGTTCTTGCTGAAAAAAGGAAGAGAGCCAAAAGCCCATATAGTCTTCCTCTCGATCTCTCGTTATATAGTAGTTTATAGCATAACAGATAGAAGTTATTTAGCTATACGAAACGTTACAAATAAAAGAGATTTACTTTTTTCGTGTGGTTTACAATTTCCAATACTTAGAATTATTAGCAGGTATTGTATTTTCGAAATTTCTTGTACGGCATACAGGGTAGCCTCTACTTACGAATAAACATCAATATTGGTCTCCGAGCACGGAACCATATCTGTTCTCTCGAGGTAATATGCTTCTCAGGCCAATTCGACCCAACGCATTTTTTGATTAATTGTAAAAACTGCACTTTAATCGGTCGTTAACTGAATCACTTCAATTAATATGGAGCCCTTTTTTGCATTGTCTGCAGGTACACAAAAAATTAGTAATATTGCATTGGACCTGTATGATTCAGATGTACATTGTGAGACCCTGGGTACGAGTCGCGGGTCGGACCAAAAAAATGTTGTATAGATTTTTCCATACCCATCTAAAAACCATCCGAACGGATTATCAGTCAACATACGAAACCACTTTTAGCCGTCAGACCTTAGCCTTATATCTCCCCGGTGTCAGAGTGTCGTAATAGGGGAGTCAGGGATATATCACGTCTCGCACATTTGGCTAGTTTTTAGAGATCAGTTGAGATCACCGCCGAAACCTTCCTCTTCTCCGTCGGCCCCTCAATGCTGAGGATCGTGACCGCGTGCTCCTCTCCACTGTGCTGTGTAGAGGAAATGGAAATAGAACAGAATAAACAGAACCAGACGGACAATATCAAGATGGTGGCCACAATGCGGAAGGAGTGAATGTACATGTCCGCACAAATCTATGAAACTGTGTGCGTCTTCATACTTTTGTGCGGATATTTATTTTTGGCAGGCAGCAAAAGGCTTGTATTGCTTCTTTGATATAAAAGAGCTGGTCAAGGGGTATTAGAGTTCGAGAGATCATTGACAGGTATGAGCATAGGCAGCATCAGTATACAGTACGGTGGTATTTGCATTCCCTTGAAGCACAGAAAAATCATACTTCTGAGTTCATAGATTCAGAAGATATAGCAGCTTGTATCCATACATTATTTTACTCCCAAATAAGTAATAACATTTCATATTATTTTCGTTTAATACTCCCACGTTTTCATGAGAAAAAGGGCCACATCTGAGGGACGAATAACAAAGTGATTATAATTATAGAGTCCTTTTTTAACCAAATGCGTCCGAAAGACGGTGATGTTTTTCAAACGTATTTATGTATGTATGTAGATTTCTCTACCCTGATACAGTATGAAAGTATTGACGAATTTTAAGTATTGATGAAGTAAAAATCTGGGCACATACAAATGTATTTAAAACCGGTTAGCTTACAGAACAATTTGATGATACGTTATTCCTTTTACAGCACAAAATTTAATAAACAGAGAAATGAGAACCAATTTTGAATAATTGTTCATCTCTGGTGCAGGCACGAACAAGGAAGCAAGCAGGCTCAAGCGCATCATGCGTCACAGTGGAATCAAATAAAGCCCTTTGTCTGAAAACGTAGTGGATGCCAAGGTCGCAGTAATTAGTATTAAAATAAAGAATATGTTTTATGTGAAATTACTGTGCCAAGGTCACGGATAATGCGCAGTTAACTCGAATTACCAAGCGTGATATGCTCTACAGGTTCCGTGATCGATCTGTTTTTTTACTCCGCTGGGTAGTTAATCCACTGGCACTGGTCGTGGGTGTGGCGGTCGCGATCCATATTGCCACTAAATCCCCGCTGGTGCCAACGACCGCTGATCTGTGAGCTGCAAGACCCCAGAGGTCGAGCTGGGCTATATTATCTATAACTGAAAAGACTACTAACGTTTCACATTGTCAAAGATATACGCAGTGTTATTATCGATTTGCGCCTGATAACTGTCGGTACGTGCGGTTTTTATCCGTTCATTGGCCCATGGGGAGGGTGAATTTAAGGAGGGCCCCACATATCGGGTTATGCGAATGTGTATGGGCGTCGTTCGTCATCTATTAATTTCTGTCTGTCCTCTGAAGGTAAAAAGTTATCGAAAGCTCTTTAACATGACCTAAAGACAGGTAATATTGGCGCCATACTGTGCCATTGCATTTTGTGCGGTATGCGAGATATTAGGAGGATCACTAGGATATGGTAGGAACTATCAAGCATCAGGTCTTGGCTGATGTCTATGATGGTCTATTTAATGCTAGAAGATCGACTCCATTCGTCCCCGACTGGCAGATTCATCGAACTCCACGATTTGTGGGTTCAGTGAGTCTGCTGATTCTTGGCATCTGAAGATACCCCTCTTCTGTTTGCTTCTTGTTTGTACTATCATTAGTTCTTTCAAGCTGTTTTGTAATAATTTCAATAAACCACGAAACCTGAAAATTAATTATTTTTAAATGCCAGTATTCTCAGTGAAATGTGTGAATACTTTTTGCAAATACGGTCTGTCTGTATGAGATGGATTCACTCAAAATCTAGTAAATTGAATTTCATGTGATTTTCACTCATGGATTAAGCGACTTTCGAGGAGAGTAGTGTATAATTTGCCGAGCTACCAATTCGGTTAACCCTTCTATTGAAGGGTGAAGCCGGAGCGACGAGCTGGTAATCATATAATACTTACCTTTTGAAAACAAATCTAGCCAATGTTCTATTGAAACTACAGGTGCGCTGGCCCAGTTACAGAAACTGCCCTATTCTCACATGGTTCAGCATTGTTGTCCTGTGTCCGAGCTAACTGTTTCTGGAGACAATGAAACATTACCAACAGACACCTATGGCAAACATAAAGGTGTGATCTACAGGATGGAACGGGAAGAAGTTAAAAATATTAGAGAAATTAGTACACAAAATGTACATTAGATCGCGTGAAAAATGTGTGATCGTGCGTGTGTGTGTGTGCTTGTGTGTGTTTGTGTGTGTGTGTGTGTGTGTGTGTGTGTGTGTGTGTGTGTGTGTGTGTGTGTGTGTGTGTGTGTGTGTGTGTGTGTGTGTGTGTGTGTGTGTGTGTGTGATATAGATATATATCACATTATAGATCACACCGATTCCGCCAGGTCAATTCGAGTGCCATGCAGTGTAACGTTACCTCCTACCTACATAAAGTACCTTTACACCTATTATCCCCGAAGAGGTAGGCAGAAGTATGCTAGTACATCCACAACTTGTAAGTACAGTAGATATACTAGCACACCCACGATTAGCCAAAGTACTGAGGCCTATGTTATCATAGGTGGTAAGCCTATGGGGCACTTCGGGCACATTCTAATCCCGGACAATTTAATGCATGCTTAGAATAATCTGAAAAACTTTTAATAATAGTTGCCCGACCTGGGGATCGAACCCAGGATCCCTCGCGGCCAACGTTCCTAACAGGCGAACGCGCACCGTTACGCCACAGAAACGATACTCTTACAGATATACTATTACAACTTAATTTTATAAAATATTCAATGTTTTTTTTCAGTAATCATGGTTGAAAATACATGGTAAACGATTGTAGATCAGAGCCGTGAACAACACCACCTATATGGTAAGCAAATCGTGAATGCACAAATATGGATGTTTGCGAATGATAAAATGGCGGATGCGAAGCGGTTTGCTTGTGATAAGCGTTATCAGCGCCGGTAAGGCCTATGCCATAGAACAGGCTAGACGCCTGAGTATTTCACGTAGCTTTCTTTGAAATATGGAATGGAATCTTTTTAAGCCGTCTTTAGCGTTCAAGAATGGCCCATTGGACAGAAGCAAAAACATAGGCATAATAACAATAAGACGGACGTCCATGGGTGTCGTTGGGCGTCAAAAGTTTCGTATTGCCAGTCTTCTCTTCTTTTTTATAGTAAAGGGAGATGCGACATCTTTTTATGACTACCGATGCCCATGGACATCCACATCATTATAATGCCGATGAGCCGTCCTCTTTTCCTCCTCCCCTCCAAGGGAACAAATGCCAATCAGAAACCGCACGAAACGTGTCGCTATACGCCGGTAGCGTGTGAGCGAGAGATACCCCGCTCGTGACGCGAACCCGCTGCATTACATCATGGCACTACCTCTTATTATACTATAATAAAAATATAAATTTAAAAAATGAGACAAAACACTAACATACAATTGTTATCTTTAAAAACAATGGACATCTTTGCAAATAAGCTTCAGCTCAGTTAAAAAAAATCTCAACTGCATAAGAATAAGCGCGTCACTCACAAACATGCCTTTCTTCCTGCCCTCTGCTGATGAAAGCGTCCAGTGTAGCTTTCATTGGTTACTATATGACACATCGGGGTCGCCCTAGGAGGGATTGTGGACGATAGGGGGACTGATCTCCCTCCTTTTCCGTATATGGGAAATATGCATCCAAATGGTTATTTAAGATTAGCTAAAGTTAATATTATTATCATGACCGAGGAGACCGGGTCCTCTCGCCCCCCTCTCCCTAACGAGGGGACAGCTCACGCGCGGTAGCTAAAGTTGGCATTGCATTATCACGGGGGCTGGAAAAGCTCGTTGAGCTATAATGACGGGGGGGGGGGGAGCAGTGTCCTCTTCCACGACGGGTGGGTGGTACGGCTCGCACGCGGTCGTCGTGGTTAACCTAACCGGTACGGCGATTTGACTTATGTTCGTTGGCAAATTGCGTCTGGTACTGGAATTATCTGTTATGTCTGCACTAACACCGTCGTTCGCCCTGTCTGCTCCTCGGCTTGCGCTGCAGGTTTACATTTGAAATAATTTATGAGAATGACGAGGCCTTGCCGAATTTTGGCTGGCGGCCTTTGTAATAGAGACAAACCAAGACGTGCGCAGACAGAAGTGTCCTGTGTAAGACAGGCCCAATGTGATCTCCAAGACATGAGCGATTACCAACATTGAACTTAATTTTCTTTAAGTTAAAGAGGACAAAATCGAAGCCTCTTGATGACTACCGACGTCCATAGATATCCTCACTGATATTACCATGCAGATGCGTTGCCCCCTTGTCATCCTCCACTGCAATGGGCCATCGGCTACTCACAAATAGCATGTATTGTGAGAGCATATCTGTCACCTTACGGCAGTGTTACGTGAAATCTGGCGCAATTCGGCTGCAATGAAATGGTATAAATCTTACTAAAATTAATTATTACGAACAGAAAAACTCTAACTTTGAATAACTCAGTAAGAGGTAGTGCAAGTAAGCAATGGCTTCATTGGACCCTCCTGCTACATCATGACACTGCAAAGTGACCCCGTGTTTCCCTCCACCCCCCGCTAAGTTTACAGTAGCCCTATGTGAGAAGTAGAAAAAAGGCGAACACGTCTGCTTTACCTAGATCAAAACAACGAGGCAACTGTTTTGCTTTCCCTTTGTGTATAATCATATTCATCAGTTTAGTCGCAACACCGAGATGGTATGTATCTACGTCATGTTCTGGTCTAGGCTGTGAACAACTCAGAATCTCTACCCTGTGGCCACGTCACTTCCGTAGACAATAATTATAAAGACCTTAACAAGGAACCACTTACTGTTTAGTTAAGTTATTCATGACACGAATTACTCGGCACATGCATTTAACCATATTTGCATTTTCCCATACATCTACTACGAGCTTTCAACGCGACTTTACTTGTTGTTATTACAGTTTCCGTTGTGAATTTTTTATTTTTCTTTGCAGATTAGGTATATTAACGGATTCAAATGGTTGAGTATTTTAGGCTGTGTCACGAGACATATTATAGGTATATACGACATATTCCGACATACACGATAAGGCTTTTTAAAAATATGTTAACACTATGACATGTGTTAAATCCAGAATATTGTAGGTTACTCTTAAAATGCATTAACAATCCAGAATTAGCTATTATCATCAGAAAAAATGGAAGATTGACAAGTCGAGAGCAGACCAGGGCGTATTGGGTACGAGTATTGGTGTATCTTGATAGAGCCCTTGGTTTACTAGATATAACGACTGATCATGACTATCATTGTTATTTCTTTTTCAAAATTTTTGAAAACATCTCGTAACCACTTTGTCTATATCAAATGAAAAATAAATGTTCTTGTAGGACGCCGGAACTATAAATCCGGGCATGGCGCACCGCACTTTCCCTCCGCTGCTACTCATGTATCTCCAGGTTCGACAGTGGGACCCTTTGATACGTTCTCAGAGAACCCGAGGGAATGCCAAAGAAACTATACGCCGGTACTATAGTGTTTTTCCCGTGAGAGTATAGGTCCGCTGGTGTAGGCTGGATTCAGTAACAGCTACCTCATTAGCATAGCTTTCGGGATTCTTCTTGAATATTTGTATCAGGGCTATAGACCAATATGAAGAAATAATGAATATGGAGAAAGTTAGACATACATGGAAGAATTGGGCACACATGGCACTCGGTTCGTTCTAGCTACGCCATTGCCTCTGGTGTGAGGATGTGTTGTTGTCTTAAACTATGATAACAATAACCTTCTCCTGTCAAATTTGGACCATAGCGTGTGTTTCTATAAAGACCAGCCAACTGCGCAGGACGAATTGCTGTCTCCAAGTGTGTGTGCAGACACTTCCCTAATTTGCCCTATTCCAATGGTAAAGTAGGTCACTGCCGGAAAGAAAACTAACTGCTAACGCAGGCTTAAAGTGTTCTCCGAAGCATTTAGGAGCTCAATACCGCCAAGTTCCTTAATTCACATTTATTAGTAAGTTCAAAATCCCAAAAATACCTTATGATCTGTCCCTGGACTCAAACCCGAGGCCTCCGTCTGAGGATTTACCATTACACCAGGAGGATGCAGTAATGACATTGGCAACATTCAAAGCCATGCGGGTGCGATGAGTGGAAAAATGCGGAAGGAACATCGAGTGCGCGTGTTTTATGTTAATTTTATTATTACGCCAGAAAGCATTTCTTTGTACTTATCAGGTACAGTGGTTTTCACACGCCACTTAGTCTAGCCTAGACATTTCTTGTGTTTTATAGGTGGCAAACGAGCAAGCGAGCTAGACGGGGTTCGGATAGGAACACTTCTATAGACATCCGATACCTTTCGTCTTATTTGTAGGATAAGGAACAAAGGAAGAAGGACCATTTCGGTGAACATCTACACCACAGACACCACCGAAAACTTATATGCAGCACCACACGTGACAGTTCATCTATCACTGTGTGTGAGTTATATCTTTAGGATGTGGGGAGTCATCGAAAGCTTCCAGTTCAACGGTTCTTTCATTATAACATAAAATAAATTATTGCTAACCAAAACGGTAACATACGCAGCGGCCAAGTATAAGATCATGAAGTGTCGGTCGTCGACCTGGTGGCAGGAGTCGTCAGATGCTAATGGCAAGGACTCGGCCGCCATCAGCAGCTGGTGAATGTCTGGAAGAGGTAGTACCGTGCTGCATCACAGCCGGATTGGACTGAATCGACCGGGAAACTCTCGTTTACGTGATAACTCCGTATAGTAACAGTTGTGCCGTCATTTTATGCGATTTCTGTGTTTCCGGTGTTCCAATAGAGAGAAAAGAGAGAAGAAGAACCACACATCAGGATAGCAATTATGTGGATAGCTGCTGTCGCTTGTATTCATCAAAAGTCTGTAACTTCACGTATGTCCCTTTATTTTATAAAAGTCGGTCTTCTATTAAGATCGGGTCATGGGTGTATAAACGCATATACAAATTACAAACCCCCCCTGTCCATATACTCGTACGACCCCCTTCCATTGTTCTCTCCTTTAGCCGTACATTCACGTCAGTGCCGATGCTGTTTTAGCTAACACGCGCGAGTTGCCTTCGACGTCAGAGTCCGAATGAGGGCGTCTCGCGGTCTCTCTGGCCATGATAATATTAGTTAAATTAGCTATTATAAACGGAGAGAGGGGGGTGAGATCCCTTTCGACCCCAAACCTGGTCTAGTCGCCCGACGAGCACTCATAGCAATCCGATGCGGCTGTATTGGGCTTCTCTTCGCTTCCACAACATAAGTTTAGGTTAGAAAAAAAAATACAAGAGATATAATATGAATGGAAAATGGCTGTATGTAGGCAATTGTTATTGCCTTATATATTGTATTGCATGAATAGAAACTATTTGTGCTCCGTACACTATTCTGAAGTGAAAGATATAAGTGTCCTAAGCGAAGTGGGTGCCTTAAAGCATTACTCAGGAGTTACGCTCGACCGGTTCACAGAATGTCACTCTCCATACTTTTTTCATAACACGCCTCTATAATCGACAAATAGGGAGTAAGCTTCATGGACACTTTAACCACACGTAAATAAGGGCCATTAAAATATGTATGTCAGTCGCTTTGTCGTAAACTCATTTCCGTTTCAACGTTCAAATTACAGTTCTAAAGATTCACTTCAAAATTGTCCATCTGTGTGTCACCGGCACTAATATGACTATAACCGAGCGTTAGTCAGTAGTCATAATTTAATCACACACAAATACTGGCCATTAAGGAAACCTTGGAACGAGTTCCAAATTTAAACTTCCCTCGCACCAACCGTCTTTGTTGCACATTCGTTATTCGAATTTATTCGCTAGCTGTATGCGTTTGACGGTCAAGGTCTCCTAGTAATTGTGGCATTAAAAACACGTTCCTTTTTTTTTGAGATAACAGCTATAAGTGTTTGTTTTTTACGGAAATAAGGGAAGCGGAGAGGGGGGGTATTGTGACCTTGCAGCTTAAGGTAAGCGACTAGTGAAGATAAATATGGAAATTATTAAAGTAATTCCATCCGTATCACTTGTGGTTGAGGTATGCAGGCTTGAAGAGAGCGGACGGACACGGACAAATTGACAGTACATTACAATACTAACTCTTACCCGCAACGTCCATTGTGTTATGGCGTATGTGAGGGCGCAGTATCTGTATATACGGATGTTAATGAGCGGTAGTACTCCCCAAATAGCACCAAACAGCAGTAGTAAGCTGGACGGCTTCTTAACAGTTTAACGACGTAGCTGCATCGAGATAATCAGAACTGACGAGGCCGATGACAACTTCTGTCTTTGTGGACTCAGGCCCCAGAAAGAGGGAAGTGAAATAACGAGAAGGCACTTAAACAATGTGTAGGGAGTCAAGAATTGTATGTTGGGGAACAGAGCCGGTGTGCAAACCCCCGTGCATCTCCCATGATTCGCTCCGTATACCGAGAGGTGGGTAGGAACATGGGTGGAGGTGGGTAAGCGTCTCCGTATGCTATAAAAGAGTAAAATCATATCGAACTTTCAATTTCAGTTTCGGCCAGTTTCGGCCAAAAATTCTAGTCTCGGCTGCAGTTGTGGTTCTATACAAAAATAGTCAGTCGTAGCCAGTTGAGGTGACTTGAGCTTGTGTTTCGCAAATTTTGTTCCAGAGTAGAACTTACCACTCAAAAAATTTTGTTACACGTGCTATTGATGTTATTCTTTCCAACAAATTGTGAGTTAAGAAGAAAGCGGAACTATGAATTTCTTTTATGTCGCAACACATGATACATATACTCGTTATGCAATATACATAATCTTGTAAATATATTATTATATTACAAGGGTCACTAGTTCAATGAAAAAACTAAGATGAGACGATGACGAGAAAAATCACGACGCGGTACTCTGAATACCGGATTTTATTTTTAAGAGGACGAACGCAGACCATTCCGTGAATATTGTAATTGGATCCAAGCGTAAAAGATTATAAATAAAATCTAGTTCACGATGAATTCATGGCTCTAGTTGTCGACGGAAAGTAACCATAGTTCCCGTTGGCAAGTATCAAGACCGTTTATTTTGCATTGACTTGGAAGTTTACTTTATTGTCTGTCCCACGTGGTTGCAGTCCTGTTGCAGAATTTCATATGAATTTCAGCTTGAAACTTATACGCATACACTAGAATAAGGGTATTGATTGGTGGACAGACGCAATGCATCGTGGAAGAGAATAATTGAACTTCTAAGTTAATGCAATGAAAATAATTGACCGTTAATTGTTCTATTTTTAAAACATTTGTTAAGCTTTTCGTACAGTACAAATATTCCCACTAGCCCAACCTAACGCTAAAATTAGTAATCGACATTTATATCATAAAAATAACCATGTTAAGCTTGAAATTAAAATGAGTGAATACGTTTTATTTCATTTATGTTGCTCTAAAGAATAGGGGGCTACCGAGAAATCGGAGTTTTTTTAAGACCTCCAACGCCCATGGTCAACTGCGTTATTGCTATCATGCAGGTGCACCCTTCTTCATTCATCTCCTCCAACGAGTTCTATTCACAATCCGCACAAAACGCGACAGCATAGCTGTCACTTTACAGCGCTGTCATGTGAGCGCGAGGCATCTCCCCGGGCGTACCGGCCCAATCGGAGCATATATTACTAATTGAGCTTACGAACTTCTATCATCTTCTATTGTCGGACATTTTTGCCCCCGATGAATCAACGATACCCGAAATGATTGGCATGGAACCATTCAAGGCCAGTTTATTATATTATAGGATTTAACAGATCACTAGGAAGCTTTTAGCGGTTGCCCAGACTCGTAAATATTTGCATAACGAGAGCTTCGGTGAATACATAACAGTCCTTAATTTTATCCGCCAATAGGCGATCGGAAACTTCACAAGCTGCAGTGAAATCCGCATCGCTTTACACCGGCTTTATTACACTGTTCGAGAGTTAGATGGTGCAATGCAGCGAAGGCACTAGCACATCCTAACTGCGTGTATTCAAATTAAAGAGCAGCAGGCAAAGAGGCCCCCGTCCAGCGGTGGGCCGACAGGGGCTGATAACGATGATGATGATAGATTTTTCTTAAATAATTGGACTTTAAATATGAATACGTGAGTTTAGGTTTCTGCCGAAACTGATACCCAAGCCGCAAGTTCGGTTTCGGTTTCGACTGCAAACCCTTTTTCGGTCAGACTCCATAAAAAGTAATATTGGTTTAAAAAGCAGGACACATCGACTTTCACATGCATCTGCACGTGTATATATGAATACACGTGCACGATGCATGTGTATATGTGTGTGTGCAGTTTTAATAACACGAATTAGCACCTAGCCGCGGGGTCGCCACCCTTATCCAATAAAGTGTCTGGAGGCCGTTTCACTTGCATCAATTTACGTCGTAGTGGTAATAAGTTGAAATCACCTTTTAGAGATCCGCTCCGCTTTACATTAATTATAAGAAAAATAAAAAGCATCGAAAACTCTAAATGAATAGGCCGATGAGTTCTTTTCTACAACTACCTACGCCCATGAACATCCACGTAATTACAATGCCGATGCGTTACCCTTTTTCTTTCCCCATCCCTAATGGGCCACCGGCTTCTCAAAAAGCGCACGAAATGCGACGCTGAAGATATCATTTTGCGGCGGTATAATGTGAGCGAGAGGTACCTCCCTGGTAGTGCCGGCCCAATTGCCTTGCATAGGAGGATACAGTGTAATGCAGCATGGCACTACCACTTTCTGAAATAATTTCTTTATTTCCCTCCTTATGCTAAATTTTAGCATAAGAGGACATACAAGCATCCTTTAATTGACATTACACGTAGGTGTGGTGGTGATATGAAGTCCCAGCAGGAGTCAGTTCCGTTATTGTGATTAGAGTAGTTGATCGACCATCTCGAATATTTCAATTTATTATAGTGATGTCTTAATTTTACGCGAATGTTACTCATTACGATAAAACTACTTTTACGGATTCTATCGCGGTTTATTTAATCATGGCGCAGATGCAAGTGAACCAAGGATGTAATATGCGGGCTGGATTTTTACCAGTTGACCTTGAAATCGAACGCTATGCCGAAGAACCCTCTGTGACCTGCAAGAAACCTTTGTGACCCAAACTTTTAAACATACAACAAGGCAGAGCGAAGATAACGAAACTTTTTAACACAATAGACGTAACTGCACAAAATTTTATCAGTGTTTGGCAGACACAATGGACTAATACAACTAAATTTCACCACTTACATAATTTTAACCCTGCGTAGATTGGGAGCGATTATTGAAAAACTGTTTAGAAGCAGATCTGCATTACAGAAATTGACAGACAGACTGTTTAGTTTCTTGTACTGTCACTTGATTCTGATTGCTCGGTAGAGGCCAAGAAATGTGAACAGACCACAGGTCACATACTGCGAGAGTGTGGTCTTTGGAAGAAAGAGCGAAACGTAATGAATAATACCATTCGAATCTACTATAGTGACCGCGTGGGCAACATGGGATGCTCTCTATGGGGACGAGCTAACATTGACTGAAAATATAATAATCAATATACGAAATATAACAAACTCGCTATGTCGCTTTACTAGCTTTACATCTACTTCCGTTCGTCTCGTTTTCGTAACGCATCCGCTACCATCCATCAATTCACTTCCCAATTCAAGTATACATAAAGTAGTTGGACTTTAAAAGTAAATCCTACGGAACTCTTGGCTGACATATCGCTCTCTCTCCGCAGCCGTCTGCAGCGCATCCTGTGCAACATCGATCAATTTGCGCTTCGATGTAAACGCACTCTGCGACGTCACAGTGACACATTCGTCCCAGGCTAGTAATCTATACTATTTGGGGTTAACATTGCAGTGACGTCAGAGTACTCAAGACGGCTCGTGGTCTAGCGACATGGTCTAGTAAGCACGATAAACCATAGATTATGCGGTCCCTGGTGTTATAATTATACTATTATGATACGTCAGGATGATATAAAAAGGGCTTCAGTGACCATCCCAGTTCATAAGCTCTAGTATAGTATACACACATCCCAGCCATGATCCTCTCCCTGAGCAAATGTGCACGTCAGCCCCGCGGCCATTTTACTACCGTGCGCGAGCTGCTCTCGAGATTCAGGGGCCTAGGGACCCCTCAGTTTATCTGGTAATTTTAATAATGGTGATAATAATAGCTATTACTAACACTCTCATGTCTGGATGATGCATCCCCGCATCTGCGGGAGAGTGGGTCGGGGTAGGTTTGAACCGCTTTATCAATCCTAGTCTTGTCGCCTGACGGACACTCAGAACATTCCGGTGAAGCTGTACTGGGCCTCCTTAAGCTTCCACAACATAAGTTCAGGTCCGAAAGAAAAAAGAAATACACATATAATATAGCTAGCTGAAGTACATCACAGAATAAACCGCACTGTCGTCATCTCACGGCCAGCCTCGCAGATTCTCACAGGCATCAGCTGACACAGCTGCCGTCACTAGACGAACTGTATAATAACTGCTAGCAGGTATACAACACCTGGTGCCAGTCTAGATTTGGACCAAATTTTTTCAATTTCTAACGTCAATCTGGGGTCAGATTGTCGCTAGGAAATTTAGGGAATAGCGAGAGCACATGTATCAGTGTGCATAACATTGTATGACACTCTCGCTCACGTGATACCATACGGTGGTATCACGTGAGCGAGAGGTACCTGTCCAGGAGTGCCGGCTCATATCAGCAGTAATGCACATCACGGCACTACGTCTCATTTAGGTGACTAGGAAGTTGGATGGTCATTATCATCAAATAATTCCGACGTGTACATGGAAAATATAGGTTCGGGTAAAACTATAAAACACAAAAATAATAATAGTTTGAACCGTCATACAGTCAAGATGATAAAACGCTGGTAAACAAAAGTCCAAAGCGTTGGGCAGCACTTGAAAATTGAGCACCAAGAAAATGAGCGAAGTCGATGTAGAGAGCTTGTGGGCGTCACGGCTGACGCTCCCTAGCAATGAGGGAAAAAATTGCAGTGGAATCTCGGCTGTATTTTTTTTCGGCATTAATTAAAAGAATATGACGACTGCTCGTGATGATGATAATACTATTTAATTGACTTCGTTTTGAGAGCCCTAATGTGTGTTCCCAAAGTTCGCCGCTGGCTGGGACGTGTTGTACAACAGCGACCACTACAATTGACATCGCGTTCGCGCTGAAATCGACTTTGACAAGTCCACTTGCCATCACGTGTTCCACTACCACAAAGTCCACCTAAAACTCGTGTCACAAACACAGTTTAAATATTAGTTCTCAAGGGGTGCGGAAGAGGCCAGGGCGAGGAGGGGGGCAAGATAGGGTTGGCATCACTTTATTTTCTAAAATTAGTATCTACAGTATCAAAATCCAGAACTGTACATTGCGTAATGTATATTATGAACGCGAAAGTTTGTATGTATATTTATAATTACTTGACGCAAGAACTACTTATCAATTTTTGATGAAATTTGATGGCTAAATTGATTATAACATTGTAATTTTCATTTTCATAAATTTATTATATTTGTATGATGAAACTTAATACAATTTTATATCCCGAAGTATTTCAAAACATCCTGAAAATGGATAAAATTAAGAAACAGTATTTTTAGTAATAAGCAGTAACATTTCTTGAATAATATTAAATTACTTCTAAAAAGTGTGCTAAATCTGTACGCATATTATGAAATAATGTCCCCAAGTATGTGTAAATGTGATCGATTTTCTTAAGACATATTGAACTAATTATTCCGGTAGAAGTAGAGCCATGCTGCATAGGAGAATGACACTACGTTCTCATATGCAACGGAATGGGGCCGGCACGACCGGGGAGTTGTCTCTCGCTCACATACTACCGCTGTAAAGTGACACCTCCAGTGTCGCGTTTCGTGCGTCGCTAGTCATAAAAATGCTCCGATTTCTCGTTCAATAGAATAGGGGTATTCTATAAAACAAGACCCATGCGGTTTTCACTTATAATCTATTAATGTTCGACAAGAACTATTGATGAGCGAAGCCGGGGAGAATCGCTAGTTTAGTAGCAACCCAAACATATGACACTGGTCCCACGAATCCAGGACATACAAAACATTCCAAAAACGATATCATATTCTGGAAACAAGCAAACGTTTGTAAACATATATCCGAACTTGTTCATTATATAACCCAAGATGGAATAATCCTGGACATACCGGGACATTTAAACCAGGATTGTCCTTGGAATTCAGCCCGGTTGGCAACCCTAGGGGGCACCACAGTAGGGTCGTCGGAATCCGGCCCGCTGTGCGCTAATGCGGCGTGGAGTTGTTCCTGCGAATGTTTTTGGCAAACTCTCAACTGTCACACGCATCGTGCTCTTGGCTGGATTAGGCGTGTCGTCCACCGAGCTACGTTGTAGCTTAGACACGCAAGCTAGGCGGCAGGTATGTAGATATACGCCCTTAGTAAGAGTTAATGCCATGCGGCGTAACTGATTTGGACTGATACCGCACTGAAATGAGAGTTTGTGAGTTTCACATTGATATCGCATTAAAATGTCCTACAAAATTCACCTGCGTCGGTAGTTATCACAAATAAAAATAAATTTATAAGCGTAAATAAGGGATAGACTTACATACACTCTTATTATAGACCGCTACTACTAGTTTCTCTTTACTGTAAAGGCGTTTACATTATGCCTTCAATAACAGAGGCTGCAATACCCAAACAACCGCTGCGTTGCCTTCAACATGTAACAATTTTAAACTTATTAAGGTTACCCTCTGCATTTCTCGCCTCCAAGGAAGCAAAGGTCACAGACCACATAAAATGCATATAAAACAGTATAATTCTGACAGTTTCTTTTAAAGCTGTATCGTATCAGCCCAGTTTGTCTACAACGCAGAATGGAAAAATTTTCCTTTTGCTATCTTAGGAGGTTAATTAATTCAACCCAACAAAATAATATCCTAACTCATATATATTTAATTTGATTAAATTGAATAAATACGTACAAAGTACACGATACATTTTCATATATTACTACGTGGTTTAGAGGTAAATACGTTCAGCTCCGAGACACGTGTGTGTCTCGGATTCGAATCCCGGGTCGGAACAAAATGTGGTATTGGGATTTTTAATAATTAATAACAGTCCGAAGGGGGAAACTTTGCAGTGTTATACCTTTATAATAAAACTACTTTTACTCATTTTATCGCTGTGTAATTAATTATTTAACTAACCCGACGTTTCACGTAGTCACGGGTGAACATTATAGGTTTATTGTAATTGTAAATATTTAAGAAAAAAAAAAGTGTTACACCTCCTTGTCCAGAAGAGCACGTTAAGCCGTAAATCTTGAACCTCTTTCCTCTCCGGTCGAGTCGCACTGCCGTCACATTGGCACAGGTGAAATTGGGAATAGAGATTACGAAACACAGGCCTTTTTTATTGACGCGGGGAAACGCATTTACGCGCCTTCACCGGCCTGGGGTCCTGTGGTGTGTGGGACTCGCGGCACATCATAGTGTCGAATACCCACATAAACCACCGCGAGTGCCATCAGTGAGCCGCCCTTGGTGAGCCTCACCACACAAAAAACATTAGGGCACCTCGACGGCTAGTCAGCCCCCTAAGGGACCAACTCCACCTCCACATATGGGGTTGCCCCACACTACAGGCGAATATATTGTCCCGTCTGGAAAGTATATACTGCACGCACGGCTAGTCTCTATAAAGATGGCCACCGGGAAATCCATTTTGGAAGATTATAATTAATCTCCACATATCTCAGCATGCAGTGTGCGACGGGCAGAAGCGCGTTCCAAAGGAATTCGTATTTGCACCGCTCATATTAATCTCTTTCACATTTCCACCCGGCGTCCGGACGTTATTGCTAACCGGGCCGTTTAATAGCTCGCCTTCAATTAATATATCTCCGCTGCTGGTACGCACACACCTATATATAGTTATGTGCAACTCGGAAGATATTTACGCATCGTATTCAATGATTTACAAATATGCAAGATACACGATTTCATACTGGACTGTAATTTTAAAACTTCCATGATTGTACATAATCATAAAATTTAGCAAATTCAACCTTATTTGTACGATTTGTACTCGTTTTCGTAAACCATATTTCATAGAAGGGTATAATTAAAACACATTTTTTGCAAAGTCAACCTAACCCATATTATTTTAAGTTATTTTACAAAGTGGCATGCACATTTTTTATACGGACGGCTTTGAGATGCTGACTTTGTATCTTGGCATATCTGTAAATCTATGATTATATTTGTGTGTCATTAATCTGTTTGTCATGTTTCAGATTAAAGAGGAGAATACAAATTTCGTCTCCAAATTTAATCAACTTTTAGATTCATTTTTAGGGTTAAAAGTAGGGACTCAAAGGACAGTAACTGAACCCTTTTATTAAGTCTCCACTGTGTCCGTCCGTCTCTTTGTCACTTGGTTGTCATCTTAAGAACCGTGATAGCTAGACAGTTAAAATGTTCACAGATGAGGAATTTCTCTTGTCGCTATGGCAATAAATTCAAAAAAGTGAGTTCATCCCCCGTGAAGGCCCAGTTCGGCACAATGCGGCATTGACACCACCCCCTACAACCTGTTCGCTAATCCTCCAACGCAAACAAACCAATAATTGTTATAGCGTACTTAACACATGTAAAAGCAAATAAATGTAGGTACCTAATTGGTTACGTAAGCAGCAAATACAATTTGCCTGAGCCAACAGAATTGGAGCCTCGATAAACATCTATCATAGCGTCATTAGGGAACAAATAATTATTAATTGACTATCATAATTTACTTAATTTAATGAATAATTAAATTTTTTAGGGGGATCGACGTTCAAACAGCGCCATTTGGTGACTATCGACTATCACCGCCTCCGCAATATTGTTGTCCACTCCCATCCAATGAACTACGGGCTACTTAGGAACCGCACCAAACACGAAGCATATTTAGTGTATTCTTAAAACTGTAAATAGAATACTCTTAGCTAGCCCCAACAACTTTTTTGGCAATTGCAATAACAAAACCGTCAGTGCTACGTCCTTACGAGATGAGAAACACCCGCTGTCACTTTCCGGTGGTGTCATAAGAGCGAGAGGTACCTCCTCTTTCCACTACCTGTAAGTACTAAAGTTTTTTTTTTGCATAGCGGGGCAAACGAAAAGTAGAAACTTTTTGGTGTTTCGCAACGACCATGGACATCCGCAGAAGGAGACGTGTTGATTCCTACATTTCAACGGATTACCTAACTCTCAAGAACCGCACGAAACACAACAGCTATCGCTCGCTTGATTGAGGTACCTCCACTGTTATACCGAATCAATTACTTTGCAAGGGGTCACTAGCAGTTGCAGCTATTCGTTGGGTACGAAATATGCCCGAATGGAGGGGACCTGGCCTACCTAAGTGACCATGCGTGTTCTGCGGTGCTTTCCTGGGGAAACCAATGTCCAGCCGTAGTGTCCTGGCTGATAAGGATGACAGTGAATTAAGAAACATTAGCTTTTATAAACAGTCAACGTTTCATTCTATAATCACTATAAGACAAACGAACGAACGGTCGATGCTTTTTGGTGACAGCCGGCGGCCATAGACATCCGCATTATTGTAGGCATATAGATGCGTTGCCCTCCTTTCGTCTTCCCTTCTAATGGGAACGTCAAAATAGCCTAGGGATCTATGTCAGGAGAGATCCAGGTCATGTCAAGACCCGGCTCAGACGTGCCGGGTCGTGCGGGCTGATGATGTCTGGGGGTAAGTTCACTTTACGACGTCCAAGTCAGGTTTAGATTAAATACGCACTGGGTGGAGGGTCATATCTCTATCCGGTGACATTGGTTGCACGCGAGATTATATATTATATGGAGTTCACTCCATAAAGGACCATCATAATTCAGTGCAAGTGGGACTTGAGTACAGGGGGTTTCGTACCAATCTTCAATATTTACTGCCCCATAGTTTGCTGCGGCATCGGGTTGGTACGATGTAACCTCTCGTTTACATGATACCGCCGGAATGTTAGGTATGCGGTCACGTGTCGTTCGGTTTGTGAATTTGCGCTGGCCCATTGGATGGGGGAATGAATGCGTCTGTATAACAGTTTCGGATATGTGTGGCTGTCGATAGTCAAAGACTTGTTTCCCTCCATATTCTACAAGAATGTAGGACTATTTAGGACATTAGGAGGAGGTAACGCACTGTTGTATTGCAGTGGAATTGGACGACCGGAGAGGTACCCCTGGCTCACATGACACCGACGTAAAGTATCTTTCGTGCGGGTCTTGATCAGCCAGTGGTCCATTAGTGGAGAAAAGGAGGGAAATATATCAGCATGACAATAATGCTGAAGCCTACGGGCATCGATAGTCGTCAAAAGGCTCCGATTGCTCGTTCACATATGACAATATATAACATATAACCAGGTACAAGTAACATTGACGCTCGGTACCATTTGCTGAACAATAACACAGGTACAGAGATCTATTGCAGTAGACGCAAGCGTTTCTTGCTGACGCGAGTGCGTAAGTGCGCCGCTTATTATTAGATAATTCCAGTTAACACATCGCAATAGGTGACGCAGGTCGTTGACCGGCTAATTAAATGATTGTACTACGCATTTACGCGCCAACTACTGTGATGCACATGACTCATGGGCGAGTGTGGTCAACCAACTTGAAGTGCTGGATTTGTGGCCCGGGTGGGACGGAAAATGATTATTATTTTGCCAAAGAAAAGTCCGCAAGGCTTTAATCTTTTATTTCACAAAACCTATTCCTATATTTAAATCATCTATGCATAATATTATAAACAAAATTGAAGTGTGATATGAGTATACTTTGGATTTTTTTATAGTGATTACTATTGTCAGACTATAATAGTATCACCTAATTAACATTTGTTTTGTTTGTCTGTATGTTGTGTGTTTACGGATTATCCTTTGGCAAGGCTGGACCGCAATTGAAGGAATTTTCCCTGAAAGAAGTTTATTGGTTAAAAATTTAGGTATTGGTCGCAAAAAGGAAGCAATCGAATTACCTAAAGGAAACCGGGGGTTCAGTTACAACATAAATACCAGGGATGTTTATAGCATTAACATCAAACATTAGATAACGATTTGTGAGCAGTATCAATTTTCCGCTGAGATCGTGTAAAAACGGTTATTCTCTCCGGTAGATAAAAAATACTGCACTTGTAAAGTAGTAGACCTGGAACTTAAGAAATCGTACCAATCCTACTTAGGTTATTATATAAGTTCGATAGTCTGTAATTTATTCACGCAAAAACGAGTTCGGTTGAACTTTAACACACAGTTTCGAATAACATTTTAAACGTTGTTAAAAAATCTAATTATGCTTTGAATTAAATGAAAAAAAAATAATTAAAAAAAATCAGCCTAGTGGCAGTCGGTCCCGCACACCGAGGATTCCAAGCAAAAGGGAGTTGTGAGCAAAGGATACAAATTTTTACAATAGTCCGTTCGTCCATCAGTCCAACTGTCAAGACTCTGTTTCGGGAACTCGTAGAAGATTCAAAACCGAAGTGTCTCTGTCGCCTTAACATATGAAGTTAAGGCGACAGAGACACAGACAACAAAGTGATCCTATATTTTTTCCATTTGAATAGGGAACCATAAAAATAGTTGTTTATTGCCAGGGCCGACATCCTCACGTGCTCTCCCAGCCGCGAGGTGGCGCCACCATCCACATCCTGACACAACTGTTATTAGAAATAAGAAAAATGTCAACGGCAAATGTAGGTCCGACACTAGACTTGAACTCGATACCTCTTGAACACTGGTCGTACATGACCAGTAGACCACGAGGCAAATCATCATCATCATCATCAGCCGGACGACATCCACTGCTGGACATATGTGTCCCCATAGAGCGCAGGTTTACTGCTGGACATATGTGTCCCCATAGAGCGCAGGTTTACTGCTGGACATATGTGTCCCCATAGAGCGCAGGTTCACTGCTGGACATATGTGTCCCCATAGAGCGCAGGTTTACTGCTGCACATATGTGTCCCCATAGAGCGCAGGTTTACTGCTGGACATATGTGTCCCCATAGAGCGTAAGTTTACTGCTGGACATATGTGTCCCCATAGAGCACAGGTTCACTGCTGGACATATGTGTCCCCATAGAGCGCAGGTTCACTGCTGGACATATGTGTCCCCATAGAGCGCAGGTTCACTGCTGGACATATGTGTCCCCATAGAGCGTAGGTTCACTGCTGGACATATGTGTCCCCATAGAGCGCAGGTTCACTGCTGGACATATGTGTCCCCATAGAGCGCAGGTTCACTGCTGGACATATGTGTCCCCATAGATTAGGTTCACTGCTGGACATATGTGTCCCCATAGAGCGCAGGTTCACTGCTGGACATATGTGTCCCCATAGAGCGCAGGTTCACTGCTGGACATATGTGTCCTCATAGAGCGCAGGTTCACTGCTGGACATATGTGTCCCCATAGAGCGCAGGTTCACTGCTGGACATATGTGCCCCCATAGAGCGCAGGTACACTGCTGGACATATGTGTCCCCATAGAGCGCAGGTTCACTGCTGGACATATGTGTCCCCATAGAGCGCAGGTTCACTGCTGGACATATGTGTCCCCATAGAGCGCAGGTTCACTGCTGGACATATGTGTCCTTATAGAGCGCAGGTTCACTGCTGGACATATGTGTCCTTATAGAGCGCAGGTACACTGCTGGACATATGTGTCCCCATAGAGCGCAGGTTCACTGCTGGACATATGTGTCCCCATAGAGCGCAGGTTCACTGCTGGACATAGCCATCTCTCAATGAATGCGAAGATGACCGATCTCCTGCTCCATCCCGGCTGGGCTACTACACGGAGATCGTCTACCACCTGGTGAACGGTCGACCAACACTTCGTTTTCCTAAACCCTGCGTCCACTCCAGAACCTTACTGGCGGATCCGCCAGCTGTTCTTCCGAGTGTGTGACCAGCCCATTGCCACTTTATATATATGTTATATATATATAAGTATATTTTTCCTATGCTATATATATATATATATATATATATATATATATATATATTTTTTTTTTCCCTTCGAACAGTATGATACATTATTTGGTCAGTCAACTATTACTTATAATTTCTGACCACTGGAAGAAACATGAGTCATTAAATTCAGGACGGCGTAAATACGACACGGCGTAACATGTGCAATGTTCTGGAGGGGTTATTGAACTCGTTTCACAAATAGGATACCATTTTATTGCGTTTTTAGTTTGTAAAAGTTACACAGTGGTTACATAATATTTTTTTATAGTATAGGGGGGGGGGAATGAGAAATGGGAGCCTTTTAACGACGCCCATAAACAGCCGCATAATTACTTTGCGTTGCATTCTTTGCCTCCTCCCCTCAATAGGCCACCGGCCACTCACAAACTACACGACTCCCAATATGTCATTTTACGCCGGTATCATGTGAGCGAGAGGTCATGTCGGCTCAATTCCGCTGCCATGGAGCATGGCACAATCTCTTACTATGGGGTTTTGAGTACTATCATTATCAGAATCTATCCGTCCTTTGCTGAGCAAATAGCTCCTACAATTGAAGCAGATAGTACGTATATACTAGCGATTCTTCCCGGCTTCGCCCGTAAATAACACTCAAATTGTACACTAAAACCTTCCTTGCGGATTGTTTCGTTGATAAAACCCGTATGAACCGTGCTTTTGAGAAAATGAATCATCATACAACGTTTGGAGACTTTGTTTTATAGTTTGTATAGAAGGTGGTAAGTATGGGGAAGTGCTTATTGTATTGCACATGATTTGGTCCGCACGGGGTGTGAAAAGGATCCTGTCGCGTTTTGACCATTCCGCACGTTTCCGGAGGCGCATTCCGCATCACACATCAGAACGTACCGAATGCACGTCTGTCTCTTTATACTGTTTATGTAGATAATTAAAAACGTTGGGTTACACAATGTATACATTGCACCTTGTTATACAGATAAAATCTTTGTATATGTATGTAGATTGTAGAATTCTAATGCACCGTAGAAATACAAAGGAGTTAATTTAATTTGTCACAGCAGAATGTAATGCGACCAAACCAAATACGTAGCGGAGCAAGCTGTGTCTACATCCTGCAGTTTCCTAAATATGTGCTCTGTGTTCTATGCTGTGTGCTCTGCGCTCTGTGCTACGAGTAAATGTACTATGATCTGTGCTCTGCTCTGCACACCGCACTTAATTAAGATGATGAGATTGAATGCAATATATACTATATAATTGCTACAATATTCTCTATCATATTGTGAAGGTACTTATTTGCTCAGCTTATTTAATAATACTATGTAGGAGATAGTGCCACGTTGCAGTGCACGCGTACTCGTACGGCACGACCGGGGAGGCACCTCTCGCTTATACGATAAATGATGGCAGTTTTTTCGCTTTTCGCGTTTTACATGGTATATCGGAGAGGGAGGTACGAAACAGCCCATCTACCCATGCAGATGATCATAAAGACAATATAAGTAGAGCAGTGAAATCCGCCCAAAACGCGGCCTAAGTTGAAAGAGACAGCAAATCCCTCTGTCTCTCGTTTCTCATTCATCTCTTTCTCTGCGAGATTATTTAGACAAAGATAGTACTATCTTCCTTCTCTGCTAACAAAGACGGCATAATATAATTGCTTATGGCATCCATTATCTATCTATATTATCTCTCAGCAAATTATAATGGCAGCCGTGTGCTCAGACACGAGTGCATGTTGCCTTATTCCCATATTCTAATGGGACAGCGGTCCGACACAACCGGATACAAATCAGACGCAACCGACGGCTTAACGTACTCCCCGAGGCGGGGGGTGTAACGCTCGCTGCTCATTTTCTGATTGTTGTTAATAAATCGTAATATCCACTTTAGGGCCCGACCCGGCAAGTAAGCAAATTTGTGTGCTTCAGCAAGAGGCTCGTATGCTTGTTTGCCTACTTCTACTATGTAAAAAGAATCAAATGTCAGAAAATCGCAGCAAATATCTGCTATTTTTTTTTTGTCTTTTTATGCATTTATGTGGCCGCGATAACAACATACATAAAAGGTACGGTACCAGCCACGCAAGCTTAAGGAGCTCTTCCAGCCCACACGATAATGTAAGGCCAACGTGGGCTGCCCCCTTTCGATAAGGTGGAGGAAGGGAAAAGGACCCGGCGTGTGCCACGATCTGCAATTTCATTATTCTAATGTGTTTAAAAATTGATTTCCTTTCATTTGCACAAGAGGCTCAGAACGATCAGTAACACAAGTGAAACATTGAAACTAATCACATCGGCGCTTGCCTCTGCCCACATCGCTATACTTCCTAAATTGGCAGCAAAAGTACACCTAGACATTCAAGGACAGAGCCTGAAACTTGCAGTTTTGGCTATACTTAAGCACGAGTACCCCATAGTTCATTTGCCGCAAGACAGTAGCAAGGGTCGCCTCGTTAATGAACGCGTTCGCGGGCGTTATTCTGCTGCTGTTTTACCCCACGCAGACTTCTTCACATGTTCGTAAGCATGTTCTGCTCCTCTTATAATTCTTAATCCTTCTCTTATAAATCTCTCTTATTTTCTCCTTCTTGAACTTCTCTTTCGTGAAGTGACACCACGTGAGAGCTATTCGCGCCTCGAACGCAGATCATCCACCGGTGGGCCTTCGCTGAGTAACCGGCGACCTCACCCGGTAGCGACAAGACCGCTCAGGTCCGATCTCTTCACGATCATGGTTACGGTGCTATCGAAATTTTACAAATCTTAATTAAACCCAAACATATTGATGAACGACACTTGAAACTGATAGTTACACGAGATCGAGTTCCTACGCTGACACGCGAATTGGTACCTTATACCAGCAGCATAAGCTATGGCAACAGGCATCAGTCGCAACGTTTGTATCTAGAGCTGACATTATGCGTAACTATTAACCGTGCCAATATTGATGGGTGTGGGTAGAGTGAAAACTTTTGAAAACCAATCAGCAATTGTACCAGCAGACAAGGAAACGCCATTGCATCCCGCTGGTTGAGCAGAACTCTGTGTGAACAGAAATACATTACAAAGGCTTAGTGCCATCAGATCCACACTTATAACTTTGTTGTGATCTTGTCTTTGGCATAAAACTTTAATTTGTTCGTTTGGCGACTTCACTAAGTGACATGAATTTCAGGAAACGATAATCCAGGCTAACGGCTTCAGACATCCCGTCGTATGCCTCAGTTTTATGCCAGGATTTTTATTCATTTCATAATCCAAGATACGGACGCTACTTATATTCTCACAAATAAACTACATATATAGCAAATTGTATATGCGTACACAGTATCTTTGCATCAACACTTTTAGGATTCAATGTTTTTAACATGTGTTAATTATTAAATGCACAGGAACTATTCAACAAATCAGCACTTAAATGAGAAACCTAATCTAATCTGACGAACTAAAGTTACGACTAATATTCTACTATTATTTTAAATGTGTATGTATGTTTGTCAGTCGTTCACGAAAAATCTGCTGAAACGATTTGGTTTAAAATGACAGATACAGATTGTGATGTGGAATAACAAAAATAATTTTGATCCCAAAAAAAGTTCTCTTCGAATAGATTCAATTAAATAAATTGTACGTATGTGAAAGTGCAGGATGCAGTTACGTAAAGCATCTCAGACATTAGGCAGTGGCAGTCAGCAGGCTGAAATTTGTTCTACCTATAGGCAGGGCTCTTTGTGGGGTTACGCAGGGCAGGCAGACATTTACAGTTCATCCAAAAAGGAATAACGAATGTACAACGCATGAGTATCGATACGCCCTAAAGGAAAAGTAATAAAAAGCACCGATGAATTACGCAATTAAAACCGCAATTAAAAAAGCACAAGTTGCTTATAATTTTTTTAAAGCACCAAAGCGTAAAATAAACAATTACGCTTTATTACAAAGTTCCATGGAAGGTTCCATACCTCTTTATAAAAAGAGCGGGAGCATTCGAAATTGCGACACCGCACGTCACACGTCAAAACCATTTTAATATGTTACACGCCGAATAAATATTATATCATTTCCGCGAAAAAATATTTAAATTTCGAATCCACTTGGCAGAAACGTGAATTCCGCGCTCAACTCTCATCTTTATAAAATGATGGCGCGTAAAAAATAATCCTCAACGCGTCCGTCTTTATTAAAACGTCCGATTTCAAAATAATTGTCACTGTCGTATCGTTGAGTCGATAATAAAAACGCTAACGTTGCTTCGTATAATTTTGTGGACGGCCGTGAAATGCGAGAGATCCTTTTTTTAATTTTTATTTGGCAACATTGGAAGTGTACTTAATTCTAAAATTTATTTTTTTTCATCATCAGACTTGGTTCATAGCGTTTACTCATTAGAAAACGATTGAAGGCACCAAAAAACAATCGAACGTAGCGGCCGTGTCACGCTCTTCCTTGCACACGTCGCTTAAGTCTCTTGCGCATTTAATACGAGGTAGTGCCTTGCTTCATTGCAGTTGAAAGCTGCTGGCACGCTCACGGTAAGTTCCTCTCACGTACAGGATGTCAGGCACGTTGCGTACCGCGTGGTTTGTAAGTAGCCGTTGTCCCGGAAGGTGACAAGGAGGGCAACATATCTGCATAACTCTTAAGCTTCGGTGGTGATCAAAAAACTCTGACAGCCTCCGGAATGTGTCAGATCTGTTAACAACAGGACACCTAAGTGACTGATCGGCCTTAAGAGAAGGATTGGTGTTCCACACAGAAGCAATACGGCGCAGTTAGCATTAGCTGATATTGTCAGGTCATTTCCCCCACTGAAGAGATGTAGACCCAACCGCTGTTCTATACATAAAAAAACATTTTCAAAACATTATTATATATATCCATTGACTAAATAGCTCCAAGTTTGATTTTTACGACCACAATATATTTGAAGGAAAGGTTATAATCATGTAACAATAAAACAAGACGCACATCGCGCACACAGAGCTCACATATAATTCACACATACAATGTAGCAGTTTGATGTGCAACTGCACACGTGGGTCGATCATAAAAGATATCCCTTTCATTTTAAACTTGATCATTCATTATTTTTATAGGCTAAGCGTCAAATGAGCAGTCAGAATAACCGATGGCAAGTCAACGTCCATAAATATCCTCACAGCCAGAAGAAGCCACAGAGAAGATATGCAGACTATTGTCATGCTGCATTGCAGACGAATACCGAATACTGGGTTAAAGTGATATTTTCGGTGACGCGTTTTGTGCGTTTTGCGAGTAGCCAGTGGCCAATCGGGGGGTAAAAGATATCGGCATAGTCGGTAGTAGTATAAAAGCTAGACTGTTCGTTTGCCCCCTATAATATAAAAAGAGTGTAGTGACAAAAAAAACATACTTTTCAGGACCGAATTTCTACTGAGGTGACCACCTGTAGAGGGCGTCAAACTGCGCGGGACTTGGAATCGTGCACAAGTGTGTGCGGGGACACATGTGCACTCTATTGCATTATTCCGGTGGGATGGCAGTCCAACACCGGGGAGCAATCGTACGACGGCCGCACTTGCTCTCCGTCGAACTGTTAATGGAAATGGAACTCGGCTTCGAACCCGAGTCCTTGCGTACTGCGCGCGCGCAGCACTAGAGCACGAGGCACTGATGATAATGCATGGTTACTTCGAATCCGCGACCTGTAACATTGGAACAATAAAGCCATATCGTTGGTAAACAAAGCGCGGGAAGCAGAGCGGAACCTGACGCATGTGTGCTGATAATGATCTGACCTGGGCTCAGCCACCAGGTACTTGGGTTTATTTAGTGCGTAATGAACGAGCGAATCACCAGATGTCATCTGGTGATGGACACGACAGACACTCACTAACGAATCAAAACCTCATTGTGACATGTAAAACTGTCTCGTGGTATATTGCTAAGCACGTTCAACTCATGAACATTAATTTCATTCGTTATTCATGAAGAAATGACACACTTTTATTTTGCTAGACATTCAGGATGAAATAATGGCAGTCGCTATCTGCCATTACCAAATGATAATTAAATAATTTTGTGAAAATATACACGAAATATCAAATTATTTAATACAAAAGGGTGAGTTCATGATTTCTAGCCGACCGTCGCCATGTTTCATGTTTAATTCTCTTATGTGTGCATTTTGATAGTAGTATATACATGATCTGTATGGCTATTAATTTGATACACCGTATCATTATTGTGTTAGCTTGAATAGCATATGCCACGTGTGAAATATGAATGTTAAATTATATTTTATTGTGACAGTTTATATATTGCCTATTTTAGTTGGCTCATAGAGCCAAGTGAATGTAACGGGATCTTATTGGTTGTGTGTTCCTTTTCAGAGCTCTATTTCTTTTTTAAACTAGGACTTAATATGTAGATATGATGTCTCCATAATCCTCCACTATTAAATTTAAGGATTGAAAAACAGGAGATTGATAATTATATATAGAAAGAAGTCCTCAGGGTTGCAGCAGGGAGTCTCGGACAACTGTCAATATAAGAGTTCGTTCGCTCAATTTTTACTAAACCTTGTTAAAAACTGTATTGATTCCATTGATTATTTCTAGTACTATTTTAAGTTTGTTCGTGATTGTAAATGTGGAGAGACTATGATTAAGTGAATGTATTTAAAAGTCTGACTAAACCTTTTATAGAATCTTTAACCCCTGTGAACCATGTGAACTCTTTTTATAGAGTAAATTGTAACAACGATACAGAGCTAATAGTGAAGCCTATGTGTATTTACAGTATGTGGGGATAAACGAGCAGTCGTAATGTTTAGATGACTACCAGCGCCTGTAGATATCCGTGTAATTGCTATGCATACGTGTTTGTGAAAGGAGGACATTACTAAAGGAGGTACACCTTTCTCAAACTGTACGAAAGTCGATATATCGTTGAACAGTGGTGTCATGTGAACGCAAGGGAGGTGGGACGGAAGCCCAGCACTACGGGAGTCGCGGCTTTAGGTAAATCCCCGGGGAGGACGGAGGGAGGGCAATAAAGTTGCAATGCATGGCAGTACCTTTTACCAAGACTACTGTGCCTAAACAGTCATTCCGTGACCGGTGCGGTTTAAACAATAATGACACATCTTGGACATCACGTGAACTACGTGCAATCAGACGAACAATGAGATCACTAATCACCAGGCGGCATGCGGCGACTTCAGACCTCGACAGGAAAACTTGTTCCGGCAATCTAGATACACATCTCGTGTTTGGGAGTTGGAATTTCCCTGTAAGTCTGGAAAGAGTTACGCGTGTGTAAGCTGTATATGTTAAATTGAAAATTTAAGTAAATAAATCTGAAGATTTAGAGCAAAGTCAAGCTATAATATCGTGTCGTACAATTCGCGAGTCTTCGGTGACCAATTGGCAGGAGTGGGGGAGATGGAACGAGGAATATAGTAGTCTGTTACCATAAACTATAAATAAGCATTATCAATATTCGTAAGGGGGAAGATTTGCATGTTGAGAACGAATAAACTGAAACTTTCAACATAATATTAAGAAGTTTCATTACGAAAATATTACGCTTTTATGATCGACTTTCCGCGAGAGAAACCGTGTGCAACTAGTATTGTATATAAATAACTAGTTATGCGCAGTGACTTCTTCCGCGTGACTTTTTTCTATTTCGGGGATAAAATCTTTTTCTGTTCCACGTTGTAATATTCATATAACTCTGTGCCAATATTCACTGAAACCTTTGTAATATTTTTAGCGTGAAACTGAAAATGCATAAAAATTTGACATTTGTACCATCATTTTGGTTATCATCGCTTACTGGTCTACCAACGGCTGGTCCGTTGGTAGACCAGTAAGACCAGAGACATGGGACTGCTGTGTGCTTTTGGTAGCGATTTGACTCGCAGATGAACCTGATACTACAAAAGATCCGCGGGTGCCATCAGCGGCTTATTCCGAGGTACCCCAGACCTGTCTATGTTTTCTATATTAGTATTAGGTAAGAAACGAGTGCCGAGGCACCTCTCGATCGTATCCGCACAATTTAGCAGCAATCCAGCATAGCGTCTATTAATAAGATGATGTTGATGCTGTATGGATCAACGCTCGCCGGTTTATGAGCTTATAAGTAATGAAGTACTTTACACCTTCCGCTCAGTTTACGTTCTGCTGGTGGGAGGTATGTTTTTGATGTGGCGTTTGTTATGCGTTTCTGTGTGATATAAACCTTTGGTTGTGTGTTAGTGGAATAAATGTTGCATGTGTGCATATACACATGTCACTTCTTACAAAACTTTTTGTATCGTAGGGGAAAATCCATTCGCACGCGCACGGCCGTGCAGATGAATTTTGTGGGATTTTTATAGGAAAACCGACGATAAAAATCCGCATGTGCGTTGTCCTTAACCCAATTTTCTTCAGTGAGGCGCCGGCTACTCACAACCCACATAAAATAGACATCATAATCATTACTTTCGAGGCGTGATCACGTGAGCGAGAGGTCTTGATCGCGCCGGCCCAATTCGGTTGCAATACAACATGGGACTAACTTTAACTAATGCTTACGTCTGACATTTACACCAGGTACTTCTATTGCTGTAACTATACTTCCATACTACTATCCGGCTTGCTGTCAATCTTCTTCGCCCCAGCCTCATCCCGTTTCTATTTCAGAAAATATCGTGGTCGGCTACTTAACATAACTTAAGCGATCTGACGAGGACGCCAGTTTTTACACAGAGCGACTGCCATTTGACCTCTGCAAGCCAGAAGGGAAACCAATCCAGGACCACTTCAAATACACGAGTCCGTGTTGTCTCACGATGTCTTCCTTCACCGTAAGAACACTCAAAAGATGTAGCTAAGTGCGAAGAACTCATTGGTGTATGGCGGGATTCGAACCCGGAACACCCGAGTCAAAGTACGAAGCGCCAAGCACGAGACCACTGTAGATTCTGCCTCCTTCCGAGTAACGTCCTCAAATTAAGAGACAACTGAAAACACGACACTTTACACAGGTGTCTTGTGCGCGATGTAGGATGATTTACTGCATGGGCTCCTACCTGTGGTGGAGGGGGAGGGGGGATGGTCCGGAGCTCTTCCACCCCCCACAATAATGCCATGCCAACTTTAGCTGCCGCGCGTAAGATGCCCCCCTCGCTACAGTTGGGGTAAGAGGACCTGCTCTCATAGGCAAAGATAATAATAGTTACTTTAGCTAATCTTAAATGACATTCGGGATGCATCCTACCCATCTGCGGGTCGGGAGGGGGTCTGTCGCTCTATCGATCACTATCACACCTAGACCGTGTGTCTTATAATTACCAAAGAAGCACACTGGTCACTACACTCAAAAAAAAGGTGTGGACTACAACGCTACCACTTAGAACTTGTCATTAACTAATCAGCACCAAGTGGAATCAGTTTTTGGAATGCAACAGGAAAACGTGTTCCAAGAATCTCGGTACGCATCTATGGTTTTATGGGTTTGGGATCATTTTCCTGTGAGTGCTGTTGCGTTAATTGGGCGTGGTGACAGCTGGGTGGTGGCCAGCTGCGATGTACCTATGCTCGCATTTAAAATCATTCCTAATTTTTATACAAGACTAGTATTCCGACGCGGTTTTTCCCGCGTAATCCATCTCCAAAAATTAAAATTAGCATGTACAAAAAGACATACAAATACACAAAAATTTTCTTGTTTTTATGTAAACGAAGTGTAAATATTTCCTTTAATTTATGTTTGTTTTTAGTAATTTATATTTAGACTTAAGTCTAGGGAGCCGTATGTCAGATTGAATAAATGACATGGAATGCCAGATAGGAATGTTATGTTGATCAAATAAAAAATGAATTGTAATTTGAATATTAAATAAATGGAGACTGGTAAAGCATTAGCTTTAAATGTTGTTTCTCTTTTCAGGTTTTTTGTAAAATGTATTGCATAAATAAAACTTCTCTTTTCAGAGCAACACAATTTTGTTTGTAGTTTTACTATTTCCCATATAACATTATATGTATATCATTACTATATATACAGTATTTAATGTACGGACACATGTTTAACTATTTAATTATATCTATGTATAGAACTACAATTTATTTTGTTAAATTATCTGCGATTCAAATACGTCCCATTGGTACAGACCAAAAGACTGTCTGCCACTGTGTGCGTCAGCTCAGACACGCGACTGGAGTTTACTCCTTAAGAACAAACATTACTTTGAAGTGGAGTAAGATAATGGAACATAATCGCGGTAACACGTAAGCGTTACGCTGAGCGTACGTAAATGTACACATTTTAATCCTCATGCCTTTCAGAGTTCCTTACACAAAGTTTAAAAAAGGGACCAATGCCTGTGGGGCTTCAAATAATTGTTAAATAGACACGTGGCCCGCACTCGTAAAGCGACGGCATCACTGTGAATTTAAAGGGGTATAATATGTGCGACAGGTACCTCCCCAGTCGAGATGGCTCAATTCGGCTGCAATGCAGCATGACACTCACAGTATATTATATATCATTTAACCAGAGCATTGCTGGGTGTAACCAGAAATAAAAGTAAACGGTAACATTTCAATGAGACGTATAAATAAAAGTAAACGGTAACATTACAATGAGACGTATAAATAAAAGTAGACGGTAACATTACAATGAGACGTATAAATAAAAGTAAACGGTAACATTACAATGAGACGTATAAATAAAAGTAAACGGTAACAGTACAATGAGACGTATAATGGAGGCGGCAATAATTATACAAGATAAATATTATATGAAGAGTGCGGTGCCTACAAAGTCAATAACACATAGACCAGGAATTGTGTAGACACGACACTTGTTAAACTAGACTAAATCACGCCGTGCACGGGTTTCTGTAAGTGGATCATTCTAAATGTATCTACTATGTCTGTGGGGCTATAAGTCGCGTATTAAATTTAAATGTAGGGCGGTTTTCACGAGAATGTATGTATATCTCTATGCCCTTCTTATAATATCCAATATATACACATATGTTTCTTATCATTTAATACATGCTTATTGTAATATGTACCTATGCATAGTATTTGCGTAATAGCAGAACAGACGATTAATAGAGTTCTCTTATACAGTTTAGGACGTGTGTTGATCGAGCTAAAAAGGAAAGATAACATCATAGCTGGTCCACCAACAAGCAGCGTGTTCAGGAAGTGTCAGCCCTTGCTGCTTGGCAGTAGAATTAAGCTTGCTCGGGGTGTTATCATCAAATGATACCGTTTCATGGTGACAGTTATGCTCCCCGCCATGGTTCAAGCCTTGTCGTGGTGGTAGTGCTCAGTAGCCTGTGGTGATCCAAGACACCTTGGGTAAAGCCAATTGAACCGAGGAGGTGGCGGCTCTTGGTACCCCTCCTATAAGAAGAGGGGACTAAAGAGCAGGAGGAGGTGCCGCTCTTTGTACCCCTCTTATAAGAAGCGGAGACAAAAGAGGAAAAAGGGGCGAGAATAGGAACCTCACCCCAGTGCATTGTCCCAAAGTCGGTGGGGTTGTCCTGTGGTGCGGGACAACCCCATCTGTGAAGGTGGCGTCGGTCCCTTTGGGGCCTGACTTGCCGTCGAGGTGCCCTGATGATTTGCTGTTCCGGGGCACCTCATCAAAGATGGCACTGGTGGCACTCGCGTTGGTTTTTGTGTGCATTCGGCACTATATAATGTGCCGCGAGCACCACACACCACTGGACCCCACCCAGGGAAAGTGAAGGCGCATAAATGCGTTTCCCCGCGTCAACAAAAATAAAGGTGACAGTTATGTTGTCACTTTTCAGTGTTTGGTTTCCGGTGTCCTGTTGAAGAGTAAAGCGGAAGGGGGACTACACGTTAGCATAATATCTATGCGTATGTTTATAGATGTAAGTCGGTCACCAATGAACACCAAATTACTTTTGTCACGTATATTATAAAAATATAAGGTTCAACGCCTTGGTATTCGTAAAGTCCAGTGGTAGACAAATAAAGTCAGAAGTCGATGCATGCCACTTCTACACTTATCACAAGTCTACGTAAAACATGGCACCGCACAAACCAACTGCGGTTTGTCTTCGCTGTATTTGATAAGTAATTTAATTTGAAATCAGTTTGTTTGCGCTCAATAACTCGGAAACATGTCGCTACGGAGCGCGATAGCGTCGGTAATTACTCGTTCTTAACGTCGTTTAACATGCCGCATACTAGATGCTACTCGCGACAAATATTCATTATCTTATGTGGTTTGGTTCCAGAGAACGAACAATCGGAGACTTCTTAGGACTACCCATGAACATCCGCATCATTACTATGCCGATGTAATCCTTTCCTTCGGCCCCAAGTGGGCCAATGGCTACTCTCAAATTGCACAGAACGTGACTCCGAAGATATTCATTTTACGGCGAGATCGCCTCCCCGCTCGTGCCGGCCCCATTCCGCTGCAACAATGCATGGTACTACCTCTTACTATAACTTCTAAATCTATTTATGAAAAGATATGTAAATAAAATTAGCATCTAGCCCCGTGTGACGAGGATAAATTTACACAACGCTAAAGACCCCCGATTACTTGGCCAGACTTCTTTTGATATCGCAGTCACACTTGTAAAAGAGAACAGTGCCACCTATACAGTTGACTTTTCCTATACTAAAAGGGGACAAGCAGGCAGTTAGATATATCCGACGAAATGTAGGGGCGGGCGCATTACCGCCGCCTACAGTAATGGGTCCTGCCGAAAAAAAAGAAGGGTTCAGTTGGAGCCTTTTGATGACTACCGACCGACGCTCATAAACATCTGCATAATAGCTATATGCTGTCCATCAATTTGCCACCGAAAATATCTCTCGAACCGTGTGAAATGCACTAGCACGCGGCGGTATCACGCGAGCGAGAGGTACATCCCTTATCGTGAATCAATGGCTGCAGTGCACTGTCACTATCTCTTACAAAACTGCAACTGCAACTGAGCGATTTCAATTCTAAAAAAGTGAAACTTTTTCGAAAAGAAAATGATAAGTAAAGTTATTGTATTTGACAGTTGACAATTTAAACTATTGAACGTGTCTCCTATAAAGGTGAATGCAAGTTGCGTGCGGTAGTTGTGTATTGTATTCATGTTATACTAAAAAGTAAAGGGTGCGAATTTTTTTCTTCACGTAATCGTACTATTTTTATAAATACGAAAGTTTATAAGTATCGATTATATGTTTGTTACTTTTTCACGTAAAAACTGCTGAATGGATTTTGATGAAACTTGGCAATGTATCAGAATAACGCATAAGCTATAAGAACGAACTTTTCTAGTGGTTTTGTTTGTAATCTATGCTGATAAGTCGCGGGCAACAGCTTGTAACATATAGATTTATTATGTGATATGTGTGAGCGGTGGCTGAGCGGTAAATTTTTCCAATTCCGGTGAATTTCAGATGAAGGTCGCAGATATGATTCCCGGAATGTTATTTACGATGTGACTTTAGCATTTTAATTGATCATAATCTTTATACTCTGTTATACTAAATTATAATTGTATCGCACTGTCGTGGTATATTCAGATAATAAGCTACGCCCAGCGATTTCATCCGCGACACCATTTTAACTAGATCCTTCTTGGTAAATTTTTAAAGATGAACAATGTGAAGTGAATATAATCTCGTCATGATTTTACATTTATTCTTTTGCTTTATAATTAACAAGCAACGTCTCTAAATCTATAAACTTTACGTCCTACTTCACTCCTTTAGGGGTTGATCTCCTAAAAGTTATTTCACAGGGCTCACTTACAACAACAAATAAACGACTGCACCAAATTTCAAGTTTCCAAGTACAGTCATTCAGGCTGCGTGTTGCCTGTCAGTCAGTCAGGTAGTCACTCAGTAATAGGCATCGGGGTCGTAAACCCGTTAAGTAGTTGTTGCATAGAAGTAAAGCAAATATACATATGAAATTTCGCATGTATAATATTAGCAATTAAAACAAATGTAGTTAGTGTACGTATACTTAAGTGTTATTAACTAAACACACTTAATGATAAAAACAAATGTTTTAATTCGGTGCTTTTATCCTTTACGTTTTAATGACGCGGGGAAATGCATTTACGAGCCTTCACTGGCCCTGGGTGGGGTCCGGTGGTGTGTGGGACTCGCGGCATATGATAATGCCGAATACACACAAAAATCACCGCGAGTGCCATCAGTGCCGCCTTTGGTGAGGTGCCCCGGAACAGCATATCATCAGGGCACCGTGACGGCTAGTCAGTAGGTTCCCATCCTCGCCCCGTGCGCAAAAGCACCTTCTTTTTGCTCTTTGGTCCCCTCTTCTTCCGAGATTCCGAGAGCGCTTCCTCCTCTTTCTCTTTAGTCCCTTCTTCTTATAAGAGGGACGCAAAGATCCCCCTCGGTTCAGTTGGCTTCGCCCGGGTTCACCCCAGGCTACTGAGCCGCACCGCCACAACAAGGCTTAAACCATGGCGGGGCTGGTTGTTTTATCCTCATTGGCCACAGTCAACTGGTATATCTGGGTTTATAATTTTTCTATCACTCACATTCCACTATAACTCCTTAAAATATGGGTGATAGTGGTCACAAATTTATTCAACTTTGCTTTTTATTGGAATTAGCTGTAATTTGAATAAATAAATAAACTTTATATAATATTTCAACACTTATCATCATCAGATAAACCGAAACCTGTCGTAAATGTAAATTCAATTAAATAATTATGGAAATAGTATGTGAAGTATTGTGTTAACACGAATTTCAATTAAGAAGTGACAATGGACTCAATCAACTATAGCTGAAACTTATTTTGTGTATTTTGTGTATCGACATATGATCAACATTCCTATGTTCATCATACCCTGGTACTCAATGTTCAAGCCTCACAGTTTTCTTTTGGACTTAGAGTGCCTATGGTTCACCTGCTCATATCACTAGCCTTGGTTGAGGCCCGGTATTGTGTGGAACATGCGGCACTCGATAGTTTCTAACTTCGAAACATTCGGAACAGTGTAACGGGGTGACGTTCCCATCCTCTCGCCTTGCTCTTAATTTCGGCTACTTTTCTTCTTATATTACTGCGAAAACATAGTACAAAGTGCCTCCTGGATTAAATTAGCTTCACCCATGATATCTGGGCTTTCCTTGGTTACCTGAGCTCAACTGTCACAATACGGCTTGATTCATTGCTTGACTTTCTACAACGTTTATTGAGGTCATTTCACTCTCATCATTGATTTCAATATATTGTTGTGATATTGTTAAGTGTCTGAATACATTTCCAGTTATGTTATCCGAATCTGATAAATTGAAGGAATCAATTTGTTATCGTCCAAAGGTGTTGGGATTATCCGAAATCAAGCGTACTATTTTTGGAATTCAGATAATCGGAATTGTAGATAGGATCGATGGCAACAAGACGTCAGTGTTGAGTGGCTATGCACCTTTTTTAAGATTTTCGATGGAATTCATGAACGTTTTGTTTCTTGAAAATTGGCTACCCAAGATGAATTTCAACGACGCTTATTTTACCGCTGACAAAGGATTCGATTGTATATCTAAGTTAGTTTTGTGTAGGTATGTTCTATATTATAATTTGTATTTGTCTACTTATTTTGTGTACTTGTGGTTTAGTAGTGTGTTATTTGTTATTAGTAGCTTATAATTTACATTGTTTTTAAGTGTCATGATAACGCTTGAATTAATAAACAAATTTATAAACTTTTTTCTTCAAATAATATATTTTTCACTTTACGTTTACTATTAGTTTTGACTTACCATCATCAGGTATGGTGAATAACCGGCAGAAGTGACAATACGTTCAATAAATTACGTCATGAAATGTAAGTCCTGTCTTGTTTATGACCAATGTTTGTCTCGTAGAGAGAGAGAGAGAGAGAGAGAGAGAGAGAGAGAGATAGAGAGAGAGAGAGAGCAATAAGACACACATAATAATTATGTATGTATAAAATGCTGATATATGTGTGCACAATAAGGTATATTTTCTTTCTTTCTTTTGATTCTATCGTCATGGCGCAAGTTTCATCTAGTGCAATTCGAGTTGTTAGATGCGACATATTTGATTGAAGATATATTTAAATCGAAGAACGTATTTATCGACTTTCAAATAATTACTTAAAAGCGGTAGATACATGGGTAACAATTGTTAATATATTTTGAAATATCTTATCTTACGAGCAACCGGTTCACATGATGGAAAGACAACATTACAATAAAAGATTTCTTTTCTATTTAATTACTCTATTCCCCCACGAGTCAGAATTTTTCCACACTTTTATAGGCATACCACATCTTCACAGCCATTATTTTGAGTATGTATAGCGAGTGTCCCCCTTGTCATTTTATTTGCGGTACAATGCTCTCGTGGTGCTGATGATAGCACTCAGCTGCACTGATGCAATATGCGAAACTGCTCCAAATAATATTTTGCAGGAACGTATTTCATATGTTTAATGTAAATATTTTGCCAAATAATTCACGTAGTGATGCGCTAGCCAGAACAGAACACAGATCTAAATTGAGAATATTGATATTGGTAATATCTTCACCATGATCAGGATTTAGCACTCTATCGCACACGCTGAGCTTTGGTGAGCTTGGTTAATCCCACACACCCATGGGGTCCCACCCAGGACTTGTGGTGGGTAAATTCTCCACGTATGAAGCATAGAAAAATAGAAGTGACTGATTGATCATTTTTCTCCACGTGATAATACAATAAGTTCCTTAAACCAGGGTCCGTCTTAGTGAAGAGAGTACATCAAAGTAAGTATAAATGTGTCTCTTTCCCAGTGTGACGCCCAAGACTCCACCCCCTGTGTACACATTAATTACTCTCTTCTGATAAAACTGGTACCAAACGAGGCACTATAAATTTTACATACAAAATTGGTCAACTCCAACATCACTAGGATAGCAACACGTTTGCGGATATTAACCCAACATGACACGAAATATCTCTTTTTAATATTTTTTCTGCATTAAATATATACCTCAACCATTTGAGAAATGATGATGGTTTCTGGCTATATTATACCTTCACACCCCACGCACACGCATGTAAATATTGTATATTATTATTAAAGATTATCAAAGTCGCACGTAAAGATTACCGAATGCGTAAACAAGTCGTCACATTATAATAACTAGTATTACCCCGCAGTTTCACTTATCTAAATCGTAAGGTCTTCTTTACACTGTCTGACTAACGAAAGTTTGTCAAATGGTAGCTATTTGGGATGTTAGGAACACTGGCAGTTAGCTGATAGAATATGATGATTCCGATGTTCGCACCACCACGAAATGTGTACCGGATGGATTTGTTAACGCTATCTGGATGGATTAGTAGCAAGCGGTGCTCTGAACGATGGATGTAGCAAATTTTACTCAAAGGACACATCTTTTTTTGAATTTGAAGCTTTTTACTTACTTTTTTGAACCAGTGCTGGGCACCTCCGCGGTTGTATGGGCCGAACTAAGCTGCAATACAGGATACTATTGTTTACCTATTAATGCTTTTACAACTGGCAGAGAAGGACTAGTATTGGATATAACAAGGCCAGCCCAACCACTGGGACACGACGCGTTACCACTGATCAGATTATGATGATGGCGAAGCGCTCTAGGAGCTTGAACAAGTAACTAACGAGTGCAGCACCAACGGTATAAACATTATGGCGGATGGATGTAGGGTTTGAAAATATAGTACTAGTCAAGGCTGGTTCCATATGTTAGGGGTAGCGCCATGCTGCACACCGGCACGGCCAGGAGGTACCTCTCGCTCATATGATACCGCTGTAATGTTACAGCTGTGCTATTGCGTTTTGAGCGGTTTGTGAGTAGTCGGTGGCCGTGCGGAGGAGAGCAGGAACGGATAGCAACGTATCTGCATGACAATACATGAACAAAAATACATGAAGACGTCAGAAGGGTCAGGGTCTCTCGTTTGGGGAGTAAACGATACTATTTGAAACAAGAAGGCTTCCATTACAGTGTTCACTAACTATACGATACCGGATACTGATTTCATAGGTTCCTATTAAAGTCCTAGTTAGCCTATTGAGAATGTAAGTGGCTGATTAACTACATACGATTTCACAGATTCCGATTAGAATTAATTAATAAGGAACATTTATGCGGCAGTTATTAATTAATAGTTTGATGTCCGCCGGCTCGTTGATACCATCACCATTTTAACCAGCAGCTAGCAGAGGTCTGGTGAAAGCCGACGCCAATCAACACATGCACGGTTAATGGTTATGGAGATTTTTTATAGTATCTAGAGGAGGACACACGAGCGATTGGAACCTTTTGCCGTCTACCGATTCACATACAAGCATTATTGTTATGCAGCGGTATCGCCCTCCCTTCCTCCCCCCCCCCCTTCAAAGGCCCACCAGCTACTTAGGAACCGAATGAAATGCAAAGGCTAACAATTTACGTTACGGCATTGTTATGTGTGCGAGTTATACCTTTCCTGTCGTGCCGGCCCCATTCAACTACAATTTAGCAATATTCTACTACTACTATTACTATTCTACGACAATACCAAAACGACATATCTTCACGCCAGTTCCCTTATCGGTTAGACAGAGCGAACGGAGTGCCGTATATCACGATCCTTACAAACCTGCCGCCTCCTCCACTTCACTCTCTTCATACAGACACGACGGTTGCGAAGGCTGTTGACACCTTCGGATCAATCTGATGATGGTAGACGTAACATGATCGGATTGATCGGAAGGTCTTCTTTGGCTTTCTTAACCTTTCACCTGCCATTCTTTCTACATGCCCGAGCCGACGGAGCATACCCTTTCTAACTCTTGACACCGATATTGTCTTTCATACCTAAACTCACTCTCGCTTCATTATTGCGAAGACCGTCGGCGAGGGTTAGATAAACATGTACTATGTTAACACTTGAATAAATAAATAAATTTATATATACTTTTCCACCAAAAATTTTTGTGGAAAAGTATATAAACTTATTTATTGAATTTCCATCAAGAAGTGACAATACACTCAATCAACATGTACTAAACTTTGTATAGCATATAAGGACAAACGAGTCGCTACCGTCTCCCAGCCTCCGCAACTGTAGATTTGAACGAAAGAACGAAGAACGCGTTGCCCTCCTTCACAAATGGGCCAAATATTTCATAAAAATACAAGAAATATATCGTGTTCTTCGTTTTTATGGCGTGTCTATAGTAAATAAACGAATGTTATTGCAAAAAGTAAACCAGAAACATCTGTGAAGAAAATTATCGTCATTTTTCACGAACGGAAAAACAAGGCATTTTTTGTTTTGTTGTCGATGGATGCGACTTATTTGATATTTGAATAGAACCAATCATTTCTTGTCACGACTTTAAAAAGGAGGAAGAGGGGGAAGGCGGTTCGGAGATGCGGCTCTCTCCTTCCTAGCCTCCAATAGGCTGTCACATTTAATGTGGTTTATGAGGTTGCAGTGACTATTGCTTACCGTTTGTGGTCGGTAGTCTCTTGTGCAAAAAAAAACTTAATTAAAAAAGAATAAAATGTGAAAGTGAAAAGAGAAGCCACTTTTTATTAAAATAGGCAGCACTACAGCTACAGTACTACAGCTGATGCAGGGTGATGCTGATACCACAGGGGTGGTACCTTGCACTCATGCTATACGCTAGACGCGGAAGTGTTCAGTGGACTTTAGAGGATGGGAAAGGAAATATTCTCCTTCATTTTAAAGTCGGGTAAAAGGAGTACTGAAAGTCCATCCGCATAATCTCATATGCTGTAGTTAATAGTTTGTTGTCTTCAGTCGCAGTCTCCGACTGCTCATTGCTCCACGCTGTAATTGCTGATAATGATGATGAATAAATGTAAAAAAACCCACGTTTGTTTACTATCCGCGCGATCAATAGCCTGCATAATAAATAAAGAGTTGAGTGATCATAAGCGCACCGGCCGAACACATTCGCTGCGGATTTAGTGGGCGAACGCGACGCTTGCAAACTGCGCGCGTATGCGTGCGCGCGTGTGAGTGTGCGTATCGCGCCTGATCAGTTTTGGGCCGATGTCTTTATTTTAATCAATGTATAAGCATAGCTGCGCCCCGTGATATCACTCGCGATGTTTTGATTCAACATAAAATGTTAATATGGACTTTACGGTACGATACGGTGGTAGCCTTTTTGGAGTATTTCGAACATACTAGATTTTGGCATTACTGATATTGGATCATACAATATATTGCATTTTCATGTTACTTACATACTTTTTACACTCCCGAAATGTCCTCCTTCCAAGGATCTGGTTTACATGATACGGTCCAAAATTCCCCTTGTCCCATTGTAGGAGAAAGGCAAGGAGGACAACATACATAACAAATATGCGAATGTCTAATGTATATGTTGATAGTCAAAACACTACAAATTGCCCGTAGCTGCTAGCTTAAACTACAAAAAAAGAACACAATTATTTCCGTTCATAACCCTAAAACTCAAACTATCTGTTAATATTATCACCCTTATATCATAAATAATATGCGTTGTTATGTTATATTTATAACTTTTTTGTACCATATTATTGTAACATCTGGTCAAAACAACACATCATAATAATTTACATTTTATAGTTCAACGTTTGGAGGTGAACGGACTTTATTTCCTAAAATTACTCGCTGGTTTTGTGTTTTACTCGAAATTTTTGTGCTCTAATTACGTCTGATCGCTGTACTATATTGCGAAGGGGCACTACAGTGGCCCGAGTGATTACTTACTTTAGAGTCATCAGGATTTACACGATCTAAGCGCAACTGCATTTCTTTAACTCGATATATGAGCGAGAGATTACCTTGGTATGAGGTACCTGATTTGGCCACAATGCCGCCAAACTTATTCTCCTTTTTTAAACTTGTAAAGCGAAGAAGAAAAAGTAGAGAGCAGTGTAGATAATGCGAGGAGATCAGTTGTGATCTGAAAGCTCAAGGCTTTAGTGCAATATATTAATAATAATATATTATATAATATATGTTTGTTGCTCTAGCCATGTGGTAAATACCGTAATGTCTTGTGTTACAGGTACTAGACAACGGAAATATATTCTCGCGACCTCAGGCGTAACACGCGAACTAACCACCACGTCACCAACTGAGTCAGCCGACCGTAATTTAACCTGAGCACTTGGTACATGTCTATGAAGGTGGTCAACTGATAGATTGTAACCAAAATTCCACCTACAATAACATGGTATGAAAACAGATTTTCTACCTTCTTAAATACACCTTTTATATATAACCGTAAAAGGTAACACGACGCTACATTGCATCCCAATTGGACTAGTACAATCAGGGAGGTACCTCTTGCTCTCGTGACCCACCAGCCGTAAAATAATGGCTAAGCTGTCACGGTTCGTTTGTTGTACTTACTTGCTGTTTTGTTTGTTGCAGTGCTGGGCACCTCCGCGGTTGTATGGGCCGAACTAAGCTGCAATACAGGATACAGGATACTATTGTTTACCTATTAATGCTTTTACAACTGGCAGAGAAGGACTAGTATTGGATATAACAAGGCCAGCCCAACCACTGGGACACGACGCGTTATCACTGATCAGATTACGATGATGGCGAAGCGCTCTAGGAGCTTGAACAAGTAACTAACGAGTGCAGCACCAACGGTATAAACATTATGGCGGATGGATGTAGGGTTTGAAAATATAGTACTAGTCAAGGCTGGTCCCATATGTAAGGGGTAGCGCTATGCTGCACACCGGTACGGCCAGGAAGTACCTCTTGCTCATATGATACCGCTGTACTGTTACAGTTATGCTATTGCTTTTTAACGGCTTGTAAGTAGTCGGTGGCCTTACGGAGGAGAGCAGGAACGAATAGCAACGTATCTGCATGACAATACATGAACATGTTTGTCGTACTTACGGATGGAGAGAGGGATGGTGAATTAATTACTATCTTATTCAATTTACTGTATGCATATTAAAAAAAATTATAAAATATTACGACCGCCGTTTGGCTCACTTGGTAACGTATCTTTTTAAATTACGTCACCCCGACGGTAATGGGTCCTAATTCCGCCTGGAATGTTATGAATGTCTATTTATTGTGTAAGTTTCAGTTAACAAAATATAGTACACCTGTACAGTTATAAGCATATCAGTCGTGCAGTTCCTGAAATACAGGTCCTTACAGTAATTTGCATGCATTGCACTATTATTACTAATAATATGAATAATGACATAGTATCAAAATTTTGGAATGCCCTACAAGTTTGAATGTGTGAACGTAAACAATGTATCGACACGCAAGCGGCACGCACACCCGCGCGTCTCACGTTGCGCGTAGCATTGAGCGAGGTCATGGCACTCGGCGCGTGCGCAGCTACATATCGCGATATACAATGCACTGCGCTCACAGTATATGGATAGTTTATTTTTATGGACATACATTCGATTGTTTTTTTACGTTTACCTGAGGTCTGCGACTTCGTCTGTGGCTTTCATTAAAATGAGATTGATGAATGTTTATAAAGTACCTACTTAGTTTGGCAGGTTTCACGTGTTACTATTAAACCTTCAACTAGCTGTAAGTTATTTTATACTCAGCAATTAACTGTTACATAAAATCTTCATATTTTGTTTGATATTATCTAACCATTGAAATCCTAATTTACAGTTTCCTATCGGACCGTCGCGGCTTCGCATGTGTATTCCACTGAATATGGTAAAAATTCATCGATTTACAAAAATATAAAAAATTATAAATCCTGATCATGTTGATTAAATGTCATGGTAACGACAACAAATTACATTTGTGACGGGATTTTATGTCTGTTGGGACAGCTAGTAGCTAGTTTTATCAATAATTTCGGCAGCGATATGAGGATGTACTTTGATGTTTTTTTCGTGACTTTGGTTATCTTATCGAAATTCTAAAATGAACAAAACGTTTTAGAAAATGTTATATAGCCTGTTCATATATTCATCTCAAGTAATATAGAATTCTAATGGTAAGAGGATTTCCCAAATCAGTCCAGTAGTTTCGGAGGCTATTGAAAGCAAAGAAACAAACAAACAATGAAATGATTCCTCTTTATAAAGTTAGTATAGATTTGCCACTAAGTTCTTAAAGAGACTGGTACATTAATAATAACTTATAAAATTGATCAGCTGTTCTCTAACAAGTAGTTAAGTGACGTCATTTTACATAGTTGTAGCACATTAATAACATTAATGACAATAATAATAGCAATTAAAAAATAATTATTTGCTAATTTTGAAAAAGGTGGAGGTTTTTCGGCAGACGGTGGCTGTTTCTCTTTCTTTTTATGATTTTTACTGGTTCTCTATAGATCCAGTATAAACGCTTTTATTCCAAAACTTTATTGTAAGGGTAACCATAGCCAAACGACATGAAATGTTTATAGTTTATTATGTCCCGCTGTCCGATCGTGCGTCACAGACGTTTTATTCGGAGATTATGGATACTGGATCTTTCAAATTCAGAAGGTAGGTCTATAAACCGCTACAAAATGATATTGTAAATGCATTAAAAAATAAGGGTAGCACTCCTCACATTTATCTGAGGCCGATTTTTTTTTAGCTTTGTTAGATGTTTTTCTAAATGTTAGTAAGTATTGATGTTAAAAATTTTTTTTTTTGATTACGCTAATACTTTTAGACATATCTGCGCTTAAAGTGTGCTGTGTTCACCCCCTCCCCATATACGATAACTGGTGAAAAATTAAGATTATAGATTTCAGTAAAAACTCCAAACGAAAGTTAGTTTGAAATCGATTGGTAAGTAATTTTAGAGATATGCGATATTTTTCGTTTGCTGGCACGGAACCCTTCATAGCCGAGACCTACACGACCTGGAGCGGTTATTTTTAAATATTACCTATTCATGAGTAACTTGACATTTCATCACTATATTAATAACATTTTATTGCCCCACGGAATGTGTTTCTGTTTTGTTTTATAGCTTTTGTAACATGGAGCTGCGCAATAATTCAAATAAGCGTAAGTGATGAGAATCACAGTTTGTCGTATCAAAATTAATTTTATCATAACAGACGAGTACTTCCCGGCAGTAGGTGAGACCACAAATGTCCACATGCTCACGACCCTGACGCACCACAATCCTTTCCTCTACACATATACTCGAATACCGTCCTTTTTAATATAATGGGCCCGAAACCATAGATTTGTTAAAAAACGTGTTGAATTATTTTCCTCCTCTCCCTCTAATAAGCCAGTGGAAACTCACTTAACACAAGAAACACGACAATATAGCTGTAACTTTTCTACGGTATCAAGTGAGCGAGTGGTACCTCTTTAGGCCTATTCGGTAGTATCTACCTCTTATAGAGTATACTCGTCAGAAATGGAGATCGAAGTACCAGGAGATAATAAAAACGAAGGTATTAAATAGTAGCACAAAACAGATATTGTAAATTAGAAATGAAACATAATAAAATGTGTGAGGTCTCATTGACCTCAACGCTTCCTCATGCGCGGGTTTCCGTGTGCTCACCACCACAGTATATTTAAATTATCGTCTCAAGGCCGTTGTCGCGCCGAGGTGAGCGCCGTAAGTGGTACAAAACGCGCCATACTAGCGGGCCCGCTGCAACTACTGATCTGTGATCACCAGTCCCGAGTTAGGATACCGGACTACATTCTAGGTCTGTGGACCTCCCTATCGATAAGTAAATTTGCATTCATTTTAGACAAAAAAAAACAACAAATCTTTGTCTTCAAGTTGTGCCCGCTTTAATTTTCCTTAGCAATTGGTTAATTTTCTTGAGTTTATCTACAAAAAAAGTTATATACTAAATTTGATAACAAGAGGCCCTTGTTAGATTATTTCTGTCACACAAAATGTGAGTTATTGACATTTTTCAGGCGGTTTTTTGTAGAGGTCTTACTGTCGGCCCTGCTCTTGATTTTATCTCATTCGTGTTGGATGGCTAAAAACCATGAGAAGAGTGTGTGTTATCAAAAGAGAGAATGCGACACGATAACGACGTAAAAGTATAAGTGCAATATCACTTATACAATTACGCCGTCAGTTTGCCTTTAACAATTTAAAATTACCAACAATTAATATTCTTTTAAACCTAAGACTATTTTTCATATCTTCTCATTTTGCTAAAAATTGCTGTCAAGGACCAATAGCGGGGTAGTTTTCCAAATAAGGCACAGTTCACCTATTCTGTTATAGTTTTATTGAATCATACCGCCTTTCTAGTCTCCTATGATATAGTTTTCTCTTCCCCTGTAAGGTAAATCAGGCCTTTTATCAGCAAAAACAACGACTAACATGTTTTACAAATAGATTAACCTAAATAGATGGAAACAGCTAGTCTGCTGTCACCATAGATTTAGAAAAGTACCAAGACACACAGGTCTCTCACAGGAGCGTCTCAGAGCCGCCCACATAAAAGATGTGCAGCTGTAAAAGTCACTTTGTAAAAACAACTTAAACACATGCGCGTAAGGTTGACATTTCAAGGAAATATGTTTAAATTTTGCACATCTTTTAAATAGAGTCTCCGTGAAAACCGACTTAAAACCATACACGAGTTAGATTGACACTTCAAAAAAATATGTTTATGTACAACCACGGATGCTTTACAATGACAGTCGTATAAAAATCGATTATCTTGTATTTTTGTAAATCAATGGCTCTCACTTATACGCATGGAAGTAAAAATACGCTGGGTAGCACTGGTAAGTGCTCTAATAATCCCACAATTAATAATAATTACTGGAAACCAGTCAGCCAGATCTTAGTCTATACAATTAAGAGAATTGCAGTTCGTAATTGTGGCTAACTTTGTTTTTGCACATCATTTGTTATTGTAGACCAGGAGTCTTCTAGCTACTTTTTTAATATATTTTTATAGACAACTCTTAATTTTCCGATGAAGCATAATATTCTGATTATTTAAACTTTCTGACACTCTTATATACTTACATTATATATATATA
>JAFELO010000328.1:488441-509023 GCA_017140195.1 Eumaeus atala | reverse complement strand
GTTCTCTGTCTTATGCCTTCTTTATGAATTCTGTCGGACAGGGAAACAACCAACATAGCACGTTCAATTGATCTACCGCAAGCTTGCTTTTGGCCTCTTAATTTGGGAGAGGCCCTCCCAAATTAAGAGGCCATGTTTCGGCCCCGTAGGTCATCACGGGGAGAACGCATTGGTTGACGTCTTTTGTCTTCGAGCTCTGCTGTATAGGCCGCCCAACCCAACTGAATCCTTCTGTCGGAAGGAGAACGTGTTTGCTGAACATGACCTTTGTCTTGTCCAAGTTCATCCTAAGGCCAATACGTCGGAAGGATCCATTTAGGCTGTGCAACATTTCCTGCAAGCTCTCCAACGATTCGGCCAACACAATGATAGGAATGCTAAAATAGAACATAATATCTTTAGTTTGTTTCCCAAAAATTATAATGAAATTGCTTTTACCGCGGTGATTTTATCACGGTTCATTTAATTCCACATTTAAAAAGTGTGTGTCTATTTAACCTGTTAATCGACCTTTTGAGAGGAAAACCTTTAAAATATGCGTATTAAAAATCAAGTAATGCAAACTGATTATCATAATAACACTTTATATTCCAAAGCTGTACAAAAGAACCTTGCACTTGACAGTTTTATCTGTTTTTTTTTCACATATACTACAAAAAATACAAGTATTTTCCATTGTTTACACAAAGTCGGAAGATGGCACGTTTTTCCGGTTCGGTAACTTGGTAATTGACGACAAGTGAAGGACACCTGCGAGCGATACTGCTGCATTGCAGCGGAACCGGGCCGGCGCGTGTGTGAGAGAGCAATGCACACGCGGCTGGCTGTGCTGCAGCGTTCTGTACTGTGCGTGTTTGTGAGAGAGCCGGAACGGCTTACCTGAAATGAGTCACAGGAGCTCTAGAATTCTGGAGCTGGATGGCTCTAGACAGCACGTACAGCAGTGGACGTCGTCCGCTTGATGATAATGAAAGTAGTGCAATCATGCACAAAACTTCATATAGAACGTGCGTTAATGGGCGTAAGTAATCGAGTCAGAAGCTGAAGTGGCAATAGGCAGGCCACATTGCTCGTAGAACCGATAACCGTTGTGGTGGCCCCGCACCGGAAGACGGAGTATGGGACGGCCTCCTACCCGATGGACTGACGACTTGGTTAAGGTGGCAGAGAGCCGCTGGATGCAAGTGGCTCGAGGCCGTTACCTGTGGCGCTCTGTGGGGGAGCGTCTGGCTGGTGATAATGAATTGAACAATCCTCCGACTGCTCGTTTGGCTATCTTTCTATGTTCAAGACCTTCCAATGCCACCGGGAACTACTTTATTGTACAATTGCTACACCACGCTGTCACTTTACAGCAGTGACATGTAACCGAGAGGTACCTCCTCGGCCGTGCCAGTCCAATTCAACCGTAATGCAGAGGCACTCAATTATGTTTGGATGACTACCGACGCCCATAAACATACGTATAATGGTTACACGGTAGTGTGTGATCTTCAGTATCGCGTTTAGTACAATTTGTGAGTATCCCGGGGCCCACTGGGGGGCGGGGAGAAGAGGGGCAACACATCGGCATGGTAATTATGCTAATGTTCATGGGCCTCGGTACTCGTCAAAAGGTTCCGATTTCTCGTTTGTCCCCCTATACTATGTGAGTTGGAGTTACCTCCCCAGTCACGCCGGTCCCATTCGTCCACAATGCGACACAATGCACAACTGATATAATATTGACAGTTCCCACACGCATAATACTCCTGTTTGGTGGAGATAAGGCGCGCATACACGAGCGCCTGATCGCTCCGTCAATACGCGATAGTCACCGCCGAGTGGCCTCTTGACTTGAGGACATCGTTTATGTCCATCGTTATTAGCGCTTTTAAAACGTAGCCAAACTCCATTGCAGTAGAACGTCAAGGTACGACCGGAGAGGCGCGCGCTCCCATGACACCGTCTCCCAAGTGTTGGCTATACTATGGTGTCTCGTACGGTATGTAAGTAGCCCATTAAGAGGATGGGATAAAAGTGGAAAACGCATGGGTGGACATCATATTGCTTTAATGTTTCATAATGGCTATAAAAAAACTTCAGCCATACGTACGCAAATCTGTTGAATGGGGGAAAAGTAGTATATGTAGTTTCTATGAATTGGATTGAGCGTGCATTTGGGGGTTTTTACTAATTACCAACTGCCAAAGTCCTCCTGGCCTCATCCCATCGACTGCTGTAAAGCAGGGCTAGGACCCCGGCAATGATAAAGCCTTGCTACATGTTTAGTAACTCTACTAAGATGACTGAAAATGATTTCAGACTAGTAACGGTCTTGGGAGCATGTTCTGTGCTATTGAACGGATGCATACGGAAAAAATCTTCACACTGGAATTGAAGATGAAACATATTTTCAAAATAATTTTTGATCAAACGGTGTGAGCTTTTTCTTTTATAGTTGGGCAAACGAGAACCCATAGCTTATGACGTCTACGGACGCTCATAGATATTATTACAATTGCGTTGTCATCCTTTCCACATCCAGTGGGCCACCGAATACCCTAACACGCAAAAGACACGACAAATATCTTTTCGCCTTATCATGTGAGGCCCAATTTGGCTGCAATGGAGCATGACACTACCTCTAACAGAATGTTAACCTGAAGTAGCCACCGCCACTTCAAATGGCTTATCATTAATTGGCTGATATTCACTACTTCATTTCTTTGATGGTAGCGATCGTTATCACATCCCGAGGACAGCACACTTGTAGGGCTAACCCATATAAATCATGGCACTTAAAATAATGTGCCTAATTCCGGCTTGGCTCTTGAGATTCTAGTGTCTATAATAACAATAATTAATATATGCGGACTCATCACACCACGATTCACTAGCCCCGTGCTAATTACACAAGGACTTGTGTTACAGGTACAATACAACGGTTACTTCCGTTGCGTTTAATATTTTTATAAATTTATGAAATTTTATATATTTAAGATTGTTGTCATAGAAAGACCTATAATACATACATAGATATCATTGACATAGGCGAGAAACCCGCGGCCTCTGCCGCATCAGTGTGCGCAGACACCAGTGAGCCAATAGTTGCCCGTTAGCTCAACACATAAATCTATACTAATATTATAATGCAGAAGATTTTGTTGAGCTTAACGCACTTATCTCAGGAACTTCTGATTCGATTACCCTTTTTACGACTACTGACCATGAGCATCCACATAATTACTATGCCGATGCGTGGCCCTCCTTCCCCCCTAATGGGCCACCGACTAGTCACAGACCTCACGTAACGAAACACTGAAGATGACACTTTACAGCGGTATCAAGTGAGCGAGAGATACCTCAACCGGTCGTGTCGGCTCGGAGGATGTAGTGTCATGCACTGTGCATGATATTACCTCCTCCTATGCAGCATGGCACTACCTCTTTCTAATTTGTTTGAAAGCCCATTTATCAAGAAGGCCTGTGTTAAACCATCACAACATCGGGACAAGTGGGAGCAAAGTGTGCGGGTTACGCGGGTGAAGCCGCAGGGCGCTGCTGGTTCACTCTAAACACCAGTTCGCCACATCACCCATAAGTCGCACATTTAATTTGAAATGAACACATAAAAATACGAGTAATTCTCGGAACTGAGTTTTAATTAAATCTTTATTATCTCCGGCTTCTATGAAAAGATTATATAAATTTAATTTGTTGTTTAAGATAACGGTTCTTGTAACGGGCGGTTTTTTTATCAATTAAACTGATTATATCGCGGATTGTTTCAATATGTAGTCCTGAAGTCTCAGATGCTTCGAGGAAAGAAGGGAGGGTGTAGTCCTTAGCGAAACGTCGAGAATCTAAAGCATGGATAGTCGGTAATTTTGTACACGATTGTTTCAGAAGAAGAGTGGGTAATGTTTTTCGATCTGCCTCCTAACTGTCACTTTGTGGCGGCATAGTTAGCCAGAGGTACCTCCTGGGTGCACGACCCGTGGCCTAACACTAGACATCCTGGCACTACAGGTATACATACTATACTATACAGTCTTCCCAGGCGATATCGCTGATGCTGATTTCCTACTAATGCAGGTCGCGTGCATCGAGTCGCGTGCTCGCACAAGTGCAGGCATTAATATGTATAAAATAATTACATATCGTGATGTATGGGACTGCGATACAGGTTTGTTTATGTGACTGCCTCATAGTCTAGTGGTGAGCGTGTTAGACTACAGCCGTGAGGGCGCAGGTTCGAGTCCCGAATGGGTATAAAACGTATTAATATTTTACAATTTCTAACAACAAGCTGAAAGGAAAGTTAGTGGTGGTACAACCCCATGCCTCGGAGAGCACGTCCAGCCGTCAGTCCTGCGCCTGATCTCTCTCCGTTTGTGTTGGATTGCCGTCCCGTCGTAATAAGTAAATGAGGGAACAGAGAGAGCCCTTGTGTCTGCTCATACACTTGTGAGCTGTAATGTGCGCTGTACAATTGGCTAGTATCGATAGAAATGGCCACTGTCAATGCAACCAGGCTATGAGGACATTATTATAACTATAATATATCTGTGGACTTACCACATGTTAGCCTGTCCAAGCTCTAGCTACCGCAAGGACTTCTGTTACTGGAATTATATATCGAAATGAATAAAATTTCTAAATGGTTTTATAAGGTAAAAATGTGCATATACCTAGTCTTGCCATAAATAATGTAGCAAAGAAATTTTGTTTAACTGCCAATAACATTAATTACTTTTGCAGTATGTTAGTCTAATACACATGAATGTGACGATTGAAAATATACAACGCTTTTTCGTTGTGGTCTCCATGGCGGAAATGCAGTACTTTAAGCGTGGAGGCCAGTTGTCAATAGAAGTACGCACTCTTTCAATGGGGAAACTCTTCACTGCCAGTGCCATTTTTTGTTGTAGGGTCTCCGAAATATCTAGACGTTTATTTTTTTATTTAAAACTGACCATAAATCATAATCCAGCGGATTAAGTTCGGGAATAGATAAGGAGTAGTCTTCAGCTCTGATCAAGACCAGAACGTTTATTTTAAGCAATATTGGGTAGATCGAGCTTTATGATCAGGTCCCGAGTCTTGCTGAAAGAGCTTGCTGGTTATAGAACATACTGTTTTTAGGGGCTTCCCACGTTACACCCTGCCGACCATTTATGAGGTGTCCCGAGAGCTTTGGTCATAAGCACGGTCATTTAGTTTGTTAAAATGTTGCTCCATTGGAAAAAAGTCTTATATTTAAACAACTTTTTTCTGTGACCTCCCTTTGCGTACCGCTTCGATAGTTATTTCTGTTTTACCACCCTACTCTTCTTTAACTTATCAGTTAAGAAATGGCCAGTGTGTCTCTTGTAGGCAGCAAGTCCTAAGTCATCTCTTAAAAAACGCGACATGGTAGAACCTTGGTGCCGTCTTCATTTCTCGAGTTAAGATCTTTTGCTTTCGGGCAGAGTTTTTTCGAATTTTTCCCATACTGCTTCGTCCAACTTTTTCGTACACACACTACGTGGACAGCCAAATACTTCTCTGTCACACACAGAGGAAATGTCATTGTACCTGTTAATTGCCCGGTACACAAACATTTGACTAATACCAGGCGTATGGAGAGGTTTAAAAATTGTATTTGGTTCCATGCCTACTTTGTGTAATGCAATCACAATGTTTCTGTTCTCTTTATCACCTCACTCTATTTTAATATAACAAAACATTCTACAATGTATTGGCGCCAAAGTGAGAAAACACAATTAGCAATCGTATAAAAATGACAGATTCCAAATTCCAATGTAATATTTTTAATTTTTATTTGTAACAATATATAGGGCCAGACAAAGTATTAAAAAATATTATAAAAGTAATAAACATTATACGACGGGCTGATATGGTGATGGTGGGTACACCGCGAGATGACTCGCGGTGTACCCACCATCACCATCTCAGCCCGTCGTCACAAATCCAGAGTTAAATTAAACACTACGTTTCACTAGATCTAGATTTTAATTAGCCGCTTTAACGGTGTGGCCTCTAAGCTTTGAGGGTAATGGCTAACTCAAGCTCTTTCTGACGGCTCAAAGGCGTAAGACGTCATTCTCTCTCATTTTACTAGAAGAGCATGCTTATGTCTACACTTAATTACTTATTAATGATAAACATAATAATCGTAGAAACTATTATACAAGCTGACTGGAACCACTTTCATTATAGCAGTAGAGCATTACCCGACTCACATCCAAATTTTGAAATAAAATAAGTACCTGTTTTTGTTAAAATATCCTATGAATTACCAAATGTGTTGATTGATATACTGTGAGCAGCGCTTGTGCCATTGATAAGGGAGCAGGCGTACTCATCACCATCGGCTGTACGCACGTACCCACCTCCGCGTCATCGCAACACAACGAGTCCCTCAGCACTACGGTGACGATTATTTGTAATTTTAGTCCGTATGTAATTTTAGTCCGTATGTAATTTTAGTCCGTATGTATTTTTTTCAAAATGACCTCACGTATTCTTTTAATTATACCTCGCCAGTCAGCCTGGACATTATAAGTTCACGTTCGTAACATACATGTGAGAGAGCCAGTTTTATACGTTATTATTACAGCGTCAACTTGCTAGTCAATACTTTAGTATTAATTACTACACAAATGCTGCCTAGTTTACACTTTAAACCCAATCTGCGAAAAAGTAATTTGTAGATTGTTAATTGCCACTAATATTCCAAATTAACCAACCAGGACATTAATAGGAACCTTTGAAATTGGCACTTAGACTGAAAGTTTCGGCGTAAAAAATGGCATACTCCGTAGGTTTGGACACGTAGAAAAATGGAAAAGGAAAGGAGGATATAGCAGACCTACATTGCGAACATGGAAGGATGTAGGAACCGGGGGAGTCCAAGATCGTGATACTATGTCAGATTGATCGGGTACTGTCTGGAGGTGTCAACCGTCCTCGTTTTTTTAGGGGATAGTAATTAATGTGACGCAAGCAATTTATGTGTGTAAGAATCGTGACTTATGGCACTCGACTAGTCAGTTGACTACACCGCAGAGGACCTGGTATGAACATGTGTTGTTGTTGTACAAAGAATGGATTTATTGGTGTAATGGTAAAAAATAATCGATCGCCGATAATTGTGAGGTTATCGGCTGGGGACTAACTGTTATCGTTCTTTTATGAATGGCACGTGACTGCATTAACAAGTCAGTCTATATCGGCTTTTCGCCTCGTCAGGTCGGATTGTCATTCCATTTATGAAGAGAAGAGAAGAGAAGTTATTGTACTTTGCTCGGTGTCATTGTCCAACTATATGTTACGTGTAATGTCTTTTATATAAGACCGTTAATGTTTTGGGGCTGAATATTACTCATTATATTATTTAATATGGCTGTACATACATGAGCCAAATTTTATTCAAATGTGTTCAGTAGTTATTGTGTAAACGAATAACAGAAGAAATATATGCTTCGGCAGTTATAATATAAGTAGTCATCTGTTGATACACCAGCTCATCTAATTTTATAACAAAAATAGTGTTTATGTTGGTGAAAATACCTTTACAATTTCACATTCACGTTTTGAGAAAAAAAAAAATTGGAAATATTGTGAGGCTCATAATTATTTTCCAGTAAAGCGGCTCATTTTTCCTCCTCCGACAAAAACTTGAACGTAGACATAAAAAACAAGCAAGAATTTCCGTAATCCAGATATTAATATATAGGTTGATTTATAATGTATGTACACAGGACTTTCTATACTTATATTATAAAGATGATACTTTTGATTGTTAGTTTGTTTGCACTGAATAAACTGCGAAACTATAGGACCTATTTGAAGAAATATTCACTATTAGAATACTTCATTTCCAGTGATACACGTAGGCTATACAGCGTTTTCTAAATCGTTTTAATTATTATGAAAAGTTAGAAAATAAAACAAAGTAGAGTATAGTATAGAGCTATCCCAAAAGACAAAGTTCTGTCATAAATTAAATTCGTTGTCATTGTAACGTTCAAAGAGGTCTAAGTAAAAAAAAATATTTTTATACTCTATCAATGATTTTTTGCCATATTTCGTAAAAAGTGTGTTAAAAAGTCAAGTATTTATTTGACATTTAACTACCACTAACGAAACTACACGAAATACTAACATTTCTAATTAATGACTTTCAACGGGAACATGTGAAGCTGAATTTTGTAGTTTATTTGCCAGTTACATTTGAGATTGGCTAGCCCTTGAGACAATTAAGTCATTTAGCACACCCTAAACGATACAACATACAAGCAAACACAACCAGGAGCCATGCTGCATTGCAGCTTGTTTGGACCCGTCCGACCGGGAAGGTACCTCTCGCCCACATAACACTGTCGTATGATAGCTATGTCGCCGTTTATGAATGTGGCCATTGGAGGGGAGGGAGAAAAGGGGACAATGGGGCATGCAGATGGCATGACAATAATGCCGGTGTACATAGGCGTCGATAGTCTTCAAAACATTCCGACTGCTCGTAGCGAGCTATATATAAAAATCGGAAGACGACCGAGCTGTCCCTCTATGTTTTTAACAACACTTTCACTCTAACTAGTGCTTAAATATTTGTGTTATATTCTATACATCACAGGTCCTGAATCTTCAAGGAGCCCAGAGATTTTAGAAGTACGATTGACTAAGTAGTTAACGTAGCGAGTAAGTTCTGCACACCACGCTTGCGGCCATTAGTTAGTTATACAGCTTAGATCATAGATGTTTATCCAAGTGATAAAAATCTTAAATATATTTTCTTACTTCTATCACAATTCTATTCATTAGCAATTAGCACTGGGGTAGGCTAACGTAGCGCAGGTCCACAGAGATTAATATTATTGTTTTTGGAGTCAATCCTAAAAAAGGATATAAGGAGCGCGGCATGTAAATAATATGACGAATGAATGTCTCGCAATTGTAAAAGCGGTGCAAGCCTCATATAGGAAGAATAAAAGTGTGTATGTCAGCTTCGAATATTGAAGAACGAATACGATTCTGAAGTGAAACGTGCACAGTATGAATTTGTTCTCGGTTTAACACGATATTTTTTATTTCAGTTTTTTTTTTCAGAGCACCATGTATAGCGCATATCAAATTAATAAAGCGTACAATCAATCTTGTTTATGAGAAATAACAACCGTGTCACGATGTCCTTTTTGCGACTTCGCAGCTTTTGTGAACGTATTTTTAGGCCTAAGGTACAAGATGGTTTTGGGTTCGGTGCGCATGGGACTCTATTGCTAAGGCTTCTATGTCCAGCTGGCTTTCTGACACGAGGCTGTATCTTGTCAGCCGTAACAAGTTTACATATGATTTTTTGACAGACGATGTCCCTACTAATAGAACTGGCCAAGAGAGAGATTCACACTCACCTATGCAGTATTATAAGTATTACGTATAAGCGAATATCTCGCAAACTGTTATTATTATTCATAGCCTGGTGTATCCCACTGCTGGGCAAAAGCCTCACTACTCTCTTCCCGCAGTTCTCTGTTAAGAGCTAGATTGAGCCAATCCTTCCGAACGGAGACCAGCTCTTGCCATCGCTGTCGGGGTCTGCCGGGTATTCCGGGGGTATACTCAAAAAAAACTTAGAAACTTTCATACCGTTTAGAAAGACCTACTCAATGACACACAACATGCCGCCCTCTCGAAAATTTCAGCGGGTCGCAGAAGGGGGTGGGAGGGCTTCTTCGACCCTCACTTACGTATAATCTCCTTCTAAATTTACATACATTACCCATGACCTCCGAGTAAAAAACAGACGGACGTGACGATACTTCAGGCGTTCCCTTTGCTATTTGGCTACGGAACCCTAAATGTTAATATGTGTAGTTCATACTAGACGTGCTAGGTGACGAGACGACCTACGCCAACTTGGTTACATAGAGCCCTGAAAAGTTACATTTGCGGGACACCTCATTAAAAGACTTTAATGCTTAATAAGTAAGTTAAGTATAGGGGGAAAAACGAGTAATCGGAGCCTTTCAACCACCACATATACATCAGAACAATTATGCCGATGCTTTGTCATCCTTTTCACCTCCCCCCCCCAATGGGCCACCAGCTACTCACAAACTGCACGAAACGCGACATCGTAGGTGTCACTTGAGGTTGTATCAAGTGAGCGAGAGGTACCTCACCGATCGTGCCGGCCCAATTCCCTTGCACAGGTGCACCTTGCACGGCACTACCTCCTCCTATGCAGCAGGCACTACCTCTTACTGTTGATTGCTCGTTACTTAAGCTTAAGTTAACTTAGTTGTAGTGCCTCGCATTGGTACGGAATCCTAGGAGTTAGAGCTTGACTCGTACTTGGCCCGATATTTCATCACTTAAGTTGAGTAAGAGGCGGTGTTGTGTATTGCAGCCGGATTGGGCCGGCGCGCCCGCGTACCTCTCGTAGGCGCGACACCGCCACAACGTGATAGCTATCACCTCATGCTCAAGTCTGAGGTGGTAATGGAGAACATCAAGTCTGCACTTTTTCTGGTGAACAATTCTGTGACGACACTTGCTTTATATCACATGATCGGATTACGCGCGTACTCTCTGCTATTTGTTGCGCGTTCGAATATGGCCTTTATTGCTTTTGCTGATGATCCATTTTCTCTTGCAGATGCCAGTGCATCAATGACGTCACATTTACCTACCTTTTTTATTTGTTGAGCCGGTAGTTTGCGGTTGTCGGCTATGCGGTTGGCTGAGCGAATTCCTGGAAGGCGATGACGAATGTTTATTTGGGCCATGCGTTACGCTAGCGGCGTGTAATTGTGTGCTTCGTGACAATGGTTAAGCAATACTTGGCGATGACACACCGCGATGGGTGTACGTGTTTTGGTCGTATTCCATCTGCATCTTCAATTGTTTAGAAAAAGTGGTTATTATTGTACATCTGTTTGTAACAGTTGTTTTGAAAAGAGAGAATTACAAAAAATGTTTATAATATACTCGTGCAATATTTCCTTAAAACAATCCTGGTGAAGCTAGTTGTATCGTAGGGGTTAACCTTTGCACCCCTATAAAAAGAGGGGAATAAAAATCAGGAGGAGGAGACTTGCCTTGTTCAATTCTATGAGAGGAGAGGAGACGATTTTGCGCAAGGGGCAAGGGGTGAGGATGGACACCTCGCCCCACAGCACTGGCCCAAAGTTAGTGGGGTTGTCTCGTAGTGTGGGGCAATCCTTGGGGAAACGATCCCTTAAGGGGCTTGACTAGCCGTCGAGGTGCCCTGATACATTATGGTCCGGGGCACCTTATCAAGGGTGCTACAGGATGCTGATGATGAGCACGCATAAGACAACGTCACTCATGTCACGCTTTATAGAATTCACCAGAAAGGTTACAATAAAAAGATAACACACACATACGCGCAATGTGCGCGCGCTCACAAGCATCTGTATCAGGCGACAAAATGTCTGCAGTCACGTAGCACTTAGGAAGACTTTACACTGGATGGTTATGTAAGTGTACGGATGTTTGTGGGTGTCAGGTTTAACGAACTCCATCGTAGGGGACATTCTAAGTCTCAACCACCATAATCAGTTGATCATCAGTCATGCTGATAAATTGGGTACGACCAGGGTGATACCAACATTGACACCGCCGCCTGGTCTAGTATTTGTTGCTATAATGACAACAGAAATATGCCATCTGTGTGTGCACATCAAAATTTCAACTGACGATCTGTCATGATTTCTGAGTATATCTCATGAGTGACGGTGAAAGACTTTTTACTGACTCTTAAAGGTGACTTTCACCGTCAAAACGTCACCACCGAAAGCGGAGTACGAACCATCAATATATATTAATGTAGATGTTGGCCTAGTAGGCACAGATATCATTACAATATAATGAAACATCGCTATCATGGAAGGACTTCTTGTTAATATGTTAGGTTGTTACTACTGTCGTGAGGTGGGGCTTGCCAGAATTGCAACCGCAGTCGCGCCCAATTAAAGGAAAAAAGAGACGGTTCTAACTAGTCTCTAGGTCCCTGACTCCGATTCCGGATCGGTTAGTAGGATTTTCCAATTCCTGTTAACGGTCTGGAGTATTGAAGTTGGCGGTGGCGCAGCCCCGTGGCTCGGAGACACGTTAAGCCGTCTGTCCTGCGACTGATTTCTCTCCAGTCGTGTTGCATTCCCATAGGAATAGGATAATGAAGAGACATAAAGTGTACTCGTGTCTGCGCAACATTTGTCCACTTTATTACGTCCTACGCAGATGGCTCTTTTAAAGTGAATGTGGCCGTTGTATGTGACAATCGTCACAGATGACAGTTATGTTACCAGGATTATGAACAGTGGGTTCTGGGGATCCCTGACAACATTCTGTAAAACTTTGTCCTCAAGGAGAGGAAAGCAGACGAGTGACGCCGAAAGGAAGGCTCATCTGAAGAGTGAAACGCGTTTTCTGATAAACTATATCATCTATCATTACAATGATAATAACTATATAAAGTATTTACACCAATGTATAACCTCCTTTTCAATAAATCGGTTAAGTGCATAATCATGATTTACATGCATGCAGCCATCGTAGGCTGGGATCGCAGGCATAGATGGCTTCTTCGTTTCTTATGAAGTGAACTCATGAAGAAGGAAAACATTAATCTAATTTTAATTGAATGATATGATATTTGTATAATAGCCGAAGTAGCCAAACTTGAGCAGTGCCAAGTATACGAGCAGCGCGCCCGCACACACGTGGCTGTAGCGCGGATCGCATTAATCAAGCGAATGCGTCTGGGAGTCCAAGTTTGGAGACATTAGGTGCACTCCCCCCCTCTGTACCGCCTCCCCCAGTCGTAACTTAGATACAAGTCCCCAGAAGTTTCAGTGGCCAATTGTGTCACTATCCTCGAATTGTACTCCATCTGATTACATTCGTAACGGGTTGGGTGTGAACACATATTAGAGTATTGGTGTCGGAAATTATTTTAAACGCAAAATTACTGCATTCGAGCCAGTCCAAACGGTCGATCCGATATGCTGAACTTTTTTTATAGGGCATCCAAATAGCCGAGAAATAGGAGTCATTAGCTGCAGCAGTAGTCATCATATCCATCAACAACCGCATACGGTGAAGCGTTGCCTTGTTTACTTCATTCCCACCCAAAAAAATTACTTAAATTACGAAACACGACAGTAAAGCCATCTCTTTTAAGATGGCATTGTTCTTGGAATATAGTTAGTTATTTGTTTTTAAAAATAGATGTCTTGTGTTAACGAGCATCTGGTATCTATATACCTATGGTGTGTAGCTGTGTTTGTGGCCATCCTTAATCTATATAATTAATATTCGCGGCGTGGCTCGATTACTTCAGTTACATTTAGTTTGAAAAGAGATAGTGCCATGCCGCATTACAATAGAATTGGGCCAGCATGTCCGGGGAGATACCTCTCGATCACACGCGTAAAGTGAAATTTTCTGGGTCACATTTCGTTGCGTTTTGTGAGTGATGTGGCCCATTAGGGATGGGAAGGAAAGAAGAGCAACACATTGGCATAGTAATTGTTCGGATGTTCGTTAGCATCTGTTGTCGTAAAAATATGTAATCAAGCTAACACTTCAATGGCGGCAAATGGTGTTAAAATGTTATATTACCGGGAGACAAAGGAGCAGTGGAATTCTTTTAATGAAGATCGACGTCCAACATCATCAACATAATAGTTATGCAGATGCGTTGTCCCCCTTTCCTTCTCCCGTCCGATGGGCCACCGAATATTCCTAGTCGTGCCGGCGCAATACATTCATGCCATTTTAGTGAGAGGTCTCACTAAAAATTGTTTGATCTGTAGTTGCATCTACATTGGTGCATTGATAGGGAGGCAGGAAGTATGGTAATACATCTGCATAACAATTGTCCAGATGTCTATGTGTGTCCGATCAACATAAGGCCTCATCTGCTCAGTCTCGTTTCATTAAAAAAGCCTTTTCACCTTTCTAAGTTTTATTCTGTTAGATTGTCTTCTTTCTCGAATGAGTAACCAACACAAAGAGCTTAAACCTTCACGAGGCATCGGTTACTGTTCTAGTTAGTGCTCTGACTGATGACTCTGGAATCTTATCTGTGAAATACATACCTAAAGACGTTAACTACATACCTCGTGTTTATCGTGAATAATGTTTTTACATTCTGCGAACTGTTGCTAATTAGAGCCTTAATATATTAACACGCTTCTAGGAAATCGGGAAAATTAACTAATTCTATTTTACTTACGGGATATATGAGTAAGTGAAGCGAGAGCGCTTTTCCGCAGGGAAGACGTCTTTGATAAATTTAAATTGTGTTTAAAGTTATTTCATCATTTTCCTCATTCCTTTCATGTTTGTGAGAGTTCCGCTTCAATTTCGGTGTGAGAATATAAAGCATATGCTCTAATGACGTTTTCGGTTACTCTACTCCTATATTTTTATAAAATAAATAGATATTAGGAAGAGGTAGTACCACGCTACATAGGAGAATGTAGTGCCATGCATAGTACATGACACTACACCCTCCTATGCAACGGAATTGGGCCGGCACGACCGGGGAGTTATCTCTCACTCACGTAATACGCAATACTCACACTGTAAAGTGATATCTCCAGTGACGCGTTTCGTGCGGTTTGTGAGTAGTGGGGGGAAGGAGAGCAACGCATCGGCGTCGGTAGTCGTAAAAAGGCTCCGCTTTCTCGTTGGCTATAGATATATAGAATAGGTCTATAAAAAAGATGTAATAAAAAATGTATATTCAAAAGATCGTTTGCCCAATTGTATGTAGCTCATTTATGGCGCAGTAGAGCCTACATTTCTTCATCCACCTCCTCTATTGAATTGGCTTCGCCAAAGGTGTCTGGGGTCACCCCAGGCTGAGCTCCACCACTACGACATGGCTCTTCTGTCCCCACCATGGGGACAGTAGAGCCTACCTGTCTAGAGTGTAGCAGACTACTCAAAAGGTTCTACTAATAACTTTAACTACTTACCTCATTATTTTCCAAATAACACATTACTTTATTCAATACTTGCGATCGCACACATTTTATTCTCACAAATTATACAGTTCCTTGTGAATAGCTTTATCCATAGGTGACCTGAGGAAAATTCGTGAAGTAGATTTGGAGAAAATCGATCACATATAGACTATCTGTCTGTTTTCGTACTTTGTTCTACATACATTATAATTAACTATTCCTTACAGTGACAGTGGGATTGTAAATTACTAAAACAGTCTACTGTCATGAAAAATAAACAATAGCGGCCCAACCATATCCCCCAAAGAACACCGTATGAAAAATAACGGAATAACCCGCTATTAGATGATTATGAATCAGCGATAACATTAACTATACCTAATTGTATTTTATTAGGAAGTAGCACGGCTTACTCATTGCCGCACTGTAAAAATACGTATGAAAATTTGCCAGAAAAATTTTACCCAATTTTATTTTCGTACTAATGCACAATATTGGTGTCGAATCAGAAATTATTACCGTCTAAGTTTGAATATAACTAGATAAAACTGAGTTGAGATGTCGACAAATGTGGAGAGTGTTGCCAAGGTATTTCCTTATCAATATTAAATTATTATTCCTCATCAATATTAATTATTATTCTCAAAGACTTCTGAATGAAAAATATTTCAGGGAAAGAAAAATGAATATATACATCGCGCTCTTGCTTGCAAGCTATGAAATGAGCCTTTTGATAACTTCCGATATCCTTAAACATCTACTCAGTTGGTATGGAGTTTCCAGCCTGCCTCCAATGGGCTATCGGTAACTCATAAGCTATATGAAACGCGATAGCTGTCAAGGCAATGACAGAATAAAGACACGAAATAGATAGTTATGAAATCATGTAAGTAACATATATGGTGTACACAACCTGCTTGCCAAGGCTGCAACTGACTGCAGTTCGGCTGAGATCAGTTCACGGACCCGAAGACAAGGCGCTGCTGGCCGTATTACACGTATTGTTATAAACGGCGATTGAAGAAACCTCCGCTTCTTATTTGGGCCACTACAGATTCTTGAAAACTGAAACAAAAATTTACTTTAACTGATATTTTCCTGTGACTTTTTACGTGAAACATTAAAGTCGACTTTCCACGGTTCTTTGAACATTATACCTATAAATTTATTTTGGAGACTTTCAATAAATATTTACAATTACAACACAAATGTGAACATATTTTATGGTATTAATGGATGTTTAGGGGCATCGACAGGCCACATTACAACCCATTGTTTGCCCCATAAAGCATTCGCTACCACCTTGTGTCATAAGCCTTGTGCCACACCAGACCCTACATCCGTTGACGGCGTGTAAATATGTTACCTCGTGGCAAAACTGAAAAAAAAAGTGATAATCATGACAAACAATTAATATTTATATTATACAGTCTTTAAGGACCAGTACACAGCAGTAATGTGGCACAGTCACTTCGCTTAAGTGGTTTTTGTTTTATTGCGTCATATTAAACGACAGCTCAGCACTAATTGTACCCACTATCGTCATCTACGGTTATAAAACCCCTTCAAACCGAACTTCGTCTACAACGATCATCTCTAAAGAGCCAAATTTAGCTGCCCCTGTCGTCCGAGAGGAGACCGGGTCCCTTCGGCTAAGGTAGTAATATTTGCTTTAGCTAATCTCAAATAACTATAGTGATGCATCCTACCCATCTGCGGGAAAGGATAGGGGTTTCTCCTCATATCAACCAGAATCTCACCTACACCGTCGCTCGACGTGTCTTATAGTAACCGACGAATCAGCACTGGACGCTTCAGTCAGTAGAGTGCAATTAAAAAATAATATACTGCATAAATGTGTGCAATGACACAAGTGCACTCTCTACTTATTCAATGGTGAACAAACGAGCAATGGGTGCAATGTAGGGACTACCAATGCTCACTAACATCCGCATATCCAGATGTGTTCTTTGCTTCGACTCATTCCCCCAATGCTCCATCGACTTACGAACCACATGAAATGCACTGGTGCACTATAAAGTGACAGCACTGTTATTTTACAGTGATATCATGCGAGCGAGAGGTACCTCCCCAGTCGTGACAGCATACTGCACTGCATTACGACACACATCTTACTAAAAAAAACGGTAGGGCAGCACTCCGACACTCCCAGAGTGAGAAATCAGGCGCAGTATTGAGGGCACAGCATACTTCTTGGAGGCACATGGATGAAACACCGCCAACTTACCAACTGTTATTAACAACAGCAGCACATCTTCACGCCAGCTCCCTATGGGATACGTAGAGAATTAGAAGTAAAAAAATCGTAATAAAACATTTTAGTTCAACATAGGAGTCAAACCCGGAATTTAGCGATCTACGGCTAAACATGCTTAGCATTTCTGTCATCGCCAGGTGGTCATCGACTACAATATATTTACAGGCAAATATTCGTACTGTACCAAACTAGTGTATCACTATCTGTGCTCCGCGGTTTCGGCCGAGTAAAATAAGGATGACCTGGCCCGGTCTTTAGTTTTTGTATGAAACATTACTAACATACATACAAACTTTGACATATATTTTATGAAGAGGTAGTTCCATGCCATCCATAGTGTTGGACACTACATCCTTAGATGCAAAAGAATTGGGCCGGCACGACCGGGGAAGTACCTCTCGCTCACATAATACAACCGTAAAGTGACATCTTCAGTGTCGCATGTCGTGCGGTTTCTGAGTAACCACGGGGGGGGGGGGCTACGCCTCAGCATAGTAATTATGTGGATGTTCATGGGCGTCGGTAGTCGTGAAAAGGCTTACTCGTTAGACCTCCTATTATATAAAAAATAATGCAATATATTGGGACCACCGTTTACTCACAACTCATAAGGCAGTATGGCAACTAGTTCTGAGGCGGTATCTTGAGCGAGAGGTACTTCCCCAGCCGCGCAGGCCTATTTAGACTACAATGCTATGGCAGGTAGTGCCATGCATTGTCATTTACTATCAAGTAACCTAATTGTACTCCCTTCTCTGCAAATTGAGACCATAAAGATAACTTAGCTGTTTGAAATAAAAGTAAATGATTATAATAAAAATAAATTCAAAAGTGGAATTAATATAACTCGTCCTACATAAGTTATGAGAATTTTATATTAATGTATAATGATTCTAAGAAGTGTTTAATACTTTATTTTTCTCTCTAATGGTGCATAGGTATTTTAGTTCTAGATTAACTTTCAACACGTAAATAATTTTTTTTCCACCCACTACATGATCAGTATGAGCTGAGGTGAGATAAGATGTGATCTTACCTCTGGAAGGATGCCGTATGTACTAGTGTTACTCCGCATTGCAGTCGATTTAGGCCGGCATGACCGGGGAGGTACTCCGCACAGACATGATACGCTATCGCATTTAGTGTGGCAGCAAAGTATGAACCGCTGGTGGCCCATTAGAGGCAGAAGGTAAGCAGGACAACACAATATAAAATTATTCAATGTAGGTCACCCTATCTATGGTATAAGGAACTGACCATATTTCCGTTGTCTAGTACGTATAACGCAAGTCCTTACGGTACTTACCACAGGGCTAGGCTAACGTGGTGTGATAAGGCCGCAGATATTATTATTATTATGTCTATCCGTCTAAACGTCCGTATGTCACGAACGCTTTAGTTGGAAAATGCTCTTTCCGTTTCGAAAAGAATTCCAAGACGACCACTGGAACATACTGACTTACAGCCCCTATAATATGATATGATATATCTATGTAACACAACGTACATTTTTTATAATAATAAAGTTTATACAATATATTATATTACATTAAGGTCACGGCTACCGACTTCTTGGAAGAATATTTGGGTCTCCGTGACCCGGTCAGTGAGGTGAAAATATAAAAAATAAACATTCATTAGCATAATATCAAATATACTGGATATATAGAATGCGGGACGGAAGAGGGGGGGGGTAGCCTCTGGGTATTACCCGGTGGACTGATGACACGGATAAGGTGATTGGGAGCCGCTGGAGGCATGTGGCTCTATGGTGGCCTATGTCCAGCAGTGGACGTGGCCCAGCTGGTGATAAATATAAATGACTACAAAAAGGCAAGACAATCTTTGTTGTAAAGCTGTGCCCCTCGGATTTACGTGGTCGGTGTGAAAAGTTTTATTCACCGTCATCAGCACTGGATGGGATCATGTGGTACGTGATGTTTGTAAAAATAATATCGACAAAAACCACCGCAACAGCCATCAATGTCACCTTTGGTGAGGGGTCCCGAGAGTTTGTTGAATCATCTTAGCGTCACTGACTGGGGGATGGTCCTACCGGATTGGCGCAATCCTCGCTGAGGCGTTGTCCCCCACAACAGGATCATCTCGTTGACTTTGGGGCAGCGAAGTGGGGCGAAGACAGTGAGGCACTCATACATTTTATGTGGGGAGGGATATTATAAAAGGGGTACAATGCGCAGCACCTTCGGTTCAGGTGGATTCCCGCAGGTGTATGGGTACCATGGTGGAACCATGGTAGGGAAAAATCAATTGATTCTTTAAAGCATAGGGGCAAACGACAAGTTGTACTCCTTGGACGACAATCGACACTCATAGACATTAGCATAATTGTTATGTAACTTGATTGCCCTCTTTTCGTGACTCCTCGCCCTCCATTGGGCTATCGCCTAATCATAGGTTCCTGCTATGTCACAGTTGTTACTTTACGCCGGAAACATATCAGTGAGAGGTACCTCACCGGTCGTGCCGGTCCAACTCGGATCCAATACAGCATGGCACTATCACATACAAAAAGCTCCCATATTTTTATAATTAGAAAAGAAATAGAAATATATTTAGTCTCTTTGCTTTACAACACCACAAACAAAGTAGGCATATAGAAAATAAAAAAAAGCAAAACCAAATACAGTAGGCACTTAGATATAATTAATTGTTATCTGCACAGCAATGTCTATGAGGAGCATAGAATGGGATGTGACTCGGCACAAGAGGGATAATTTAGGTTCACCGCCACCGATTTTCAGTGTCCTCCCAGGGTTAAGACGGAAGGCAATGACAACTGACACGTTCAAATATATAAAAAGAAAACTTACCATAAGTCCATTCTTGACGGATACTGAAGTTCTAAAAGCTGTACACCAAATTGCATCTACTGTCTGCCACGTTGATCAGGCCATGTTACTTTATACCTGTATAGAGAACGATCGGCAACGTTCTGGAGAACATGACATTGTATGCTTATAACTAGTTACCAAGACCAATGAACAATCTAAAACCAAACACCTCACAGCTGTAAACAATCAGCACGGCTTGCGTTAAGCGGAACAACGACATAATTACAATTCTTCGGATACTTTTAAAAACTTATGACATCAGGACATCTGTCATCTTAGTCCACCCGTGACTATGGTTGCTGTAAAGCTTCAGAAACGTCGGGATTGAAAAATACTTAACAAACCTTAATTGTGTAGCGTTCGAGTAAACTATAGAAATCATTATAGCCATGCGTTGTTATCATCGTAATCATCACTACCATCATCATGCCTTGTACTTAAAGACATGCACATACATATACA
>JAFELO010000328.1:448469-487486 GCA_017140195.1 Eumaeus atala | reverse complement strand
CTGGGCCGCACCTGTCTGCCCTCTCTTTCTCTCTCTGCTTATATTAGCCATTGCAATCTTGTACTGTATCCGCTTTCATTAGAGAGGGAATTTAGAATTACTTTCTACTCCTACTATTTTCTGATTAAATTCATTGCGGGTCCAAAGACAGCTTTAACTTTACAATAAAACTACTTTTACGGATTTTATGTGTCTAACATTCGCGTAAACTTAAGATAGCTTTAACTTGTACCCTCTGGCTCCCTGCGATTAAATCAATGGGTCCATAGTGGATGCCGCTATCAATCCTGCCCCCATAAAACCCTATTCTGCCATGTTCTCGAGATACAAGACCACATTGTGGCACCATGATACCAGCTAGTGAGGTTCTTCTCGTCTAGTAGTAGGTTACTATATATCATCACAAGTCATGAGGTCCCGGGTCACATAGAAAATATTGTTATTGAGCCTTTCAATTACTAATAACAGTTTGTATTTGAAAAGCTGGCAATGTTGCATCCGCTCGTGTGCCTCGGAGATCATGTTTTTTGTTATAGCGTAAGGGGCAAACGAGAAATCGCAGCCTTTTGATACCTAATGACGCCCATGGACATCTGCATGATTGTTATCCTTCATTACCCCCCACCTCCCATCATTGGGTCACCGGCTACTCACAAACCGCACGAAACGCGACAGTGACGCAGTCACTTTACGCTGGTATCAAGTGAGCGAGAGGTGCCTCCCCAGCCGTGCCGGCCGAATTCGGTTGCATATCCTATGCATATTCATTACATCCTCCTATGTAGTGTCAGGCACCATACGTGGCACCTCCAGTGCAACGTGGCACTACCTCTTCCTAAAATGTCAAGTTGTCACTCGCTGATGCTATCTCTATTCTTTCTCTTATCACTTCAGACTGACGTCCCATCAGAATAAAGGACGAGACACTCAACAGACACTGCTTTGTACAACATTTCGCGTGCTACAAGTCGCTATGGAGTCGGCCGCCGTAGCCGAAAGCCAGCTGGGATGTGTGTATTAATTAGCATTTCAGCTGCATTCAACACTTAAAACTACGCTTTTACAAGCTTTGTTCATACCGACCAATATCACGATAGACAGCCACATCCCGCCATGTTATCGATATAACAGAAAACGGCTTCATGAAAGACTCGGAGTGTAAAATGTGAAAATTCACGGGCCCGAGTAAGACTGCGCCGTGCGACGTCGGTAATTTGACAGGCGTCGCTTCGTGCCGCCGCCGCAGACAATGCGAAACACACAGAGCTACACGCAACAGAGGGTAAACTGTTGTAATTAAACTAATAAAAAAACTGAAAGTTTACACTGGATAGATGGATGTTTGTCACTTTTTCACATAAGATCTACTGAATGGATTTTTGATAAAAATTGGGAGCTCGTGTACCAGAATAACACATAAGCCATAGAAATGCATATTTTCCCATGGTTTTGTCTGTAATCCATGCGGACGAATTTGCGGGCTATTGTAGTCTAGCACTGTATAAAACTAACAATCACACTATTATCCCAACCAGCCTATAACCTAGTAATAATTAATGCGAAAATTACAAGCAAAGTACGTAAAAAAAATACAGACCCGCGGAGTTCGTTTCGCCAGTTTTTCTCATGACCCAGACCGGTCATTGAACCGGTTTGAATCATTGTTAGGCTTATTTGCATATGTCCAAAACGGATTTAGTGTAATTATTTTTGAATAAAAATATTTTCATTAATTTTAAATGGATGAGATTCAAATTTAGCACCGATATAAGCTATATGTCTATAACTATGATCTGAGATAACAATAAAATATTCTGTATCTCGAAAAGTGGAACCACAGATCCTTACGACAGATTTTAGATTTTAAGAGTGTTAATACCCTCCGCTTTCGAAGTAGTAACCATTTACCAACGACCACCCGACAGTACTCGACCAATCATTAATTTTTGATATGAAGTAGATTTTATGACGCAGGTGTCCAATAATGAGGGGCTTTCGCGAAATTCACCTATAAATGCTGAAACGACGTGCAGACCTAAGTGCACTCACAATCTCATCATAATTTAAGACTTTTTATTTCGCGTATCCTGAGAAAATTATTGGACTTATAAAAGATTTATTATACAAGTTCATACTACATACATAAGTACTGATTACTTACAAAGAAAAAAAAAGTTCTTTGTCACAATTGGTTTTATTACAACTTATAAGTAACGGTATTCGTGTCATGATATTAAATTTCTTATCTTTCTACGTACTTACCAAGTAATCAAAAATTCCCACAACAAAAGTTGATTATGTTCTAGGAAGTTTTTGATGAAATTATTAGAATCGCGCCCTTATTTTGTAAGATATTTAATGTAAATTGTAAGCGATAGAGTAAAAAGAAATATAATTATAACTATGAAAGAAAAGAGCTATGAAAATAGCATAATCACTTTTTCAGGAAACTCGTCAGATACCTATTTTATTTTAATATAAAGAGGTCCATGTTATGTAGAAGCTATTGCAATACGATTGCAACATTTCACTTTCAATGACCGGTAACTAATATGATTTATTACTTATTTAAATACTATCAGCGTCCCGCGGATTCACACGCGAAACTCAGCTCCCTTTAGGACCCGTCATGCTATGTGACCTATAAATTCCTTCCTCGATAAACGGACGATAATCCATGAAGAAATAACACTACAACAATTTCTTTTCAGTAGTTCCAAAGGCCTGGCCAGTAGTTCCAAAGATTAGCACGTTTATACAAACTCTCCTGCTTTATGTATAAGTGTAATTCTAAGAAATTGAACTAAAGTGTGGCTTAAAAAATTTAGCATGTCAATGAAAAACCTTTTCTTATATTTCTCCGAAAGGGGTTTTGTAAAACGGTATTTGTGATGAATCTTGACTTAGCAATGTAACAAAATGTTGCCCATATAGCGGCAGCTTCGCTCTGTAGTAAAGTGATCTGTGTAAACGATACTGCGACGAATATCATTGTAATATTGCTAATTCAGCGAACGGGATCGAGCAAGTCTGGTGCGCTGGTGTGTCGGCTTTTCTTCCTCAAATACACCCACTTGTTGTATTTGAGTTTTTGAAACTGCTGACGTGCTGTTTCGCTGTTTCTGGCTTTTAATTGAAACAATACATTTGTACGTACAGTGAATTGTTTATCTGAAGCAGTTTGGAAAAGTTTTTATTTGTGTAATATGTTTGTACGCAAATTCACTGTAAATGTAAAATATTGCCGTTGTTTGAGTTGACCGTTCGTCCTCGCAGCACTGAGCAGGCCAATCGGTGGTAGAAGCATTTGTCTAGTCAAGGTCCAACAAGTACTGATTATGAAAGATAGGAAGACGGACAATAAGGTGATATATACTCATATCATAAAGCCATCATAATAATATATCAGAATTCAGGACCCTGCAAGCCAAAAAAAAATTGCACTTGTGATATATTTGCGAAAAGCAAAACCATCCTCCATCTATGCTACTATATAGCTATTTTCGTATTCAGGTAAAAAATCTATTCTACTCTAATGATAATGGTACTGATGTAGCCCAATAAAACCCAATGACTGATCATGACCATAGATAACTTAGAGACAGAGCCTTTTAAAGTTGTAAAAAAATACATATTTCTATATAAAGGATGGCATTCCCATTCAGGCTCGCCTTTAAAAGCTGGGTCCATATCTTTCATCTTTCAAGAGTTGTTTGCGCGCATCCCGGAGGAGCCATAGCTTGACTATTTATCTGTCAGTCCTTTGAAATTCTGTCTGTATACAGAACTCCCAAGAAATATGTATATTGTGCTCCATTTGCCTGTCAGTCGGAGAGAAAACTTCTGACTCAATACGTTTTGATTTATTTACAGGCATCGAAGCTGTGAGGGTTTTAATAGGCGTTTATCATTATCAGTAATGCAACTTTACGTTGTTTTCTATTTAGCGTAACCTCGGCGTTTGTTTGTTGAACATTTATATATAAATTTTGGTATGAACTTTAATTTTGACGATGTTTTTAAACATTTTTAGTCATGTTATTTGTAATTTTGTGTATTAATTTAATTGTGAGAATAAACTAAATTTCAAAAATTAAGTCATATAGAAGTTGTTGGCCCACAATTGTAATTACCAATAACTAGCGTACACGACACGTGGTACAATGAACACTTGCCAATAAATAATAAGAATTTATGTATTAATGTAAAAAGTGTGAGCGGTTGGTGTACCATAGTTAAATATAATACATAAAAGCCGACAATTTTTAATAAAAGTCTTGAAGGATTACAACATGCGTTAAAAAAATCTAAAACCCTGGTCTACTCTGTAAAAGGTTATGCGTCGAGGTAAAAAAAGGTAAAAAACATTACAAAAATTTTGAACCTTCTCCAATTTTCGTTCGACAAACGACTAATTGAGCTTTTTTTACGAATACCGACATCCATGAAAATCAGCATACTATTTTTATGCCATTTTATTTATTACATTACTATTGGCATAGTAATGTAATATACCATATATTACATTACTATGCCGATGCGTGGCCTCCACCGGCCACTACTACTACCGCACTAATACGACACCGAGGAATGTCACGCCGGTACCATGTGAGCGAGAGGTGCATTCCCGGTAGTGCCGGCCCAATTCTGCTGCATTGCAGCATGACATTACCTCTGGCTAATTTAAAATTGTGGCCAAAGGTGAAATGTAACCATATTTTTATTATATAGCAACAAATAATATCTGTGGACACCACGTTAGTCTAATCCTTTCAGAAGTATTGTCAACTTGTGTCGCACGACACCGGTGGTATATTTAATGTGGTTTATGAAGTTAAGAAATCATTTATATTTAAGATTCTTATTATGGAATTACACGTAACACATACATGCTAGGCGGTGTTCGAACCCGCGTCACATCGACGTAAGAAAACTAAATTGCTGTAAGTAGAAAAAGACAAGTTTTTCACTAGAGCTCAAAAACTGCTTTCATGACAGAAAAAAAATCATAACTTGGAATACATTCATTTGTTAACAGTTTTGTCGAGATAGTATGTACAAGTAACATACTGTTTCTTACCTTAAGTTATCTGAAACAGGTCGCTTACACGAGTTGATTTTTTATTTACACGCCTTAAGAATGTCGTAAGTACTTTTCTGATATGTATGGGCATAGCTCGGTACTATATTTATAGAAGTCAAAAATGTCGCCATTAACTCAAAGTGTTTTAATTAATACGAAACTTTAAAAAATGTATTTCTAGTCAAAAAGTAAAACCGATACCAAAGTATTGATTTAAGAGAAGAATACAGACTTTCCTGTATAAATAAAAATCTGTTCCTACATTATCTGTTTATCATTATTACTTTCACTAGCAGTCCGTCTCCGCATGGACGCTTCACGAATTATTGCGAAAAATCATTGCTTTAGAAAAATATAAAAATGAGTTTTAATTTTGTCCTCGTAACAACTACCCGTTACAATGTCAACAAATTAAATGTTTATATTGTCGAATATTTGACAACGGAAACGTTTTAGAACACCTTGTATAGGCCATGTTTTAGAACACCTTGTATAGGCCATGTTTTAGAACACCTTGTATAGGCCATGTTTTAGAACATCTTGTATAGGCCATGTTTTAGAACACCTTGTATAGGCCATGTTTTAGAACACCTTGTATAGGCCATGTTCATCACTGTAGCCGTTCTAGTGATAGAAAAGGACTTTTCAAATCGGTTCAGTTGTAGTTCGGTTTAGTAAAGATAATTAAATGTAGTCTCTTTGAATCCAATGTTTACTTAACATGTTCAACGAAATTGTTGTACATTACTTGTCAAATATTATAACCATCTGTAATGAAATCTGGTCTGGCTTTTCTAGTACTTAATAATGTCCTCATTGGGCAACAAAGACGAAGATAACATTATAGTTTGACCTAACCGATCTTCTTATTAAAGAAAAATAAACAATATCAGAAATGACTTCACAAAATCCAACAGATTTTTATGTACCTATTAATGGTCAACCAAAACAAAATAAGAAACTTCACTTCGCTCACAATCATCACTACTCTATCAGAACATAATTGAGATTTTAAAAATTATTAGGTAGTTAACAATTTTTTACAAAAATTGGAAACAAAAAAAAGTAGCGCAAGCGGTGAAATTTCTTAATTAAAAATTATGTTGGGAACTATAATAATTTATAGTTCCCTGCTGAATGCTGCTGCGTCCCGGTTATCCATTAAATTACAGACCTAGAGAACGCTGTAAGTAGTTTGGCCTCTAATCCGCGCATAAAAATGTTCTATATAAAGACATAACATTTTTTTTATAGAATAGAGGTGGTTCGAACCATCGGAGCCTTTCTTACGACCACCGATGCCCATGATATTCCACATAATTAGTACGTCGCGTTGCCCTCCTCCCGCGCCCCCCTCAATGTCTCACCGGCTACTCACAGACCACACGAAACGCGATACCATAGGTGTCACTTTACGGCGGTAGCAAATGAGCGAAAGCTACCTCCCCGGTCGTGCCGGGCCAATCCCGTTTCATAGGAAGATGAAGTGTCGTGCACCAAGCATGGCACTACCTCCAATTCAGCATGAATGGTCTAAGTAATTGAAGGTGCAATACAAACCACTTAAGTGATAGTAAATCGCAGTGACCCACCAAACTTTTACAGCTACTAGAATATCATAAAAAAGCACCGGTATTGGGGGTACTCACAACAAAATTTGCAATGTATTCATGTCTACGCCACCTTAGTCCATTATAGCAATTGCGTTTTCTTACGTTGATCATTATCCAAGCTTTTCTTACCACTGCGCCACCCGGTCGTCATCATATTGAAACTTAAAATCTACCTCTGTAACCAATTTCAACTAAATTAGTTTAGTTGTTTTTGGGTGAAATAATAACAAACATATATGAAAACTTTGGCAATTGTTAGGATTAGTCTAGTAAAATACAAAATATGTTTGTACCGGATCTTAGTCCTAATAAATAAGAATTGACTACATATTTTTGAGTAATGTTCAGTTGTAGAATTCTGGTGCTTTGTTTGTTATTCGATTTAGGCTCTCGGTGAGTCCATATCCTTTAGACTACTAGTCTTAAAAAAAGTATGATTACGCATGTTATAGCTTAATGATTGCAATCAGAGATCGTCGAAGCTTTTGTCAACACAACTAAAAGGAAATTACTTTTTAATTACTTGCCAGAAAATTGCTGGCACAGAGTACTTAACCCATAAAGTTGAATAGATTTTACGACAATTTACAAAAAAATTGACATTTTCTTGGTCTATTTACCATCGTTACATAAAAATATGGTGGAAGCCATTCCGGTAATTAAAGTTAAGATTCACAACATTCAAAAGAAACTTTATGAAGGGTTTCAGTAATCTGTGATCCTTGTTCAAGCACAACAATTCTTTACTACTGTGACATTGCGTTTCTTGAACTTTGCGACGGTCCCCTTTTTATGGTATAATGGTGAAAATAACCAATCGGAGCCTTTTTACGACTACCCACGTCCATGAACATCCGCATAATCATACGCCCTCTTTACCTCTTCCCTTCCAATGGACCACCGGTTAATCATAAACCACCCGAAACGCGACACCTAAGTTGTCACTTTACGGCGGTACCTCTTACCAAAGCTCCTTTTTTTTCTTTTTTTGTTGACGCGGGGAAACGCATTTATGCGCCTTCACTAGCCCTGGGTGGGGTCCAGTGGTGTGTGGGGCTCGCGGCACATTATATAGTGCCGAATACCCACAAAAACCACCGCGAGTGCCACCAGTGCCGCCTTTGATGAGGTGCCCTCGAACAACAAATCATCAGGGCACCTCGACGGCAAGTCAGCCCCCGAAGAGACCGACTCCACCTCCACAGATGGGGTTGTCCCGCACCACAGGACAACCTCACCGACTTTGGGACAGTGCAATTGGGTGAGGTTCCCATCCTCGCCCCTTGCCTCGTGCGCAAAAGTGCCGCCACTTTTTGCTCTTTTGTCCCCTCTTTTTATAAGAGGGGTACAAAGAGCGGCACCTTCTCCTGCTCTTTAGTCCCCTCTTTTTATAGGAGGGGTACTAACAGCCGCCATCACCTCAGTTCAATTGGCTTCGCCCAAGGTGTCTCGGATAACCCCAGGCTGCTGGGCCCCACCGCCACGACAAGGCTTGAACCATCTCTTAAGAAGAGGGAGCTCAAGAGCAGGAAAATTAAAAAAGGGCTATGTGACCTAAAGGCACCTGGAATCCGGCTGCTTCTTGTCGCTCGACGAGCACTCAAAGAAAAAAAGAACAATTAAACACCCCGAACCCTCTGTAAATAAACTACCTATTTTATGTCTCGGGACTGAACGTTTTTGCATATATCTAATTTGTATATATGGCATGTTAAATCGTGCGCCACATACATGCGCTCAAAAACAATTAAACTGACAATTAACCGGCCGCCATCTTTAATTTGTTCGCGCTCATTTAAATGCTTCTTTTAGCTGGCCAGTATCCATATCTACATTTGCATACGAAATTTTCGACCATTGATATAACACAATTGATTTACAGATAATACAAATTTAGTGAAATCTTTTTACATGAATTATCAAAAGTTTTATTTTACGATAACGTATTATGACCTTATTCCTTAAACGTATTAATTTTCGGCACTACTGCCCCGAATTGAAGAAATATTTTGGTGTTGAATAGTCCATTTAAGGAGGAAGGCTATACTATGATGCTACGATTAATAGGACCGGAGGTACGCGGGTGAAACTGCGAATTAATGATAAGATACACTACAGCTTTGAGACCTCGTGACGGCAGAAGTAGTACATACAAGCATGTTATGCAAACTACTTCAGGTTGATGCTAGGGTGTGCATTATTATTACTTTGGTTTTGCCTTTTTGGAAATATTATGATCGAGTTTCGGTGTTCTGGGCTTGCGAATCGAATATCCACTGATCTGTTGCCGCTACTGGTGAGGTGTCCCGGAACTACAGCTCATGAGGACACCTCGATGGCTAGTCGATCTCCCAAGGGACCGACACATAGAACAACCCCGTTATTATTAGCACAGTACAATGGGGTGAGGTTCCCACCCTCGCCCCTTGCCCCTTGCACAAAAGCGCTTTTTCCTCCTGCTCTTTAGTTTCCTCCTCTTATAGGAGTTGTGCTGCCAAAGTTGTCTTGTTTCACCTCAGGCTGCTGATCCCCACCGCCTTGACAAGGCTCGAACCTTGTGGGGTGATCCTACAACCGTGATCAGCCCTCTCCAACTTCTCTTCCGAAAGGAGATGGTCTCGTCAAAAGTGGCCATCGCTTCCCATGTCCTGTCTTGAGTTGATTGTTGAACTAATGCTGATGAGGTTCAAGAGCGAGAGGGTTCTATCGGCCCGTAGATAAATATTATTCGCTACTGTCCAGACCAACCCATCTCTAGTCCTAATGATTTCTAGGAGCATTCGCTAGGCCACTAGATCCACTAATAAAAAACATCATTTCTATATACGGACAAACGAGAAATCGGAGCCTTTCGAAAACTAGTGTCGCCCGTAGGCCCGTATTATTGTTGCCATGCGAATACGTTGACCTCATTTCCTGCTCCCCTCCAAAGCCCCATAACTGCTCACAAAACGAATGAAACACAACAGCATAGCTGAGACTTCACGGCGGCGAGTGAGGCCTCCCCGATCGTGCCAGCCCAATTCAGCTGCATTGCAACATGGCATTACCAGTAACTCGAACACGTCAATTTACTCTGGATCTATCCACTTTGGACGTCGACGTGATCACAACATGAAAAGCGATCGCCATTACGTTTTCACAGAACCGTACGATCGATTAAAATTTTACTATTTTTTGTTCAGCCGCCACAAGACCAGGTCCGCATCGCCTTCTCTCGCTACTTTCCTTCTTTTTGCGTCGCTTTATTGGCATACAAGATGGTTCTCAAGTGTTACTATTATTATTCATTCATCTTTTTGTGGCAGTGCATGCGCTCATTGTACGAGAGAGAGATAGAGCGAGAGAGAAAGATAGAGACATATATTCTACATTTGAATTAAGCTGGAATGTAAGTTTATTGCTATTTCTAGATGCTGTCAAGTATGTACCGTGTCCATGACTATTACGCAGATGCGTTGTCCTCCTATCATCCCCCCCCCCCATTGGGCCACCGGCTACTCACAAACCGCACGAAACGTGACAGCGACGGTGTCACTTTACGCCGGTATCAACTGATCGAGAGGTACTTCCCCGGTCGTGCTGACCCAATGCCGTTGCGTAGGAAGATGTAGTGTCATGGTATACGTACCATAAATGGCGCCACCTCCTCCTAAAATCGCTCATAGACATCAGCATTGTCGTCATGCAGATATGTTGCCCTCCCTTCCTCCTCTCCTCTAATGGGACGTTGGCTTGTCATAAACGGCACGAAACGCGAAAGCATAGCTCTCCCTAGCATCACAGGTGCCTCTCCTGCCGTGCCAATTCGGTGGCAATGCAGCATACCCTCTTCCGGAAGTGTCCTACTTGAGGCGATGGGCGAAGCAAGCATTAACCTCGAGGATGGCATGTGATGATTTAGTCAATGACAGAAACGGCGCTCTACTATATTGGTCGTTTCCCTCTTTGTTGTTTAATATTTAACGCCAATAACCTTAGGTTAATGACTCACAAAAAAAAAAACATTAATATCCAAATAAAATATTTAACGCTAAAGTAATTTGTATATCGCTAACAGGGTCAATTATTGTGAATCATAAAGTGTTATCGTGAAACGCGATCTTGGTGTGGGTTCCGTAAAACAATTAATTACATAGCATGTCACTAGTCCTTTTTTTAATCCTACCTAAAGGAGTCTGCAGAATCATACAAGTAGGATACACAACAGCCGTCTACAGAATCATACAAGTACGATACACAACAGCTGTCTGCAGAATCATACAAGTACGATACACAACAGCTGTCTACAGAATCATACAAGTACGATACACAACAGCTGTCTGCAGAATCATACAAGTACGATACACAACAGCTGTCTGCAGAATCATACAAGTACGATACACAACAGCTGTCTACGGGGATAACATAGAGAAGAGAATCGTGGCAGTCTCAGCTGAAAGAGACAGCAAGTTTGATTTACTTTCCGCATTTCTTTTATCGTACGTTACTCTCTGCCAAACGACCTGCCACCATCATGCAATAGCATACGGTATACCTACTCTATCTATATATAATTATGTAGCCGTCTCTTTTCCCTGGTCACCTGTGATCGGGAGCTATCACCTCAGGGTTATCTGCTTAAGTCGACAACAAAACAACATTCCCTTAATAAATTATACACTAAAGCATTCCTCGGGAATCACAGTATATATAACTAAAAACAATGTGAGAAGCCGTTACGAATATTTTCAGAAAATCGATCGCATACAGACCAACAGCTTCTTGGCACTTTGTGTTATATGTAGATAATATTAGTAGCTTTTAATGAGCCTCTTCGCGACTGTCGACGCCAATAGACACCTGCACTTTTATTATGCACGAGCGTTTTCCTGCTTCCAATTAGAAAACCGCAATTCACATGAAAAGTGACAGCACACTTGTCACTTAGTGGTGGTGCCATGTGAGCGAGAGGTACCTCCGCTCAGGTCACCCGTGCCTGTTAAATTAGTCGACGTCTCTGTTAGGACATGTAGTAGTAATGGCAGGTAAAAGGTATACCAAGCAGATGTATCATGCTAATGTGGAAGGATGTAGGCACCGGGGAAGACCAGGACTGACTGCACCGGGGAAGACCAGGACTGACTGACATGATCAGGTTGATTGGCTGCTGTCCAAAGGTATATATGGAGTAAGGTATGTAAGGAATAGTACTCGCAGCCGGCGTGTCTGTATGAATCTGTATATGGAGTAAGGTATGTAAGGAATAGTATTCGCAGCCGGCGTGTCTGTATGAATCTGTAATAATATTATCAACCTGAAAAGTTTATTTGACTGAACGCGCTTAACTCAGGAACAGATTAATAATCATTTATTAAAAAAAAATATAAGTTGATAGTTAACGAACAGTCAGGTCACGTGATAATAGTCCCTCCACACAATCGCCCATAAACATCAGCAACGCAAACGCTGTTTCCTGTCTTTCAGAGATAAATAAGCTCTTTTCATGAAAATCCCTGAGTACGACTCAGTTCCGGTTCGGAAATAGCATTAGATATAAAGATTAAAGTTACCGAGGAAACTTATTAACTACTTGTGAGCAATAGGTGTGATGTGTGTGCGAGTGAAGCCGCAGGTTGATACTAGTACAATGATAATTGTGGTGGTCCTCACCGAAAGCAACTGTTTTCTTTTTTATAGAAAAAGTTTTATTTGCTTCAATATGGGTACATAAGTAGATGGATTAGTCGTAGGTTAGTCTCCAACATATTCTGCCAATTCCAACGTGCAAATATCTAATAGGTGGTAACAGTTATTCTAAATTTATATTTGGATAATATTATTTCTTTTGAGTAAACCTATGCTATTTAAAAATATTCGATTTTGTTTCATTTGCTTTTTACATTTAATTTATCACTTTTACATTACATACTAATATTCATTTGAGGATATTTACATCATTTTCATCATTTTTATCAAGAACAATGAATTCTTAAATTCACCTAAAACCTATACTGTAGCTATATTCTAAACGTAGACAGATGCTCGTTTTACGTTATGGTCCCAATAAATATTTTTATGTCAAAATTTATTAAAGATATGTGATCTACATAAGAAAATGAATGTTACTTACTATATTTGCATTACAATTCAGGTGAGATAAATAAATGGTCTAACGGTAGGAAAGTTATTTTATCATTATTAAAATTTGTTATTTAAAAAATCATTAACATTATAATATAGTGCAGTTTCAATGTGTGTTGTATGTCCGAGGTATTTTTATAGACGTTGAAGGACTTCTGTGTATCATTTGTACGATTTATGTACGCTTGTTCGTATATGTATAATAAAGTGCCAAGTAGTCTCATATCACTGAACATTAAAATATTCAAATGTAAATCATATAATTGGTTCAATGAAAATAGTATTTATAGCATTGAAAAATAACAACACAATACCTGCAAATGTAACAATTATTAGTAATATATAACATATTCCTGATACATTTCTGTCGCATGCTAATTAAAGTACTTAAGTACTTAAGTTTAGCAAAACGTGTGCATCAAACTCCAGTGTAATTTTACCATCCGTACGAACAATGTTGCAACCAAATAAATGATTACTATTATTTTTATATGATTCTTGTACTGTGAGTTTAAATGTCCTTTTGTTTTGTGGTCTCACTGAATGGCTACAATGGAAGAACAGTTATTGTTTAATATGTTGTGTATCTCTGATTGACTCGATTGTCATTTCTTGATGCTATTAAATTCGTGTTAACACTTGTATAAATAAATATATTTTGTATCACAAATAAATAATGTAATTCTTTTTGAAGTTATACTTCTTTTGGCACTTTAGAGAAAAAATATGAGTAAATTTTAGCGATGCTCCCGCAAAAAGTCTGAAGTTAGCTATAGTCAATATTTTAGTCTTTCTCTTGCTACGCCAAAGAAATGTAACTTCTAACACGTGTAAATAAGGACAGTCGTTCTTTCTTATATCCCATGGGTTTTAAATTAGCGTACGGGCGTCTAAAATCACCAAATGAAGAAGTCGATTGTAACGGTTAATAGCAATAACTCTGAGTCAAGTTGTACCTTTGTCTTATTAGGAAGTGATCGCGGTAGAAATTAAGAGATGAGTAAGCAAAGAGATCACATAACGGTGAATAATATACTTGTAATAATTAGTTATTTTCGCGTGGGCATACTTTTAAGTTGGCCCCCAATTACCGTTGGATCCTGGCTCGAGAACCAAGCTTCCTCTACCCGCTAGATTCCAGCGGTCTTCCTGCTCCACAAACAGTAGACTAGCCAGGGGAAACTGGAGGCATATGAAACATGCGATTGAGAGTCCCCAAAAAGACACTGAAGCGAAAAGACGGTGCCAGTAACAGTGTAGGCCAAAGGACTAATATTGCTGAGCGCGCAGACCAGTGGCGTGGTGGACATTTTCCCACCTCCACCCCTGCCCCTTCCCATTACTGCTTATAGTAATGTAGTTGGCGCAACGAACATACGATACTGCAGGCAGATTTTTTTTTGTTAGGGGGGGGGGAAGGAGGGCAATGCATCGGCATAATCATGTTGATGTTAATGGGCGTCAGTAGTGGTCGAAAGGGCCCGATTTCGCGTTTGTCCGCTTTTACTATAAAAAAAAAGAATAGCGTGTAAGAGAAGAGTCGTCTATGTAGCACATTGTGAACTCTGTGGCCCAGTGTGTGCAAGAAAAAGGAGCAAGGAAGGGCAAATCACGTGCATGACAATGGCTTATGGGGTTCGCTAGTTGTCAAAACGCTCCGATTTATTTTTTCGTTTCCTAAAAGGGTTGCTAAAAACTTAGCTGGCAGTCGATTGGTTCTGGTTACTAGTTTTCGTGTTTCTGTAGCAATATAAAGTCCATGAATTTATCATCGAGCGTTCACTTTCGGTCTATGAAGTTTAGGAAGGGTTAAAATTTCCGGATCCAAAATTATATTACCGAACGTATTACAATTTTCTTAATTCCCAACTTAAGGCACTCTGTTTTACTTAAGCCCGGGTTAAGTTAAGTTAGACTTGATATATTTCTTATTAGCATAAAGTTTGGAAGTTGCCGATTAAAACTCGTGAAGTTGGAAATTGATAAGGTGCCTCAATGTTAAAGGCTCTCTGTTTACACGAAGCTTTTTACAGTTCAACTTTACGTCGTAGTTTTAACTTCGGATTTTTTTCAAGTTATTGGCTTTTTCTTTGTTCGAGTTATAAATACATTATGCACTTCAACTTATATATATATATATATATATGTGTGTACACTATAGAGGGAAGAGTAGCAGTTAGCGACTTTTGATGATTACCTATGCCCATACACATCTACATAATTATAATCCTCCCTTCCTCCTCCCCTCCAATGGCTCACGAGCTATTCACTAACCGTACGAGACGCGACAGTGAAGCTTTTAATTTACGGCTGTATAATCTGAGCGAGACCTCCCCGGCCATGGCGACCCAATTCCGCTGCAATACAGAAGGACACTATCTCTTACTAAACTATAATTATAATAACTGTTCAATTATATAGAGCAGTGGTTACTTTCAGTGGGGCTAAAAGTTAGATTTGCGACAACCCGCAGCGGGTCAGTGCCAAAAGGCCAGGATCACGTAGATCATTGTTGACCATAAAAATAAGTAGGTCAGGGTTTGTAAGGGATAGTGCCATGATGCATTGCAGGGGAATTGGGCCGGCACCACCGGGGAGGTACCTCTCGTTTTCTCCTTGTCTCCTAAAGTGACATTGTCACGTTTTGTATGTTTGAGTAGCCGATGGCCCATTGGACGGGAGGATTGCAACGCATTGATTTAGTAATCATGGGGATTTTCATGATCTTCTAAATATAGAGGCTTGAAGTTATAAAAGATACTACCAGTACGCGAGTGAACTGCGGGCCGCAGCTAGTGCACAACGTATACGTATACTAATGATAGACATCCTTCCGAGCTTCTCCTTTTACCGAGCGCAATAAAAATAAACATACGAAAAAACCGGAAGTCGTCTAGGCAACTATTGTTGTAGCGGCTCCGACATGTTCAGCGAAATATTACCCCACTTCCGGTGTCCATTTTCTTTATATTAACTATACTTCACGTGCCCCAAAAGGCTTTCTTCCGTGATATATCGCAGTTGTTATTATTTAAATACAACCCCTCTCTGAGGCCTGTGTTTATGCATATTGTTAATTATTTTGTGTCAGTACTGTTTATAGTAATGAGCAGTCGGAGGATATAAGTCAAGAAACATTGCACAACCGGATGGTTTGCACGTGCCTATTATCACAAATGGGCTAAAGTACACTCTAAGCTGCACAGAACCCGCCGTCACAGCTACCCATAATACTTAAATCACCATATAGATGACAAATACACCATGTAATTAATATAGTTTTCGTAAATAATATAGTTTTCGTAATGACCAGCTAGCCAGCCAGCTTTCCCTGCAAGTTTCATGTGGTATGTGATTTTCCAGTGGGCCCACTAGAGGCTAGGTGGATAGGCAATACGCATAGATATAAAATAAACGAATAGAAAAGATAATCTATATTTTGCACATCGTCAAATACAATACAAACATGTTATTGGCGGCCCGCTGGAAACAATTTTTATATATTTAAGGTTTTTATAGAAGAAACATATAATACATAGACAAAATCCATGATATACGTGGGATTGGAACCTGCGTAACGTGCTCGGCACACCCGTTTACGTTAGCACTGCGCACATCGGTCGTCGTCTTTGTTTGTCCCAAAAAGTCACAATAAAAAGGATCTAGACGAATAAGAGTAGACGTTCCATGTCAGCAGTCGCGTAAGTATAATACCTAAGTTATAAATGATCAAGGCCTCCGCTGTTTGCAGGCATTTTTGACTGCGATAGATATAGAAATAATTTTACCAGTTTAAATCTATACCTGTGATTGAAAAGTAGGTATCTGATTTAGGTGTGCACCAAGAAGATATAGTTAATAGTAGACAAGGATATATTGGATTTTTTCGGTCTCAAAAGAAAGGTAACTGTGGTAACCACTGCCTTTTCTTTCGCTGAGAAATGCATTCAGGCGGGTCCCAGGTCGGGAGGCCAGGGAGGGTATATGCCAGACTCGGGAGACAGTTAAAGGTGGGGCTACGGAAACGCGGCGTTATACAACCGTGCCCCTGAGGGCTGCTCCCGGGAGAGCTCAGCATCCTCCTTTCTACGATATGTTGCGCTGGAACAGATGGGGTCTTGTAGGAAGGGCGAAGAGTTACCCAATCTGTCAACCAATATCCTCCTGGCCTACAGATAATACTTGTATGGTATTTGTCATAAAACTGGGGGCTTTATATAAAAGTTCTTACACCTCCATGTAGTTTATACCCCAAATTAATTTAGAGCATAACACGATAAGTTCGAATGTAGCGTGAGAGGTAGTGCCAATCTGTAAGCAGTGCAACCTTGATGTATTGCAGCCGAATTGGTCTGACACGAGCTACCAGTCATGATGTCGCCTCAAATGACGGCTATGTGTTTTATGTAGTTTATCAGTTTCCAATGGCCGCTTGAAAAGAGGAGGGCGACCCGTCTGCACAACAACGGTATAGATGTCTATAGGACATCAAACGGCTCTAACCTCACGTTCCTACACTAAAACTATCAAAATCTACGCAACATTTCCTTCAAATTGCTTACAACTAACTCCTTTTAGCCTGCAATTCCCAAAGTATAACATAACCCAAAACTATTCCTGGAGAAATTTAATTCACTACCCTAGACACACATAAGAATTAACGTCAGGAATGGGGCAATTAGGATAAAAAACGGCGCGTGAAAAAATGGCGTAAAGGGCCCACGTTTTGAAACGTTGAAGTTATAAATCAATGCTCTGTACGAGGTGTTAGCTTTGCTGGGGTTGATTAATTTTGCGGTCGCGTGCGTTCATTCCATTATCTACCCATACTCATGTGTAATAAGCCCATTACGGGGTAAGGTTACTGGTGGACATCGACATGTTAATACTAGATGCACATATTCATTTTCTTTTATAGTATAAAGGACCAGCTATTCTTTATTTACAATTGGTATTCAGCCTATTTACAATTGGTAATCGTGACGTGCAGAAACCGTGTAATTGGTATGGGCGAGTTTTGCCCTCGCCTCTCCCCATTCACGAAACACGCACAGCTTTAAATTTCAAGCGCTTTCGTGTCAGCAAGAAGTGCATCCCCACTCATGCCGGCTAGATTTAGATACATTGCAGCAATATCACACATCTAATTAAAATAGCTGTACTACCGTACTGTCTATAAAAAATATATAAAATGTGGAGAAACATGTCCCATTTATGTAAATAAAATCGAATCCAATGGGTCTTCTCTAGGCTCAACACAATCATACAAATGCCTGACCTTACTTTATAATCAACGGTAAATCTAAGAACATCAGCTAGAATTAAAGGATGACGATAAATATTGATAACTATGCAAAACGTACAACTTAATCAATAGTTTGTGAATAAATTTGAATGGCTGATTGTAATGTTGACACTACACATGGCGTACAAACGTACATTCGAATAATTATATGTAATTATTCATGTTTCAGTTACAACTTTAGGTTAAAGGATATTCATAATAGTTGCCAATTCATTTAAATATACGTTTCAATCACTTGATTTTATCAAAGGATCACAGTTGTTATCCGCTGTTAATCCTTGAAACAATAGCAGATGGAAAGTGTTGTATCCAACGCCTCTTATAGTAAGAGGTAATACCACGCTACATTGCAGCGTAATTGGTACGATACGACCGGAGACATGATGATGCGCATATGAGAATATCTCATAGCCCATCGGAGGGGAGGAGGAATGAAACACATCTGCGTAACAATTCGGTCAGTATTCAATAAAATGTTCTGGTTCCCCGTGGCTATAGTGTCCAGTATCGTACAGACTAAGAGATGGCATATCCACTCGTCAGTCACTAATAGACTAAGTCCGATTGCATATGTATCCAATAATTAAAAATATTTGTGTGGTAGTTAAGTATTCAACTTGAAATTCAGATGTTATACTGGCCCTAGTCCCCCATTTTAATTTATTTATCCAATAGGTCCCAGCACGAAAGTATGGCGCTGGCCTTTATTGCTCTGAACACAAATTACGGTACCAGAGGGGCGAGTGCGGGACGCGGGAGGGTCATATGTATGTATGTCACGGGGGGAGTTGCGATTGGTTCTTCTATAGTACACATGAACAGTTAGCCAATCTACTTATCTACAGTTACGTGCCATAGATGTAAATAAGTTCTTGTTCATGTAACAGACTGTGTTAGATGTTGTGTTACACAATGTGTATTTTAGAGCTGCTCTATGATATTACATCAATGACCAGTACTGATAGGTTGTTTGTGCCTGTGATACACGGTTTCGTAGCTTGCAACTATTTATTTATGACTTTAATATAATTTTTTTTTTAACATTTTAACTCAGAACTTTTGATCGATTTTCTTACGTATACACACAGGTCAAATACCTACCAGCTGTAATCGACCCAAATCTTACTACTTCTTATTGAGGCACAATCTATATCAATCATTTTAAATAAAATAATAAAAAATAATTAACGGTTTAGTAAGAAGCGGTACTGCGCTGCTTTGCAACCGCATTTGCCCGGCACTTCTCGGCATTCAGCTTCTTGTACACATGATACCGCCTTAAAATGACAGCTATGCATGTCGCAGTTCATGTGGTTCGTAGGTAGCCTCTTGGGGATTGAATGATGGAGTACAACGCATCCTCATATTGTACGGGTGTTAGTAGGCGTCGGTAGTCGCCAAATGGATCCAAATGCTCATTTCTGCCCTACCATGTGAGACAAAACTTGGTACATTTCTGGTGGGTATATCTCTCCTGTCTGTCACGCCATTATCTCCGATCCTTCGCACTTATCCAGTATCGCCAACGCTTACTAACTCACCAGATATCTGTTCTCCTCATTTAAGGTGAGCCCACTGTCTCTGCGTAGAGTACCCTAACAAAAAAACGCTATTTAATAAATTAATCTATCGCCATATCTTAAACATAAAAAAAATCACTTAACGAAATAACATTGTAAGTTTACTGATACTCAGCACAACTCAGGATCGAGCCCCGCTGCATTAGCATACAGATCGATGCTGTTCAAGGTGCCCCTACCATGCGATATACCGACGGACACTTTAAATGTTACGGAGTAGACAATACACCACCCTGTGAACAAAATAAAATAAGCGATCTTAATTTATTATTATTTTTTTATTCTGTGTTCTCTGAACTTTGCCTCAGGTTTTATTGTTGAACATGCTTACAGACTGTTCTCTGAGTTTCATGATAGGAAAGAACGAAGAATGTTAAGGTAATCAGCACTTACACATTATAACGTCTAATGTAGACTATATGATGTATTAGTCACTCACTGGCTGGATATCATTTATCCTGGAAATATAATTATTGATGAGTAAAAAAAAGTTAGTTTCAATCTTAAAATTTCCCTCCAATTTTTTACAAATTATTTAAAATTGTCGTCCTACTGAAAAATGGAACTTTGCACTATGATTTTTTCATTTCATATGATTCACCTGAAACGAGTGGAATCATGGAAAAAAATCATTAATTATATAGGAAAACGCCTGTGGGGACAGCTAGTAGGTAATAAAAATTAAAAATATGGTGTATTTACACATATTTCACCAACAATTTATGTAATATAGTATCTAAACAAAGGTGGACCAGAAACGTTTTATAGTTAACGGAATTCCACTATAAAACCTCTTTGGCCCACCGGCAGCGTTCGCACAAATCCCTACGCCAATTTGAAAGTTATGAAAAGTTTAATATATTAAGGAGGAGGTAATATCCGGCCAGACTTCAAGTTGCTTTAAAAAGGTACAGAAAAATACGTAAATAAGTGAAAGCAACCAGATGCAAAAGTTCGCCGCATCTACATACAAATGAACTTCAGTATTATTTGCATGCAGCGGCCAAACAAAACGTGGATCTTATTCCGTGCAAATATAGACGAAAATAAAATGCATTCTGTGGAAGTAAAAATTTTAGCGCGATCCGTTGCATGTTATATTTGGTTCTGTATCAGATTCTGAAGTTATTCTTCTTTTGGACGTTAGTGAAAAATGATCAGAGTATTCTGTAATATTCTGTAAATGTGTGCGCATATACAGTCATGAAAAACTGACACCATGAATTAAGCTACAGGAAACTTTTTAGTTTTCCAAAAAAAAGGTTAAAGGGTAAAAGGTTATTATAATAAGTTTCAATATGTTAAATGCCTTTTTTCTATGCTTTGTGCCGTTTTTTCGACAAACGTAAGATAAGATGAAAGATATATTCTTTTAAATATTTTTATCTCGTTACGCTTAAGAAGTATAACACGTGTGTATACAGGAACACACACTTTTTACTATTTATTATTACCATTCAATTGAGAGTTTTTAAGAATAATGTGCAGACAAATTATCGAATTACAGGATTACAAGCGATGGAATTTCCGAAGTCGGAATTCTTAAAAATCGCACGAAATCCTACGGCATACTTATATTATGAAGTATGCCGTAGGATTTCCTGCGATTTTGTGTGCCAAATCAAACAAGTGTGTGCTGTGGTTATTCTGTGCAATAATACAATAAAAAAAACAATTCCAGTTATAATATAAGCAGGATAAAGAAGATATTAGATTAGTAGTACCGTAAAATGACATTTAGTTTTCTATTTTTTAAACCTGCGCTATGATAACACCAATAAACGGTTATTTCATCAGCCAGCGGTACCCGGTTGGCTATTCTTCTTTTTCACACGCCATTTGGCACGGATGGTCAGTGTTGTGTTTTTATTTTGGACCAAACTGTTTCTGCTACTTCATTGGTTTAAATCGACTAAAAATCTGATAAGTTTTATTATGCATTGCATGAGCGTCGGTGAGATTCGGAGTGTCAGCGAGGCAATAACAAGTAGTGTGCGAGTTTTTTTAAGTGTCAGACCGTACGTGTTTGCAAAAGTTAGTGCTATGTTCCAATAAATCACGATTAGGTTGTAAATATCTACAGTATGGGCGGTGCGGAGGTGTAACAGCTTGCCCTCTGTGATCTAATGGGGTACCAGAAAATGAAACGACACGATACACGACGACATAGCAATCATTTTATGCCGGTATCATGTAATACCGGAAACCTCGGAATGAAAAAAATCTGAACAAAGGAATTCCCCGTTAACTAGGAACCATGAAATTTTGGTGGAAGTGATAGTATAGGCCCATGCCCCGTAGTGGACGCCACCGGCTGATGATGCTGATAGTCGAGAGCGTCTAGAGAAGTGACAGATAGAAGTGAAGACAATACAACTTATAAGTAAAAGGAAAAATCCAAGAATTGGTAGTTCATAGTCACCATAACATCCATGACGATGTTTATGGACGTCGATAGCCACCGAAAAGCTGCCGCTCGTTATAAGGAATTTTAACAGGATGATCATGATGAATTCATAAATCGAATAACATGTATAACAATGTAAAGCCATAAAATATTGTTAAACCGGTTTAAATCTATTTGTGTGCGCGAATCTTAAACAAAAATCAGTTTTCCAATATAATTTAGGGGTATCCATTGCCAAATCCCGAACCTGGTGCGTCGTAAAAAATAATGGTGCGATTTTAACTGCATTTGATAGCATAGGATATTAGTGTTGTGTCCCTTATCGATGTTCTAATCGGAAATCGATATGTCGATAATTCAAGCTGTTGTTACCTTTTAAGTCAAGACAAGACTCGAAACACTGTTGTTGCTATTAAACCTACAACGGTTTCCAGTTGTTGGTAATTGGTCGATGATACACCAATATACCAAGTAATGTACTTGATATTAATTAGTAGGTATATACATACATAGAGGCACAATATACAAGAAGTAGTGCTTCTACTGCATTGAAACCGAATTGGGTCAATATGATCGGGGACGTATACCAGAGTAAAATTATAGCTTTTGAGTTGTGTTTTAGCGAGCCAGGGTCCGACTGTCCAATGCTCCGAATACTTATTTACCCCTATTTGCTATAAAAAAGCATTCAAATTATTTCAACTTAGTTTTTAATTTTAACCAAATCATAAACTGCTAAATAATTAATTACACTTAGGGTAAACAAATTTTGTATTGCTTTCATGGTCAACAGGTTAAATTATTATAAAGTTGTAAGAAATACAGATATATTTCCCAATTCTTAAATATTTTTAGCTTTTTCTATCTTGATGTCTTAAGTTTACGCGAATGTTAGTCATTACAATAAAACTAATTTATCTATCTTTAAATACGAGATTTCTTAGAATTATACTTCATCTATTGTAGTAACTACGTGAACCTATTATTAATATTCGATTTAGTCAGATTTTGTAACACCCGTATATTATTTTTCTCATCCAAACTCAATGTTTTTATTCGTACATTCGACATCACCGCTCGCCTCACTAGCATCGTACTTTCGTCGGTTTCGATGAGAAATTTTAATGCTATATGCATTTGAGAGTCAGCGATATCCGTGTTGATATAAAGCGCAGAGTTGGCGTTTTTAAAAAAACTTCACTGCCCATTCACTTTTATGAGCCGTTTTTGAATAACAATACTTTGTTATGTCTCACATTTTTGTATATTTTTACAAAAACAATATTTTTTCATAGTTATAACGGCTATACAATAATAACAAATAACAAGATGAAAGCTGCTACTTGCAAAATGGCGTATCGCATATTTTCTGGATTACCTTGTCTTATGAGCGCTGCCTTATCGTCTAGAGGCATACATCTTCATTGATTGGAATTCCCAGGTTCGCGTCCCCGGTCAAGTCAAAATGTATAGGGATTATTACAATTCTAATAACCGGTAGTGTCAAACGTTTGGGGATTGTTCAATTTCTAATAAAACCGCTTTCTCGAACCTGATCTTATGCTGTGGAAGCGAAGGGAGGCCTCATGGGATTGCTCGTTATGAAAAAAAAACAATCCGAGGTGGTGATGTTAGCGGTGTCGCACCCCGCGCCTGTCTCTTGTTTTTGCTCCAATCATTGTATTTTCTCTACCTCTACACATTTGTATTTGTATACGTAATTTAAGACACGAAAATGGCTTCCACCCTAGTTTCCAGATTATGGCCAACAAATTCTAACATTTACATAGGCACTAGTACATAGCAGCTATAATTAGGACCTGATAGTAAACATCAAATGTAACATTAATCAGAGTGGCCGTATTAAAATATGTACCAGTTGATAGGGGAGACGTTGATGCGTTGGATATGGAGCATTTAGCTGTCTAATGGACTATTGGCGTATCTGGAGCAACGCACAGACGGACATTCAGATCGGTGTCAGATACTTTATACTTGTGCGCCTGTTAGCACTAGCATATATTACGTAATATCTAATTGACTCCAGTCCACTTGCTTAATATCAACATGGTTAGGGTTGCAAACATCAAAAAAGAAAGACAGAACTCTTACAGTATCGATTTTTGTCCGCCTGTCTGCCCGTGTATGTGTTTAACAGGCACAAGCCAGGCAGGCAGCAGGCACAAGACTTTTCTCGGGAACGCGTGGAAGAATCAAGCTGAAATTTCAATCAACTACTTAAGGTCTGCAACATTCAAAGTTCTGAAAAAATTATACTGCTAAGTCAATGCAATCAAAGGAGCTGTTCATTTTTTCTATGAGAAGTATTATTTTTCCAGGGCTTTACAACACAGACCTTAGTGTTCGACGTAAATTTCAGCCTCGACGGAGGTACAGACGGAGACACGGACGGACAGTACACCAGTCTGCCTCGAATTTGACCAGTTTTTTTGTCGTGAAACAACAACTTTTTGTAATATTAATTGTCGTGAAGCTTTTGATAACTAATGCGTCTATATATATCCGCACGTTAGGTACCCATGCAGCTATCCTCCTTCCGTCCTCCATCATTGGAAATTGATCACCTTCATTCAAATGACGTGAAACGCTTCAGCGTAATTGTCACATTATTGTATTGCGAACTGTAAGTACTTCTCCGGTCACGCCAGCCCTACTCAACTGAAATACAGGACAGTACTACCTCCTACTCGGTCATTATTCTTTCCATGCGGCAAGCGTGAGCGTTTGGCAACCGCGCGCGAGCTTCCCCCGACGTCAGAGTAGAGGAAGAAAGGAACTCTGGCCACGATAATAATACTTGAATTATAAGTTACAAACACTTTCATATCGGGTTGCATCTCTCCCATCTAAAACAGGGAACTCGTTTAAGCGCCACTGTAGGCAATATCTACCAGATCGTTGAAACAACTGTCATATCTTTATTTTCTTCTGCGTCTATGTATTACGAATGCATTTAATAAAGTAGTATAGTTATTTAAATATTTAAGTATTGTGTTTAACGGTATAATTTAATTTATAGTATTGATGGCACAGGTAGGAAGAGGCAGTGCCATGCTACAAAGGAGTTGCATAGCTAACTCCTCCTATGCAGCGGAATTGGGCCGGCATGACTGGGGCCGTACCCCTCATTCACTTGATACCGGCGTAAAGCTACAGCATCGCTGTCGCGTGCAGTTTGTGAGTAGCCGGTAGCCCATTGAGTATCCCACCCTGATGTTAGGAGGACAACGCGTCTGCGTAACAGTAACAATTATTAAACGAATTATGGCCTGGGTGGGGTCCAGTGGTGTGTGGGGCTCGCGGCACATTATATAGTGCCGAATACCCACAAAAACCACCGCGAGTGCCACCAGTGCCGTCTTTGATGAGGTGCCCCGGAACAACAAATCATCAGGGCACCTCGGTGGCAAGTCAGCCCCCGAAGCGACCGACGCCACCTCCACAGATGGGGTTGTCCCGCACCACAGGACAACCCCACCAACTTTGGGACAGTGCAATGGGGTGAGGTTTCCATCCCCGCCCCTTGTCCAGTGCACAAATGCGCCGCCACTTCTTGCTCTTTTGTCCCCTCTTCTTATAAGAGGGGTACAAAGAGCGGCACCTCCTCCTGCTCTTAAGTCCCCTCTGCTTATAGGTGGGGTACTAAGAGCCGCCACCTCCTCGGTTCAATTGGCTTCGCCCAAGGTGTCTCGGATAGCCCCAGGCTACTGAGCCCCTTCGCTATCTGCAGCGCCTTCAGTAGTGCCCCTGTATTCCATGTCGGGCCGGGATGGGAACCCGGTCCACTTTATCAAGACACGGCGTCATAGGGACTGTCATAGCGTAGTCGGACAGTCCCCGAGGAGGTGAAGTCTGGCCTTCTCGCTGAGGCCAGCCTGTGGCTAGAGGGGTCCTGTTGCCTGCAGATGTGGAACCCTCCATTAATAGCGGCTGAAGGCTCCCGTAGGGGTTTAATTGGTATTGCTACCCAACTGCCGAGTCCAACATAGGTCTGGGGGCCTACCCGGGCTCCCAGGTATCACGCGTAAATGCATTCCCCTTCGTCACCAAATGTTCCCATTTTAAACCATGGCCCAAGTACAGGTTACAGCAACGAAGTAAATAATTTATTCTCTGTCCGCTAAACATTGGATAGCATATAGGTGGTTTAATAACTTAGGCCCTTGCTTTTAGATTTATATATGTCATATATATCTGTGGCCTTATGACAGCTTTGCCTGGCTACATGCTAAGTACCATAAGGACTAGTTATAGGACATCGGAAATATATGTAAACTATATAACTACGCCAGCTGGTCGTCAAATATCTATTTTAATAAACCGCTTCCGTTACTGAGTGTCTGATTGGTTGACTAACAGACAACGCATAGCCAAAATTACTGTACACATAAAACTGAAACTGCTGTATTCCACTGTCTCACGCTTCTAGAGTGAAAATAGGAAACCACACACTCCTCCTGTCTTCTTCGGGTTATGCTGTTGCGGGCCCCTAGATAGTTTTAGCATTATCGAGCCATAATTGTGTCTGATATCAATCCTGGCTACATATCAGTAGCAGCGACGGGAAGGCGTGGTGGAACAAACCCGACTTAAGTCATCTATTGTTAAATCAATTTCGTTAATATCGTTAATTATGTTTCGTAATTATGAGTTAATTAAAATGTTCTAATGAAGGCCCGTAAGCCAATATGAGTAACGTGTAATTTGTTTTATACAATTAAATTTACATGGGTAATATTACATTTTGAACACACTGTTCAATTTACTAATTGCATATACTTGCTCTACGATAACGAGGCCATTTTTGACCAACACCCACTTCAAGGTTGTGCATATGTTTTGCATAAACTCATAGAGGTGTACATTTACGATCTCCACAAATTTTCTATACTATAGGGTGATTAACGAAAAGTTAGACCTTTTTGATAAATTCAATGCCCATTAACACCCACACATTTATTATGCAAATCGTAGTTCTCGTTTCTTCGTCATCTGGAATGGGCCACCGGCTACTCACAGACCCCAGCACGCTACAGCAATGGTGTCACTTTGTGATGGTTTCATGTGAGCGAGAGGTACCTCGGGGTCATGCCAGCCCAATTCCGCCGAAATACAGCATGGCACTAACACTTCCTAAAATATATGTGCCTTCCCTCACCCCATCGTCACAAATAAGCAAGAAAACCGCACAGAATGTGGCACCATCATCACATTCACACCAGTAATATGTGACCGAGTGATATCTCCCCAGCCGTACCAGCCTGATTTGGTGGCTAACCTACAACTGGGTTACTATTATTGTCTCACATATCCATTCAACACTTAACTATGAACTACCACATAAATGTGTCCTATCAATTACTTCTAACCATTGCTCATGAGACTAAAGTTAGTACTTCATTTGCCACCTAACAAATGTTCCTAATATTGTAACAAACACTATAATAGGAACATAGGAAACTGACCCTTGGCAAGAGCTTGGGGTGTAAGTGCCTCGTGGTGATGATTATATTTGAGATAAAGCTACACGTTAAGCTATGCAAAGCTCGCACAAAAGCTCAGTGTGTTTATATTTTTAATTAAAAGCTCTTATCTCGTTCCATCTAACGGCGTTCGGAGTAAAATGCAGGACGACGCCCTAACTGGATGCAATGGGCTGCACTTCGGTAAATTGTCTAAAGAGAGCCAAGACGTTTGCTGACGGCGAGTTACTATTAAATACTAGTCACGTGACACGCGTCTCTAATGTGATTTGTATCGATATTTTTTATATAGATGGAGAAGAACACATGTAATCACATAGTAGAAAAAGCAATAAAATAGTTTGTTGTGATTATTGTCGTTTCAAAAATATGCTAAGACGGTCGATGTTTAACTGTGTAGAAATGAGAGTAGTAACAAACACATCGAACTACCGCTGCTACACCGATGAAACAATCGCAAGCAGTACGAGGAAATGTGTAAAAATATAAAAACATTTGAATTACTCAGGAGAAATTACAAAGTGAATGATAAGTAACTTTAACTATCAATGTATAATATTACTATATATATAATAACAATAAAACTACTTTAACCGACTTTATCAGGGTAAATTAGATATTTAAAAATCCCGAGTTGACGGGTGTTCAGTGAAAGTAGTTTTATATAATTATTCGAGTATATTTTAAACATAAAATATCGATATGAATCATCTATAAATCCCATCACTGCACGAGTATCACCAGCTCTCAAAGTTAACGCATTACCCCAACTGCATTCACCTCCAGTGAAACTTAGCCCGTAACGTTACACCCGGCGTGTAATTACGGAGGTACTTCTCACGTAAAAACTACTTTACGACCTCCGACGGTATCGTGGATGCGATTCAAACTTACAATTTTGCGTTGTCAAGGTGGGGATGTACCTATAAGCGTCATAATAATTAAGACGTGCTAAAGAGTCATAAAGATAAGCATACTAAACTTGAAATTGCGATGCAAAAGAAGACATTGTGAATGAATAAAGAGGTTGTTATCGTTGTCCTAACTACCAAACTAGCTAACTGCAAGAAACTCGAATGCATGTGGTATTGTTATATACTAAAATAAGGAGAAATTGGTTAAGATAATCTGTGTCTTTACGGCACGGTCCATCCGCAAAAAAAGAAATAGGGGTCTCCTGCTGCTACGCTGGGATAAATTAATTATAAGATCTTCAACTGTAGACTGGATAATACCAGCCCAGGACAGAAAGGAAGGGTCCCATGGTTCAAGCCTTTTCGTGGCGGTGGGGCTCAGTAACCTGGGGTGAACCCAGACGAAGCTAATTGGAACGTGGGGGGTGCTCTGTGCACCCCTCTTTGTTTTTGTGGGTATTCCGCACTATAATGTGCCGCGAGCCCCATACACCACTGGACCAGTGAAGGCGCGTAAATGCGGTTACCCCGCGTTAGCAAAAAAAAGGACAGAAAGAAATGGAGTAAAACGGAGACGGCTTTAATCTGATTGTGATATTTTAAACATCATCGTCATCATTATCAGCCCTTATCGGCCCACTGCTGGACATGGGCCTCCCTCAATGAACGCCTAGACGACCGATCTCCTGCTACTCGCGTCTACTACTGCTGCGCGGAGATCGTCTTCCCTCAATCCAAGCCCAAGGTGGCGTAGGAGTAGTCAAAGGGCACAAGTCCCTTGACAACAAGGAGGCTTCATCGAGCTGGTCGTTCGGTGTCCCGTCTGTTTCATAGTGACAGTGAAATAGACGGGAGCACCGGAGGGCGCTCACGCCGAGTGATGGCGTTACCATTAATCGGATCGGCGACCAGCAGCAGTGGCGTCGGTGCGAAACCTAATATGCGATTGTCAATTACGAGCATTTGACGGGAGCAGTAGAAGACTTTTAATATAAGTATAAATAATCACTAAGAAAATATTCAACTTTCTGGCACTGGACTGTCCCTAAAATAAAAAATCCCAATAAAAGTTTCCTCAGTAAATTTTAATGTGCTTATAGCTAGAGAGAGAGAGAGCGAGAGAGGTATTATGTCAGAGAGTGATATCTCCCTATTGGTGCCGACCCGATTCTATGGCTACCCGATAAGGCTAGGACAAAAAAGACTTACACCAGCACTCGCATACGATTTTGAAGAACGTTAGCGCCTTGTCATGATCTATTCAAGATCTACGGAGGTCTGTGCGTCGACGCATACTGAGACAACTCACAGTACTGTTTGCGAATACGGGCGTTAATCGAGCAACATTAAGTAGCAAATATTATTACTCTCTTCTCAGTAAAGAAATGCTTCGAGATCGCAACTCCACCACACTGTATATTATTTGTGCTAGAGCGTTTATGCAGTAACACACACGTTCTCGGGCCTTGCTTATTACTTAGCATTAGATCGACTAGACGGAAGTACAGACCGCTCATTATATTTAAATGCTGCGGAATTTCTGCGGAGCTGCGACTCACCTTTGAGGCATCGCACGCGGTGACGCCACCGGCACATATTGCTTTCAAAAGGGAATTGTATTTCTTTAGCGAACTTAGCGGAAAATCTCCATTTCATTTTGTTATTCCACAGAAATTCATCGCATGTTTTCGGAGCGTTGCTTTAGCTTTTGATTTATGCAGAAGATGGATTTACATGCCATAGTGTTTTGATACAAAAAATTTTTTTCCAATAATACCTTACCCCGGATACGCACGTCAAGAAAAATCGGCAACGAGTTTTTACAATGAATGTATATTTTAATTGAATAATTGTCGTTTCCTAGTATATCAGTTCTTTTTATCCGACTGTATCAGAAGGGGGTAACATAATCCGAACGTAGGACATATGCATGAGAGTTTGTGTAAATATAGTGCCCCAAGTACGTCCCGACCGGCTTGTTGAATCTTAACTTATAAAGGAGAAGCAGATAAGTCTTACTATGCGAGTGACACTGCAGATGGATTTATTGTTTTTCAATTTTTGTTAGTTATCCAGATATATAATCTGAGGTATGAGCAGTCAGCTGACTGCCCATACCTCAAATTATATCCAAATTTATGATCTAATCCGCAAGAAACAATATAACATAGCCATCTCATGGCTCTAACGCGTTTTTGTTGTATGAGTTTCCGGTGGCGAGATGTAAAATCCGGTTACGTATGTTGTGCGACAAAAGGTTGAGACTGTTTGTTTGTCCCCTTACACAATAAAAAGTGAGCAAAAGAGGGCACTTGGGTTTGCTTATATATTTGTGAATTATGAAGTAAGTAAAAAATGTCTTGCGCAATTAGCTTGTCTCATTAGAGATCGCTTACGCAGCCGGACTTCGGCTACGAACACTGTTATAAATTTGGTTCGATGCACGTGTGCGGATGCAGGCTGATGATGATGCTATGTAAATAAACAAGAGCTAGCACTTAATAACAGGTCCCAATAAATTGTGAACTATCCGCCTGTGTCCGCTCAGATGTTATCACTTCACGCGCCTGTGACGGGTTCATTTCTTTTACATTAACGTCAACCGCCAAAGTGGTTAAGTGAGGATTTGTGAAAAAATAACTCGAGTATACATGTAAAAAGTTATACTTCTTAGTGGTAACGATACAAAAATAGGTTATCCTCATTGATGTTACTTTTGTCAATGTTTGACACCAATGTTATATTTTACGTTATTATCTCATAAATTTCAATAATATATTGGATTTTATGTGTCGGTCTTAAAAACACTATCAGAATACATCACACAAGTGCCAGAAGAACTAGGCTATGGCATAATATTACACCAAACATCTGGACAACTATTGTTATATAGTTGTCCAGAAGATGTAAATAAGTTAAAGAGTGAGAAAATAACATCCAGAGAATCCACGCAAATTACCATAGGACAATGTCAGTTTATTAAAGTTAAGTCTGTGCTATTCGCAAACAATAAACGTTTCTCATAAGAAGGGAGGAGGAAAGAGACAATATTTTAGCCTACGTTTATGGGTGGCGGTAGTCATCAAATGGCCCGGGAAACTTGTTTCCCCCCGTTGGTAAACCAAACTAGATGATGCCTTTACTAGCATTGATAACGCTATTGAGGTTTGATTTTATAAGTATTCTTACTTACCGTCATCTACCGTTGCGGTGACTATAACATAATTGAAATCCGAGAAACGTATCGTATAATAGACTTCATTGTGTCAACCAGGCGCTACACTTTTGATGATGTCGCTGTGGTCAGTAGGTTGAAAACGGTCAGTGATCACTGGATAGTAAAAGGCACATAAAATGTCGATACGAGGCCAGAGTGGCCACAGTTAATGAAGTCTACACTTCGACCAGTCCCGTACCCATGCCAAAACCCGGCAAGCTTTAAGGGCGAACTCCAAAATCGCTTTGAATGCCTGGATCAATGCAAATCAGCGGACAATTTAAACAATTGGTTTGTACTAGCTGTCCTAGCACTCGGGTCAAAGTTCTTTGAGACCCGGAGCAAGAAAATAAATGGAAAATTCTCAGACCTTACTCTCAAACTCATAGGCCAACGTGGTGAAATGCGTTTGCAGTCTTAAGTGGACATCAAAAAGTACAGGCCGCTAAACTGACAAGTCTCCAGAGCGTTGTGGACAGATCTGCGTTCCTTTAACACCTCGCGTATTAGAGAGACAATAGAGGAAAATAAGGTCTCTAAGGCGCTTGCTAGGGACCTGTTTGTTGGCCAGACCCGGCTGATGAAATTGAGGACCGAAGATGGCACTGTAACTTCATCCAAGGCTGAGATTTTGAGAGAGGTGGAGAAGTTCCATAGACAGCTGTACCATTCGAGACGACCTGTTGTTCGTTTGGCTAAAGACCCGATAGTCAAACTCACCCGACATTATACCGTAGATATCCCGGGCATCAGCCTGTCGAGATTCGAATGACCCAGAAACAACTGGAGAACAATAAGGCACCAGGGGACAATTTAATAACAGCAGAGCTTCCGAGAGTGGGCGGCATGCCGACACTTAAAAGTCCTCCAGAAATTATTTAATTTTTGTCATTCTCGAAGGCGCTGATCTAGAAGCGTAGACCAGAAAAAGCGTAGATCAGAAGTGTGGGAGGTCTGTTCTTCAAAAAAGGTGATAAAACTTTATCGAAGAACTACGGACCTATATCATTACTTAGCTACATTTAGAAGTTGTTTTCAAGCCTCCCGAACAAGCCGGTATCCATCAAGGCCGTAAATTCGTAAAAGGTATTTATATTTTTACTTTTTTAGTACCGTACACCACATCCACACGCTACGCCAGATTATACAAAAACGGAAGTGTACAATCGGCCCTAATATCTAGCGTTTGTGGATTATGAAAAAGCCTTCGTTGGGTAGCCACGACGACTATCAATGTTTCGAAGTGTTTGTACAAGAAAGCCACACTGTCAGTCCGGATACAGGATCAGAACTCGAAACCAATCCAGCTGCAGAAAGGTGTGAGACAGGGAGATGTTATCTATCCGAAACTGTTCAATGCTGCACTGGAAGATGTTTTCTAGCTTTTGAACTGGAAAGGGCTTGGCATCAGTATCAATACAAAGTACGATTCGCCGACGATATCACGGTCATGGCTAAATCGCTGGAATACTTGAGCAAGATGCTCAGAGACCTCAATAGATTTTCCCGGCGGGTCTTAGAATGAACTTGGATAAGATGAAAGTCATATCCAATGCTCATGTGACGTCTATACCAGTTTACGTGGGAAACTCTGTTCTTGTAGTTTTTGATCAGTATGCGTACCCGGGACAAAGAGTACAGTCAGGTAAATCCAATTTCAAGAAAGAGGTCGATCACCGAATCCAACTCGGATGGGCAGCCATCGGGTAGTTTAAGTAGAGCTTTTCATCCAAAATACCACAATGCCTTAAGTCGAAAGAGTTCGACTAGTGTGTGATACTGGTGGTAATATATGGAACCGAGGCTTGACCGCTAAATGTGGGCTTCTTAAACAGGCTCCGAGTCACACAGTGTGCTATGGAAAGAGCTATGTGTGGTATTTCTCTGCGAGATATGGTCAGCAAGCTGAAGTGGCAATGGGCAGGCCACATTTCTCGCAAAAGCGATAACCGTTGGGGAAGAAAGGTTCTCTAGTGGCGGTCCTGTACTGGAAAACTGAGTGTGGGACGGCCTCCTATCCTGTGGATTGAGACTTGGTTACGGTGCTGGGAGCCACTGGATGCAATTGGCTCGTGACCGTGACCTGCAGCGCTCTGTGGGGGAGGCCCTTTTCCAGCAGTGGACGTCGTCGTGCTGCTGTTGCTGATGATAATGATGATTATATTACTTTATAATTTTGTGTACAAAGTATATTAACACAAAAATAACATTAATATACATAACATTTTAGTGAAAAATTTGTCTAGATGTTAAAGTTTGATAAATATTAAATGAGTATGATTTAATAATCATATTCATTTAATATTGTAAACTAATGTTTACTCCTTATAAAATGATACTCACTTGAGTCCAAAAAAAATGTAGGCAGAGATATCGTGTAAAACAGCGATGGGATAGTCGAGCGTAAGGCTTACATCGCTTGTCTCTTACACAACTGTCACTTGAGAATAATTCTTGAGAAAATTTCACAAGAATGTAAACTTCAGACGCAGGTCGGAGCTAACACATGAGTTTTTATTACTCATCATTAAGGGCAAGACTGAAATGTCATTATCAGATTGATCGGGGCAGTACTCGAAAACTTCGGACAAACAACACCTTCGGACAGTTCCGAAGGTGTTGACAGGAATTTTGGCAACCAGCCTGTCTGTATGTGAGTAATGAATATAGAGGATGTAAGGCGAGTATGTAGGGATCGTGATGTATTCCTTCCGTTCTCTCTGCCAACCCCTAGTAGTGTATTATCTAGTTACAGGTGTATTGTTCTAAATAGATCAATATAAGCATACAATTATTTCGCTACGTTGCCAACACTTCTATTTAACGAGTCGTTATTATCACCCGCCATTTTATTTCTCACAGTGAACACCGAGTCGAACCAATTCCTTTCAATACTGCATGGTGTCGTTTGCTTTTATTGGCCCGTGTTCTCTTATAGAAACAACAAACTGCCAATTACTCCGTTGGGCGGTTTGTGCTACGCAGTACCAATAAATGACTATGACGTATTATAATGTTACGATCCGAGTTTTGGATATTTTTTCTTCACATCTAAGATTTTCTTTTATGCGTTGAACTTAAATTTCGTCAAATTTCAGCAATGCTAGTATTTTTATTTAAATAATTAGTTTTTTTCTACTTGCTTCACTTTGTCCGGCCGGCCGGCTCGGCTAACGAGCGCTCGCACAACATAATCGACTCTTGCGCACGTCGTGTTATTATTTGCTGTTACTTGTAGAGGCGTGACTAACCTTTACTTTAAAATGGTACAACTTAGTTTAAGCACATTTCATTTCTAACTTTATTTTAAAATATTTTTTTATAGCACAAGGGGGCAAACGAGACATCGGAGCCTGTTGATGACTACCGACACTTATAGACACTCGCTTGATTATTACGCAGATGCGTAGCCCTCCTATCACACCCCCTCTAATGGGCCACCATCTACTTACCGACCGCACGAACGCAGCGCTCTCTTTACGCCGGTATCAAGTGAGCGAGAGGTACTTCCCCGGTGGTGCCGGCCCAATTCCGTTGCATAGGAGGACGCAGCGTCATGCACCTTGCGTGGCACTACCTATAACACAAATCACGACTATTATTATCGCCAGCCTTCCGCTACTAGTACTTACGAAATACGTTAGTGTAGGGGTAGCACATTCTCACTCTATCTCTCTTCAGCCGAGGTCAGTCCACAGCTGAACAAAGAGTTCTCCCTGGGTGGGCGCCACTGAGCCTGATCTTCGACTCCTTTCATCTAGTCGCTCCTCGCCTTCTGGCGCAGGTCGTCTGATGATGCTCTCTAAGAGACGGGGATATAACGCCGCAAACTTTCAGACTTCGGACTGATTAAAAACGTAATAACAATTTTTGTGTTACCCGGGACTCGAAGCCGGGACGGCATGTAGGTGTCAGATCAAGCCAGTATCATGCGAGTGACAGTCACCTCCACGGTCGTGTCGGTCCCATCCTGCACTACGCCCTCCCGGACCTTACATTCACGTGGTGATTAAGCCTGTGAACGCGGAAGGCCCTGTATAAGGCAATTGTCAGACTGCGCGGCGGCCGTGAGTCGAATAAGCCCAACCAGGAAACTATTAGCAGATAGCTGTAAAGTGATATAATATTGTTTTATTGATGACAACAGACGGACACGTGTGGTAAGCGGCAGTACCGCATATCAGCCGAGTGGGGCTTGGACTAATCGGCACAGGTACATGCGGCCTCATTGCAAGATGTAGTGCCGTGCTACATTGCAGCGGAACTTTCGCACTTCATGCGACAGTAGCCGGTGGCCCATTGGAAAGGAGGAAGGTAGGAGGACAAGACACCTGCATAATAATTATGAGGATGTGAGGTGTCAGTAGCCATCAGAAGGCTCAAGCTTCACGTTTGGCCCGCTATTACATGAAAACCCTACGTGAAAAGCTATGTTTTTGTCGCGTTTCTTGCGGCTTATGAGCTTCCTATGGTCCCTAGAAAAGAGGAGGCAAAAATTAATAATTTGAATAAGAACCATATTATATTGGGACACCTGTCATGATATTGCAAGTATTGTAAATCAATAACAATAATGATAAGAACTAAGAAAACTGTTGATCACCTTACAAAGCACGTGTTGGTAGCAACTTGTAGTCAATATAAAAATCGCAAACGCATTAACGTGATTTACTTTAACATAATGATTACGTGCCAATCGTTGTATGCGAGGGTTCCTTATGTATAAATATTCTAAAGTTGAAGAGCTTGTTCGTTTGTCTTAATGCGCTAATCTCAATAATTATTGGCCCAAATTGAAAAATATTTTTTATGAAGAATAGTCGATTGATTGAGGAAGGCTATAACACAATGCTTCTACCAATAGGACCGAAGTCACGCTGGTGAATGCTAGTAAAATATACACTGTACAACTAAGTCCTACTCCTATTGTAAGAGTAAGACTGACACCCTACTCCTACTAATACTATAATTCCTATGTATATTTGTAACTCATACACGCAAAAACTGCTAAACGGATTTAATCATTTTTGTTATAGAATAGGAGGACAAACGAGAAATCGGAGTCTTTTTACGACTACCGACTCCCATGAGCAATCACATAATTATTATGCCGATGCGTTGACCTTACGGTTACGATATGGACGTGTTATGCTGGTAATATATAACGGCATAGATTTAATATTTTTGTAAATTTACGTAATTGCACACACTAAAGGTTTTTATCATAGAAATATATATAATAGTTACTTTGATTCTGTTACTTGGAACACGTTGTCCCGTGCGATGCACACAAGATAATTTATCTATCATACATTAAAATGCTATTAGGAGTTGGATCCTGTGTGTTTGCTTAACCTCATTGTGTACACTTGCATTCAGTACGCCGTGTGGTCACGGCGTATTGAATGCAAGTGTAGTAGATATGCAAGCAGATACTGATTAACTCGTTGATTGAAACAATATGCTAGATGTGGCGCCATACTGCAGTGCAACAAAACTAGACATGCACGACCGAGAAAGTACCTCTCGCTCACAGAATTTCGCCCTTAAGTTACAGCTGTGCATTCGGGTTTCGTGCGGCTTGTGAGTAGCCGTGGCTCATTGGAATCTGAGGGGCGCAGGGCAGTGCGTCTGTATAACAATTATGTGGATATCTGTGGGTGTCGATAATTAGTTATCCAACTTCGAGGATGCAACTGTGTATTCGTCCCCTTTTTCTACAAAAAATATGAATAATCAATTTCTGAGGCGATTGTATGCAATACAAGAATACGCTTGTTTCACTACACCGTTAAAATTCCACAACGGAGCCCTAATGATAAATAAACATACATTTGCAACAATGACCAAATTGATACGCTGCTGAATATGGCAGAGCAGCATTACTGTGGCCACTGCGACTATTGAGTCATAAATACCACTCAACTCTCCTATATAGTTGAATTGTGCATAACTCATAAATACCACTCAACTCTCCTATATAGTTGAATTGTGCATAACTCACAAAATGCCCACTTAATAGACTCTTATAACTGATTAAAATAAAACTACTTTTACGGATTATATCGCGGTTTATTTAATTATTTAGCTAGCCCGACGTTTCAGAAGCTTTACAGCAACCACGCGTAGACTGAGATGATAGATGTCCTGGTGTTATAAATTATTAAAAGCTTTTTGAAAGTATTTTGTTATTCCAATTAACGCAAACAGTATTTATTTTATCTTTCCGCCTTCAGGTGTTATGTTTAGTCTTTGATTGGATTATTTTTTACACTGCATCCCAAGCAGAGGGCAGAACCCAGCCATCTTCTCTATTGAAATTTGTATGTTCTTTAATTTCCATAGCTTCACGGATCATACTTGGCAGGAATGGGTTTTCCGTAGTGAGGATCTGAGCTTTATCAAATCTAACGAAGTGGCAGGGGCCAACTTCAGCATGCTCACAGTCCACAGATTTCCCCATATTAGTTAAATAAACCACACATTCGCGTTCACTTAAGACTCCAATAAATATTTCTACAGCGGGAGCGAAAGGGAGTCGGAGTGTTGAGGCGAATACCAGCGCACTATATCTACAAGTACGGATTGCGTTTACATGTGCATTGCTCTTCTTCACTCAAAATGTTCATGCGCTACTATTTCATGTAGATGCACTACTCTCTCTCACCCAAACAAAGTGTATGTAGATGCGTAGATCTACTTCACCGAAACCGCCTCATAAGCCGAACAAAATGCATAGTCTAGGTACTGAAGGGCAGTATCTTAACTACCATCGTAGGGCTAACGAACAGAATTAGCTTGGGGCAAGGGGCGAGGATGGAAATCTCATCCCTATGTACTGTCCCGAAATTGGTGGGGTTGTTCTTGCGTGCGTAGGAACCTCTCTGAGCCGCTGGTGTCGGTTCCTTATCGTAGGCGAAATCTGTAAAATTTTTATGTGTTTTTTTTTGCAAAGTCAGGTTGGCTGACAATGATGCAAGTAAGTTTCAAGTACGGTAAGCTTTACTCGAATACGAGATACAATAATCTTACAATAGTATCGTACAAGTTTCATAATAATATGTAAAGCGATAATGTTCCTAATAACCTCACAACACGCGGCTACGTGCAGTCATTATAATTATATTGTGTACCCGTTGGTCTTCACAGCAGAAGATCTGTTTGTATAGTATAGGGGGACGAACGAGCAATTGGAGCCTTTAACGACTACCGACTCCCGTGAACATCAGCATAATTATTCCGATGCGTAGACCTTATTTTCACTTCCTCCC
>JAFELO010000328.1:434284-448453 GCA_017140195.1 Eumaeus atala | reverse complement strand
CCCAATGGGCCACCGCCTACTAACAAACCACACGAAACGCGACAACGTTAGTGTCACTGTACGGCGGTATCAAGTGAGCGAGAGGTACCCCCCGGTCGTGCCGGCACAATTCCGTTGAGGATGTAGTATCATGCACCATGCATGGCACTACCTCCTCCTATGCAGCATGGCACTACCTCCTCCTATGCAGCATGGCACTACAACTTACAAAAAATCAAATGAGCAATCCTTTAGGTACCTGATTGAATGAAAATCACCAGTTTAGAAGACATCTTAGTCTAGGTTTAGGTCTCAAGTATAGTTCTTTTACTTAATTATGTAAGAATTAAACCTGCCTAAAAATTAAAAGTGTGTTGGAGTCACCGAGGTTCGAAAGAGACCGTTGTCGGGAATGGAGCTTGTCATACAATACATCACAAAACTCTTTTTTTTTAATTCTCGTATAAAAAAAAGAAATATAATATAATCTTATTTTTGGTCAAATTTCAACGTCGAGCGGGACGTCAGCGCACTGTTTGGTACTGTGTGCTCCCAGGTCGTGATTGTTGCTCTTTACAATATGGTGCGCATTTTTAATTACAGAAAAACGTGGCTATATTTTTGAACTTAGCTATTCTGGTGTTCCGCGTGAATTATTACCCGTCATCCGTGATACCCTCTACTAGAAATGAGACGGAACAGACTTATCTTCGTAACAAGTTAAAATAATCGAAACTTGAAAAAGGCAAAAGAGTGAAAAAGCTTTGTATAAAACAGGGCAAAGCAAAATATTGTTAAGTAACCCAGAATGAAATCTAAACTAACTCATGGAACAAGTGGACGCGAGTTGTCGATGATGAGAGTACACATGTTGCAGAGATTATGCAGCACAAGTATTTACTATTACTATTATAAATGGGTTAAGTTTCGCTATCGCAACTGCGTAGTAATGGTTATCGCCCGTGCCAGAGCTGACAGATAGCTTGGACCGCGTCATGCGCCATTAAACAATTCAACATGATTAATACAATAATAATAATAATATATGTGAGATAAGGACAAGACACACTGTATCTAAAAATATTACACAAAGTTAACATTACCAACACCAATAGAACAGGGCGTTTTTCTAAACTGTAAAATCACACAAAAATATGAATTTTCAGTCTCTAAATGTTGAGAGAGAGGATAGTGCGTTAAAGAAAAATGTGACCAGGAAACCGCATGTTGTGTAGTTCCGCATACGTTCATGACTGCCCATAGTCATGGCCTAAGTGCGTAGACTGATTAACTGCCTCGTGGTCTAGTGGTAAGCACTTCTAGCCGTAGGCGTGAGGTCCCGGGTTAGAATCCCGGGTCGGACCATACAAAAAGCGCCATTAGGATTTTTCAAATTCTAATGGGTGTCCCGAGTTTGGAGGTCATCGGTGTTACACCCCCTGCCTCGGAGAGCACTTTTAGTTTTGCGCCTGATTTCCCTCCGGTTGTGCCGTCCCATCGGAATATGAGAATGAAGGAATAGTGAGTGCATTTGTGCCTGCGCAAACACTTGCGTACTATAATTATGTACCGCGCAGATGGCACTTGCTAGTAGAGATGGCCGCTGTAGCCAAAATTCGGCTGAGACGACATTACTACTTCATTATACAGACTGGTTTTTCTCTCCTTTATGGTCCTAATCAAACAATACATTGAAATTGTTAATTTAATACATTATGCTTTACAAAACCAGTACTTGCCTATGTCCAGCAGTGGAGCAGTAAGGGCTGATAATGATGATAATGAAAAAACCAATACTGAATAATTTAGTTACTGTGATTAAATGACCAATAAATTTAACATCTTATGTTCGGAGTATTAAAACTTACTATCAAGCAGTGAGTGCACCGTAAAGTATTTTCTGGTATGCCAGTTAAAATCTGTATCGGTCTCACAGCATGTTTTATTAAATTCTTCAAATTTATATAAAACTATACGCGGTCCTTGAATTCATCATAGTTATTTGGTTGTAGATCCAGTAATATATTTTGATACTATATTTTGTTAAGGCATGAGAAATACTATGGCCTTTAATTGTCCTGCACTAATAAGAGTATAGCAGTTTACAGATTAATAAGAGATAGAGGTGGCAGTCGGGCCGTCATGATTGTAGAGGTACCTCTGGCTCTCACGATATTGCCTTATTGTGGTAAATGTACTGTAACGTTTCGAGCGGTATGCGAGTTTTCGATGCCTCTTTGGGGATTCCACTACGAGAAGGCTGAAAGTGGGAAACAAATCTGTTTAGTCTTTATGTGAAAGTTTATGGAGCAAAAAAAGGCTTTGTGCGTTAGTTTGTAGTAGTTTCAAACTAATAAAAATACTTTTTAGGACACTGTAAAAACAGTTTAAATGAATTGCACGCATCACATGACCAATTCTCGCACCCATTGCATGCGTTATCGCCGTCCAACTTTTAATTACTCATAAAAACTAATTAATTATAATAGTACTCTTTGTTATAGTAAACGTCATAACTAGACGTAAACTGAAAGGGATGCCTGTCCCGTTTTATCCGGTTGGCGAGTAGCCGGTGGCCCGAATGTGAACTGGGGTGATGGTGTGAAGTAGTACAACGTGTCAGATTATAGGGACGCTATTTATAGGAATCGATAGATGGCTCCGACTGCTCGTTATGCTTTGGCATAAAAATATTCAAAAAAAGTATGTATGTTGGAACACATAATAGAAGTGTAATCTTATCGTCAATCCACTCCAGGCAGTCGTTAAGCTTTTTTGTGATAGGAAAACGACGTACCCCTATAAAGAAATTTCACTTCAAAATTCATTATTATCGTCTGGCCGCCGTCACGGATAGATCCAACGCACGAATGGTTACTGCAAGCGAACCATTGCTCAAAGTGACCACGACTACCTCGCCTGAAGCACCCGGACAGAGATGATAGTTTTTACAGCGTAAGCAGTAAAAAGCCAATAACAATAAAATATGAGGATTTTATAGATTAGTTACTCCTTTTTCACCTTCATGGACAAATTCCCTAATGGACCACCGGAGTCACCACCAAGAACGTATTTCATGGCAGTCTTGCAAAAATAATTCTCGCCAAAAGATCATAATGTTGCTACTGATACTTTCACAAGAATCCCCACAATGGTTCAAGTCATGTCGTGGCGGTGGGGCTCAGTAGCTTGGGGTGAAAGATACCTTGGGTGAAGCTAATTGAACCGAGAGGGCTGCTCTTTGTATCCATCTTATAAGAAGTGGAACTAAGGAGCAGGAGTTATCCTATCGTCGGTGGTGTTATTCTGTGGCAGTACCTCCACGGAGAAGGTGTTCCCCTCACCAAAGGCGACAACCTATATTGCACCGCGAGCCCCACTCACCATTGGATCCCACCCAAGGCTGGTGATGGCATATAAATGCATTTACCCTGCTCAAAAAAATTACACAAGAATAGCGGCGATAAGGACAAGCCCATAAAAATGCAGTAACGCGATAATCTGACAAACAAATGAAAGGTGTAAGGTCAGTAGTATAGTGCGTAATACACACCAGCTGCGCGGGTCAGCGCTTGTAATGGCTGGCACGACACGAAATCAATCTATCATCGGATAACCCGAGAGTCAATGCCTTACACGAGGTAGAACTTGGTACAGTCGAGTGAGAAAATGTACGTTAAAAAAAAATGTGTCATTGGAATAAAGCAGTGCATTAGTGAAGTCACTCAAATACTCTACGTTGCACAGATTATTTACGCGTTTACCAACCGTAGACCATGGCATGATTGAGGACTTTCCGATAGTGTAAGGTGTGATTAGAAAGTGTTGCCTGTTTTCATTCTTCTCCGGTCAATGAATATGCGACCCGTGAAAACTTTTATATTATGTAAGATATTTTTATCACTACAAGCTTATTTAATATATTTTAGCATTTATTATGTTGAGGGACGTGAAACTTAAGGTCCTTAGGTAACTAAACCAAAAGCCTAAATATATATTTATTTGGTAAATGAATTCACTACTTATGATTTTGTAGGATCTGTTAAAAAAAGTTTTTATTAGGAATGGGATAAATACTTCTAACAGATTTCAAGGAACTCTGGTATTTGGTATAGGGCCTTTGTTAAAAAACCACCCAAGGTATCCTGGTTTTCGGATACGAAAATCAGAAAAAAAAAAACGATTTAACGCTCTGTTTTTGCATTCGTTCCAATCACATTAACATGAATTATTTTCTTTTCCTAATGGCTAAAATGACCGACTATAACTGACATGAAGGCTTATATCATCTTCTTGTAGAATGCGATAGAAAAGAATTTCTCCGACAAGAATTTATGAAGGACAACAAATGTTATAAAGCTGAACTTTTCTTTCTTATACATAATATTGTTAGTTCTAACTTTAAATTAGAATATAGTGTCAGATTCTTAAGTTTTTTTCATCCATTCGTTATATATAAGAGATTTAGATTTAAGTTTATAATTATTTTTTCAGTAGATGTATAAGTCTGAGTTAATCTTATGATGTATAATGTGCCTCTAAATAAAGATTAAAAAAAACACTACTTCTGGAAAATAATTTGGAAAGAAGGGTCAGTCGCAATGAAAGTGAAGTACTTTTCCATTGCGTCAGAAGAAGTGCCTCTCGCTAACTAACACAGCGTAAAGTAATTCAAGAGGAAATATATTGATATTGAAAAAATCTCGTTTAATTTTTATTTCCGCGTTATCTCGTAGCACGGACAGCTAGTTTAAGTATGCAACGTTTATTGTAAACTTTATTTGTTATGTTTCAAGCACGCGATAGATGATGGTCCTATTTGAACAATAAATAAAAAAGTTTATATTGTTTAAGTACATCGTAAATTTCACCAAATATAATATCACTATTTTCAGAAAATATCGGCACCACACGGTATATATAAAAACTCGCGCGATGAAAAGTCAGATACCCTCGGCGCTACAGCTGTATGGGAAAGTAACTCATGGACTAGGTAAGCATGTAAGAGACAAACTAGATAAAATTTAATTTTAATATTTTTAAGATATTTGGAATCTGAATCGATTACTGAATACGCTCCGTGATTTTGTACAATGTCTTACGAAACAGCCTGAATATTTTTGTAGTTGACAGTACTGATCTCGCACATCTGCTGATAACGCACAGTGGGAGCTGTTCATTACATAAATATTGATAACGCTATACTCTAGGTACGTGTAACTAAATTGTATTTATATAATATCATGTAAATATCGCATAATGATCTGTATAATCATGATTAATAGGCTCTAGAGGTCAATCAATACTCGGAGCCGATCGAAGTGAAGAAACATACGGTCGAAATGAGAGAAGTGTAGTTATTCTATTAGATTACTTTGTCAAAACCGGGAACTTTATAAACATAGCGCCTCTTCAATTTCAATGTAGAACTTTATAAAGGCAGTAGCTCTTTCTGGTCACTCACTGGAGAGAAGAACCTTCTACGGGCAGTACACTTCAATCGGAATCTAGAGTCTTCTAAAGACTGTACACCTTCAATATGACTCTAGAATGTTCCAATTCAATTTGTCTGTAGAACCTTCTAACACTATTTATTTTACTCTATAATCTTCTAAAGACTGTTCACTGTCAATTTCGCTCTAGGATATTCTAAGTCAGCAATTCAATTTGGCTGTAGAGACTTCTAAAGGCACCAGCCCTTCAATTTGACTGCAGGCTTCTCAAGACTGTACATCTTGAATTTGACTCCAGAATTTTCTAAAGGCACCAGCCCTTTTCCTTGGCTGTAAAATCTTTTAAATATTTTCTCTAGAGCCTAGAAGAATAAAGCAATTTTCCAATTTGACCCTAGAAACATTTTGCTGTTTTATGAAGGTTCTAAAGTCAAACAGAATTTGACTTTAGAACCTTCATAAAACAGCAACCACACCAATTTGAGTTTAGAACCTTTTTAAGACAGTACAGAATAGGTTAAATTGACGAGAACTTTAAGAAGGATAACCTCCTGAATAACGTAGCACCTTCTGAAGACGGCACCTTTTCAATTTGAATGTATGTAAATGCATGCACACAACCTCCAAGCAGTTTCTTAAAGATAGATATCAGTAGTTGTGCAAAAGCTCCGCTGCTTGTTTGCGTCCCTGTAATTTAAAAAAGGTTCCACTCCGGTCGTGCCATCCTGATTTTACTACATGAATACATTTAAATTAACTCTAGAACCTTCTACGTTACCACTTTTTATAGTACTTCTGACGCCCACGAACATCCGCACAATTACCAAGCCTATGCGCTTCCCCTTCTTTCTACCTTGCTTCCAATGGGCCACCGGCTACTCACAAACGCACGAAACGCCACATCGAAGATGTTACTTTACGCCGGCATCATATGAGCGAGAGGTATTTCTCCGGTCGTGCCAGCCCGTGGCTGCAATGCGTTACGGTATCTCTTAATGGATCCTAAAATTAAATTTACAATTTTTTTTATAAAACAAAGGTGCTACCGAGCAATCAAAGCCTTTCGGCAACTATGGCCCTCCATAAACATCTACATAGAGAGCAGATGTGTTGCCCTTCTTCCCTAGCTTCATTCTAATCGGACGCAAGGAGGTATTATCACCAAATTAACATTAGATCATCTAGATCTTGAATGCCACAAGAAACGCACCAAATGTCAAGGCTAACATCCCGCCGGTGATATACGAACAAGAGACAGATACCGCCGGTGTTATACGAACAAGAGACAGATACCGCCGGTGTTATACGAACAAGAGACAGATACCGCCGGTGTTATACGAACAAGAGACAGATACCACCCCACACACTAAACACTATTCTACTACGGTGCTCCCTTAAATACTATTTTCAATTTGTCTCCAATTCAAATACCTCATGGCACTACCATATTTCCAAGTCTTGAGTTTACGCGAATGTTACTAATTACAATAAAACTACTCTTACGGATTTTATCGCGGTTTATTTAATTATTTAACTAGCCCGACGTTTCAGAAGCTTTACAACAACCATTGTCATGGGACTACCTTATTATTATCGTATATTTATATTGCTGGGACTAATTATAGTCTAGCACGGCCGGGGAGGTACCCTTCGATTACAATGCAATCTTAGGTGTCGCGTTCCGAGTAGGCGGTGGCCCTTTAGAGGGGAGGACGAAATGAGGGCAATACATCCGCATAGTAATGATGTTTACGTTCATGGCTCCTCGTGGCCCGGAAAGGCTCCAATTACTTGCTTGCTTACCTATACTATAAAAAAACATACTTCAAATCAATTCAAGAACCTTTTATATAAATATCTGTAAGGCGATTACCTCGGCAAGATCGTTCTGGCATCCACATCACGTGAGGCAGTGCAAACTTTTTATTCGCCTGTTGATTCCCCAAATGTGCCCCTTTATCGCCCATTACTGGGGCAATATACATCATATTATTTCAACACTCGCGTATCCCTAATTTATGGGCCACCCGTTTACTATCAATTGGCGTATTTTTTTTTCCAATTTTGTGTGACCTACGAATGTTGCGTCATATTAAAACAAAAACAAAATGCAGTGTGATTTCTGTAAGGTAATTAAATTGGACAGAAATTGAAGAAGTCCTTGGGGACTTTTGAGATTCCAGGTGATCAAAGGGTAATATCGTTTTTCCAATATTACCATTCCCCGCTTGGGCGGACCCAAGCGGGGAATGGTAAGACCATCCCACATCGTATAAAGTGATAAATCACATCCTCCTATGCAACGGAATTGGGTCGGCACGACCGGGAAGGTTCCTCTCGTTCACATAATACTGTAAAGTGACGTCTTCGACGAGAATTGGGGGACAATGAGGGCAAGGCAAGTGCCGTACTTGTAAGAGATAGTGCCGTGCTTGTCAGAGCTAGTGCCATGCTTGTAACAGATAGTGCCATGCGTGTAAGAGGTAGTGCCGTGCTTATAAGAATTAGTGACATGATAGTTAGAGGTAATGCCAGGCCATAGTTAGAGGTAAGGTCATTTCGTGCTATTTGTGAGTAGCTAATGGCAAATTCAATTAGACGGAGGGAAGGCAGGCAACACATCTGCATGACAATTATGTTGATGTCTATGGACGTCGGTAGTGATGTTATAAAAAAAACTTAAGAAAACTACCATTTACCTTACGTTGTAATCACACACATACCGTTGAGACGTTTAACAAAATATATTTAGGCTAAAAGCTGCTCCGAGTGATCTCGAAGCTAATTACATCTCGCAAACATTAATAATAATACCGCATATCCAAAGCCTCTTCCAAGTTATACAAAACACACATACATAAACATTAATAATAATACCGCATATCCAAAGCCTCTTCCAAGTTATACAAAACACACATACATAAACATTAATAATAATACCGCATATCCAAAGCCTCTTCCAAGTTATACAAAACACACATACATACACATTCTACAGGATATTATACCAAATCGTATGTTTTGTACATTCTAGTGAGATTAAGCTCAGCCTCAGATCATGGTTCGAGCTGCGGGTCGTACCTATTCGTGCGGAACCAGGAGGTGGTCGGTGTTACACTCCCGTACCTCGAAGAGCGCACTTAGCCGTCAGGTTCTGCGCCTGATTTCCCTCCAGTCGTGTTAGACTGCCATCCCATGGGCATAGGGGAATAAAGCAAAAATATAAAGAACTCCATATTTTATGTGTTTGCATTCACTAAAATATAATTATGTAAATATTATATAACACATAGTATACCTTTAAGTCAAATGGAACATATTTTATTAACAGGGTCTGCTTAAATGCTGATACGTTGATTTTTTATCGACTGCAAAAAAGGTGATTATCTAATTGATGCCAACCAATATATGCAAGTGCATGAGCCTTCAGCCTCTAGTAAATCCACAATGAGGGAGTGATGCACTTTCCCAGTCGCGGCAGTTTATTTGGTTTTACAACCAAATAAACTGCTGAAGTTACATTGTCTCTTCAAAAACGCTTTTATAAAAAAAAAACTTGCTGCACAACGTGAAAATTTAACTCGATTATCTAGTAAAACAGTTAAAACTTCTTAATATTTAAACGTTTAGTTTTAACCGTTGAAATTTCGTTAAAACTTTACCTATGTTTAAATCGTTTAGAGCGTGATCACGGCAAGTTTTTTTGTTCATAAAAAAGTAAACGCTTCGCCATATTTTAAGGGGCCGCGCTCATAAACTGTTGTGATTTATTTTATGAGTGTTCATAGTTCGTGTGGTGACACTGATAGCGGAATCTTGGAATTTATGGAATTTATCTTATTTCATAATATGTATGGAGGGGAGCGATAATACGTCTACGAGTCTTCCTGTAGCTATGAACGCCCATGGTCATACGGAAAGATATATAGAAGATAGGTTATGCAGACGTGTGTCGTGTCGTCCTACTGACTTACCCTCAGAAGGTACTCACCGCATGTACCTGGAGGCACCTACACGGTCGCAGCAATCCAATGCACCAGAAAACAAAACAAAAAATACTAGTGTGACCACACGACTGATTTAAAACTTAATGCTAACTTAACTGCATTTGAAGCACTGGCTATGAGAGGGAAAGAATATGTGTGTTCATACACACCTCTCTCTATCTCGTTACTACAGTAATCCCAAACCTCTATCTCTTTCTATCTCTCTTTCTATCTTCACTAATTTAAATTCTTATATCTCCCTCTGAACTTTCCTGTAATTCTCTCTCCTTTTACATATTCGATAACTCATATCTCCCTTAACTTCCGTTGGTGTCGTTTCTATAACGCTCTGGTCACGCATTCACCTGCTGCACCTCTAATTCCACACACAATTCATCTACGCGCCATCACTGGCACCACACAACATTACAACATGAAGTCTTGCATGCATTTCATGGCGAATTATTAGCACAAATTAGAGAATGGGTGGCGGGAGGACACAAGAGAGGGACTCAGTGGCGTCTCACTTGATGCATATTAAAAATTTGAAAAGAACATAAAAACGTAATATATTTTGGTCGGTTTGTAAGTTATGATGTTTTTTGGACATTAACGATCTAGATGACGTAAATTAAGTCTGTGTGAGTGGCACCGGGAGCCGCATTAAGCATTTATAATGAAAATGATTGTTGTCCGACATAAATTATTTATGCCTATTAAATGTTATGTTATCAAATAAATTGTTTTATTTTATTTTTTTTATCAGTATAGGAGGGCAAACCAGCAATAGGCGTTTTTACGACTACCGACGACCACCGACATCCGAATAATTACTATGCCGATACGTTGTCCTCCTATTATCTCCCACCCCAATGTGCCTCCAGCAACTCCAAACCACAGGACACGCGACACCGACGATGATACCGCCGGTATCATGTGAGCGAGTGGAGAATGAACCTCCCCGGTCGTCCCAGCTCAATCATAACTAACTTGCCCCGGGGAATTATACACTAAACACTGCCTTGTAATTGCTTGAAAATCCGTTCCATAGATATTGGAAATCGATCACATACAGACGGACAGGTTTTGAGGACTTTGTGTTGTAATATACATGTGAGCTCCGAGTTTACTCTAGAACGGACATTCTGACTCGAGGGAAGGAGACGTGAGATGCAAACGTGTTGCACGTTACGCTGATGTTACGCTCGATCGCACATTTCACGTGGCCGGTCCCTATCGTCTGGATAATTTGGTATATAATAAATAGCAACAAGTATATTGTTGACTTTCTATCAGGTGATTAGGAAGAGGTAGTGCCATGTTACATAGGAATGTGCATGATACTACATTGACCTATGCAAAGGAATTGGGCCGGCACGACCGGGGAGGTACATCTCGCTCACATAATACCGCCGTAAAGTGACATCTTCAGTGTCGCGTCTCGTGTGTTTTGTGAGTAGCCGGTGGCACAGTGGGGGTGTGGGGGAAGGATGGCAACGCATCGGCACAGTAGTTATGAGTATGTCGGATGGATGTTCATTGACGTCGGTAGTGGTATAAAGGCGCCGTTTCCTCGTTTGCTCCCCTATTCTATAAAAAAGGTGTCTAGTTCTCGTTTATCTCCCACGCTCATAGAGGGGCGGGACATACACAGCTGCATTTACGATTACTCGATCTGCCTCATCAGTGTAGCGGTGGTTATCAGCCGCTGCCAAGGGATCACCTGGACTCGGTTCGATTCCTGGGTCGGTACGTATATGATTCCTGGGTCGGTACGTATATGATTCCTGGGTCGGTACGTATATGATTCCTGGGTCGGTACGTATATGATTCCTGGGTCGGTACGTATATGCTGTTTAGCCGGGGACCGGTGAATTTGAAGGAAGGTGGCAAAGAGGGCACCGCATATGGGCGTAGCGTCATTTACCAACAATTATTTGTGCAGTTCAGATGACCGGTGTCATTTCATTGTTACTATCACCAAAAGTTGAAGACGGTTCAATTGACTGGCAAAATGGATCCGGATCACTGCAGAGGTATAATAAATCCGGATGCCGACATCCAGGTGTATTATATAATTGAACCGGATGTCGACATCCGGATTTATTATACCTCTGCAGTGTAGATCATAAACATTAGGTGGATGTAGCAAAAGACACAGTCCCGATATTAACCCTTGAAGTTAATATAAATTAAGGGTCCAATTTATCCCTTTTAACTTTATTATTAGAAACAATTAGTGAATCAACAAAGTTCGCCGTCGGTAGCGCAGGGTTAGTCGTTATTCCATAATTTAATATTACTTTGAAAATTATACTGAAAAAAAAAAAGTTCTTCGTGAAAAATTAGATTTCGCCTAAACCCTTTTCGGGTTTGGTTTATTTAATTACTCATATTTTACTTAAAGCTTATTGAATTATTTTAAAGAGGCTTAGATTATATATTTGCTGAGTATTCTTCGTTAACGAACTGCAGAGGTTTTTCTCTAGGTGTAATGTGATCATCTGATGCAATATACTCTGTATTGTTCGCAATTCCTATACGTTTTTTTAGATTTGGGGGCAAACGAGCAGGTGGGTAGTGACTCCCCACCATGGTTCTAGCCTTGTCGTAGCGGTAGGGCTCAGTAGCCTGGGTGCACCTCCGTAGCTTGGGCGAGGCCAATTGAACCGAGGGGCTACTCTTTGTACAGAAGAGAAGAATAATGAGCCAGTCGGCCAGGGGCGAGGATATAAGCTCACATTGGACTATCTCAAAGATGGCGAGGTTGTCTTGGAGCGGGATAACCCTTTTTGTGGAAGTGGTGTTGTTCTACTGCCGTTAAATAAAAGGTTTCTCGCCGGTCGTAACGACTCAATTTGATTGTAAGGCATTGCATTCGCATTATTGTCGGCATATTTTTCTCCTTCTCATATCATTTCAATAGCCTCACGGATCATCCTTGGAAAGAATCGCTGTTCCCCAGTGATGAAACACCGACGTGTTACATATGTTAAATCTGATGTATTGGCCCCTGCCATTACATTAGATTTAATAAAGCACAAATCCTCACTAGGGAACAGCGATTCCTTCCAAAGAAGGTCCTCGAGGCTATTGAAATTAAAAAAACATCCAAATTTCAATACAGAAATTTGGATGTTTTTTTACCCATTTTCGTTTTGTTTTGCAACAAGCATTGTGCAACAGAAAGAGGTTTGGGACCCAGTGGTGAACATAATCAAATGAAAAAGTAAACATAACATTTAATTATAATTTTCCGGGTACTTTTAAAAACTTGGTACATCGGGACATCTATCATCTCAGTCCACCACCCTTGGCCATGGTTGCTGTAAAGCTTCTGAAACGTCGGGCTAGATAAGTAATTAAATAAACCGCTCCAAAATCCGTAAAAGAAGCTTTTTTGTAATGGTCGACCAACACTTCGTTTTCCTATGTTTTTCTATATGTAGTAACATTATATAGAGGAAACATTTGATTATTGGTATGTTCAACGTCCAATGCAAACGGAATTGGTTCGAAACTACTGGATCTATTTGGAAAAAATATTACCAATAGAATCCTACAATATCAGTGATGCACGTAGGCTATATAACATCTTCCGAAACGTTTTAATGATTATAATATCTTCGACAATGAAACCAAAATGTGAAAAAAATATAAAAGTAAATCCTTATACAGCAGTATTTATTGACAAGCTGTCCCGGCGTTGTTCTGTCATAAGTTTAATTTGTTGTCATGGTAACTACTAGTGTTATATTTTACTTTGATTATAACTATTGTACTTTGATTATAACGTGTAATGTTTACGAGGCTGAAATTAAGAAATTATGAATAATTAATACTAATAAAATGTACTTTTGTAAATCAATGTATATTTCCTGTTTTCAGATTCTCTATTTATATACATGCATGTATATGCTCAAAAGGCATTACACTTTTGACAAAATCGGGTAAAAACAATTAGCTATAAAAATGGACAAAATCGGGTACTCGTGTACTATATGTTTCTGCTCTGTTCCACAGACACCTGGTCCCTGTCCGCCGTCCTGCCCCGGGGCTACGAAGCAGACCCTGTCCTCATACTTCCTGAGGACGCCGACGCCACACTCGTTCCTCAAAGGGCTTACGGTCGCTTCAAATATTATGATGTTGTATATAAAGTGCTTCTAGATATTATATAATTAAGTAAAGAGTTTCCAAATTGTATGCCTGTCCCAGTGGGCCCGTATATATTTTAATTATCGTAGATATAATTAATTATAGTACAGTGAGGAGAAACGAGCAATCGGAGCCATTTGGGGCAACCGCCATCAACATCCGCATACACAGCTGCGTAGCCCTGCTTGGCCCCGCCCCGGTTCGGCTACTTTCAAACATATAGTAATTATAGCATTTGTAGGCGTCGCGTTAGTAAGATTTACCGATCCGGTCACGCTGCCAATTGTCCTAGTCACCGACAACTCTCAAACCTCACGAAACGCGACGTTATAGCATATATACGAAGAAAGAAAATTTGTCCTTAAACGACCTATTCGCCTTATTTCAAGGTTGACTGAAAAACCCTTCTCGGTGAGAAGGGTGCTAATTCACTAAGGGCTTAGCCCGTCAAAGTGGTTCAAAGTGGATTGATGAATTTTATATTCAGTTATAATTTAACTTTGTTCAGGTCGTTTGAACAGGTCAGTGACACCGCACTCGCCCGGTGGTGAAAGTACGAGGGGTTCTTACTTCTCGAGAGTAGATCTAGTGAA
>JAFELO010000328.1:407094-425004 GCA_017140195.1 Eumaeus atala | reverse complement strand
GGGGAATTTCCCGATTCCGGACTGTTATTAGAAATTGAGAAATCCCAATAACACTTGTTCCGACCCGGATCTCGAACCCGCGGCCTCACGACTGCGGTGTCCGACCACAACCATGTTTAGCGAGCCACTGGACCACCAGGCCACATACATGGACTAGCAGTGCGTCCCGGCTTCGCACAGATACTTCACATAATATGGCAGAAATAATTGATTTACAAAAAATTTTATTTTCGGTCTAGTAAATATTACATATTACATGACAAGTAATATAATTTATGACAGAACCATGTCTGTGAGCATGCAGCTGCGATATAGGGCCTTTTTTATAGCACAGGAGGACAAACGAGCAATTAGAGCCTTTCAACGACTACCAACACCCATGTACTTCAGCATAATTATTCCGATGCGTTACACTCCCTTTCACCCCGCTCCCCAATGGGCCACCGGCTACTCACCAACCGCACGAGACGCGACACCGTAGGTGTCACTTTACGGCGGTATTATGTGAGCGAGAGATACCTCCTCGGTCGTGCCGGCCCAATTCCGTTGCATAGAAGGATGTGGTTTCATGCACCATGCGTGGCACTACCTCCTTCTATGCAGCATGGCACTACCTCTGACAAAACTCTTACTTTGATATTTATTCACATCCTTAGTTACATTATCGAAGCTTTCACAATGACCTACAAGTTTTTGGTAAATAGTTTATAGCCTATGTTTTTCAGAATTAATGTAGGATTCTAATGGTAAAATATGTTTTTTTAAATCGGTTCAATATATTCGAAGCCTATTCAAGTCAAATAAACAAACAAATATTCATATATTTCCCCTTTATAATCTCATATATAAAATATTCATATATTTCCCCTTTATAATCTTATATATAAAATATTCATATATTTCCCCTTTATAATCTTATATATAAAATATTCATATATTTTCCCTTTATAATCTTACATATAAAATATTCATATATTTCCCCTTTATAATCTTATATATAAAATATTCATATATTTCCCCTTTATAATCTTATATATAAAATATTCATATATTTCCCCTTTATAATCTTATATATAAAATTCTCGTATCACAGTGTTAGTTGTCTTGCCCCTCCGAAACGGCTTCACCGATTTGTACCAAATCGTATATGCAAATTAAGTAGCCCTGAGAAACGACTATCTATTTTTCATACCCTCAAGCGATAAGGGCTGTTCACCCGTAATATTCTTTTTAACATCTACACGTTACAATGACAACAAATTCCGATTTAAAACAGAACAACAGGGGGACAGCTAGTATCAGCACAGATATAGCTGTTTTGTAATATAATAATATACATTAGTTCTTATATTATTTCCACCAATAGGACTCTTCTAATGAAAGCCAAGATGTCAAATATTCTGTTGATTGCAACTAACCCGTACCTGCCATCGCAATATCGCGCTGCGTTTATATAGGATAGCCCGTTCCTGCCGGCCCAGGCGGCAATGCAGCACACTGATAACAATGACATTGAAACAAATGATTTATCTCTAATAATCTATTTTCCATTACATCCCTTATTACGTGATCGCTACGTATTTAGGCCAATCACAAAAATATTGGGACAGATTACGGACAATCTTGGAAATGAATTTGTAATATCCGGGCTGGAGGAAAATAACCTCGGTCCGGGTTAATCTTACCCTAAAAATTGATACTCTACCGACATCTCAAATAGACGGGTGTGTCTTTGTGCAATTTACTCAAAAACTACTGAAGTTTCCATTCAAACAAATATATTTTTATTTGGATTGCGACTTGATTCGATTTTTGGGTTTTTATTGTTTCGGCTACGATACAAGTGTTGTACACATCAAGAGTCCTCCTGGCCGAATCTTGGCTCTCCTAACTGAATCCGACCGCACATTATGAACAGGTAGTACCATGCTGCTTAGAAGGATGTAGTGTCATGCATAGTGCTTGCTAATACATCCTCCTATGCAATGGAATTGGGCCGGCACGACAGGGGAGGTACTTCTCGCTCACATAATACCGCCGTAAGGTGACATCTTCAGTGTCGCGTTTTGTGCGGTTTGCAAACGGTGAAAAGGGGCGCAACACATCTGCAAATAATTATGTGGACGTCCATGGGCTTCGGTAGTCGTGAAAAGGCTTGGATTTCCCGCTTGCCCCCCTAATCTATAAGAAAATTGAGTAATTCTCTCTGAGGGCCTCGTAATATCAGCTCATTTTATTTGACCGTACTCAACGTAGAGCGACTCGAATAAATAGCCAAGGTCTTTCCTACCAGCTTGACGCCCTTGCCTTGCGTAGAGGTGTCAGTTCACTGTGCTTACTCTATCCCATTTGTAACAGGGAGTGTTCCGAGGAATTGTGCGGACTAATACTTGCAGCTTTCCTATTGTTTATAGTGTAAGAATGAGCAATCGGAACCTTTTTACGAGTACCGACGCCCACGAACATCTGCATAATTACTATGTATTGGTATAGTAATTATACAACGCATTGGCGTTGCCATCCTTTACCCCCCCCCCTCCATTTGCTTCCGGCTACCGACAAATCGCTCGAAACGCGACACCGAACATGTAATTTTACGGCGGTATCATGTGAGCGGGAGGTACCTCCCCGGTGATGTCAGCCGAATACTGCTGCAATGCAGTATGGCACTACCTCCTACGAAGAATGTTGAACTTCCTTACAGAACTTCGCGTCATAATTCGAAAGGTCACCGGCAGTATAAGCCAAACCTGCTGCTGGCCAACCTAACCTGCTCTTCGAAGCACGGAGTTGTAATACCGCGAACCGCTAGACTAGTTAGACTGTTAAAAAAATTAAAATCCCATTAATAATAATCCGTGGACTTATCACACCATGATAGTTTAGTCCTGCGCTAAGCGTAGCAAGGAATTTTGTTACTCGTCTAGTACTTGTAATAATAACATAAATATATTTAATAATTTCATATACTTACTTCTTTTCTTCTTTTACTGAAACACATACAGTTAAATACTCGTGTACAACCATGACCATGAGGCGAGATTCAAACCTGCGACCTTCTGTTGTAACGCGGATTAACCAGCACGTTCCGCACCATCTGAGGTTGCTCTCACTTACCACAAGACTAAGAGCCAACCACTGACTGCAAACTATGTACACAAACGCACATATGAGTGCAACACCTATAGGTATATAGTATCACACGTGAGTAAAGTACACAATGCGATGAAGCTGTGGCTTGTCTTTGCTCCAACAGCGTGAGTTCGGGTCAGGGAAAAAGAAATACACATTTCATAAAAGCCAGGAAGCACCATTAATATTCGAAAGTAGAAAAAACACGAAATGCTATTTGGATTGTGTCACGGAATACGCCAGGGAAAAATAGGAAGGTAATACCTTATATTTTATGCAGGGCAACGAGCAAATCCATTCAGTAAACAGTATTGGCCATACTAGAAACTCAGAATTTGTCCGAACTCTAAAAATCTGATTCAAAGCTTGAACATAAAAAGCCTGATCATGTGGATCTAATCTCCTACAACATAATAAGGTCTAAGCTGCTACTATAACAGCAGCGAGTAACTGAATAAGGTCTAAGCTGTTACTATAATAGCAGCGAGTAACTGAATAAGGTCTAAGCTGTTACTATAACAGCAGCGAGTAACTGAATAAGGTCTAAGCTGTTACTATAACCGCAGCGAGTAACTGAATAACCCCGAAACTCCCAAGTTAACAAATTAAATTAAAATTTGAACAGAATTTGGTTAAAGATTGAGTAGAATTACCGTACCCGTAAACGCCTTTACCAGGAGCGCAGAAATGGTGGATGGTTACAGAGCGCGCTCATTAACTCTTCCGAGACTAGAGTTTCTGCGGTACATAGATTAGAGATCACAGAAAACATATTTTGTTTAAAATAGGAAACAATAGTTTTTATTATAAGAGGCATTGCTTATTAATTTAAATTTGAGTCGGCACGACCGACGAGGTGTTCATAATACCACCCTAAAATATTAGCTATACTGTAGTGTCACATATAGTTATGTGTTTTCGGGAGCCCATTAGGGAAGAGGGGGGAGGAAAGCAACACATCTGCCTAACAATTGTGTTAATGTCGGCCTCAGTAGCCATATTAACGAATACTCATTTACCCCATTATATTATATAAAAAGTTCCATATTACAAAAATTGGCCTTATTCATTCAAAATCAATATGTTCGATCCCGGTCTGGTGACACTGCGGAGATCGTCATCCCATCATCTTATCATGGCAAATTTATAAAGTAGACTACATGGTATGAAATTATTATGTTTATGGTTTTTGTTACGGCATGGAAGGTCATACAATCTATATATGTCATTTAGTGGTTACAGATGCCTATTAATTTCCACATGGATGAAATCATCATATCATCATCCGCCGGAGAACGTCCACTGCTGGACATAAATGTTGTTAAAATTAAATTCTATTCGAATGTGATCATCAGTATCAATTGAAAATAGGTACGAACGTAATATGACTTCTCTACGTATATATTCAATGACAGCGTTTGAACACAGTCGGGGAGATGGAAAATTTTAATAAAATATGTTCTCCCGCGTAAACTGGCATCTTCCACGTTACGTCCTTACGAATTCTCTTAGCACAGGCCTTATGCACGCGGTGTCACTCTTATCTCGTCCGCGCAAGGTTCACTGTGGCCGAGTTTTAGTCGGACGCGAGCTGGCACAACTAACGTTGCCCATAAGGAAGAGATGTGCAAAGATTATAAAATATTCTCATGTAAATATTGCTTAGCTGTTGTTTATTTGTGTTTTATTACGGAAACATATGTGTGGCTCATGTAATATAATGGAGCCTTGTCCCGCTTCAGAGGCGATTTCTGCACCGCTTGAAGTTTGTATCATTAGAATCTTGTTTGAGGTGTAATTTCTTCATTATTAACGGACCGGACCGGCACGACCGTGGAGGTATCTTTCGCTCACATGGTGCCGCTACAAAGTGACCACTTGGTTAGGTTGTGTAATTTTCCGGTGGGCCATTAAGGGCAAAGCGAAATCTACGCGCACGTCTGAGCGCAAGCGATAGCTCATTTGCCCCCGTATACTATAAAAAATAGTCGGCACATGCTGATCTCGCTGGTACGTCGGTGGAACAAACCACATCTGTCTGTCGGGGAGTTCAATGATGTAGGAGTGTTACACTTTAATCTGTTTTTAGTTATTACAGCCCGCGACACCGCGCTTTGTGTCTCGACGGACCCAGAAATATCATATTGAAGCAGGAGAGCATTTGCAAGAGGTAGCGTCTTGCTGCACTGTATCTGATTAAAATGGGCGCGATGGCAATTATGTGATCCGTGTTATGTCAGCGAGGTAAACCCCATGGCATTACGGCACGTCTCGTGAAAATGGACCTCCGGTGCGTGGAATCCTAAAATAAATACCGCTCGATATACCGCTGCAGGCGGATTTGGTAAAAACCATTACCAGCTGACCTTGCTGTGGCTGTTGTGATCGCAATTAAATATGTACTCCATTTTCGACCAAATTACACGTATATTGTATGAGGTAGTGCCATGCATAGTGCCTGATTCTACACCCTCCTGTGCAACGGAATTGGTTTGGAACGCCCAGGGAGGTACTTCTCGCGCACTTGATACCGGCGTTAAGTGACACCTATGGTGTCGCTTCTCGTGTGCTTTGTGAGTAGCCGTTGGCCCATTTAGGGGGGGGGGAAGGAGTACAACCTATCGGCATAATTCTGTTGATGCAAACAGGCTTATGTAGTCGTTGAAAGGCTCCAATTTCTCGTTTGTACCCTATACTTAAAAAAACATACGCCAAATTTTATTTTTGTAGCATTGGCGCTACAGTATGATACGTCCATGCAGTCAGTACGTGCAGTGCTTCTTGTACCGCCGCTGGTGTGTAGATGGAACAAACTGATCACAACATCGAGTTACCGGCTCACGTCTCCTCACTCTCACTACCCTCACTTAATCTTTTTCTTTAGTTAACTCGGGGAAACGCATTTACGCGCCTTTAATGGCCCTGGGTGGGGTCCGGTGGTGTGTGGGGCTCGCGGCAAATGATAGTGCCGAGTGCCCACAAAAACCATCGCGAGTGCCATCAATACCACCCTTGGTGAGGTCACCGGAACGACCAACTCATCAGGGCACCTCGACGGCCAGTCACTCCCCTAAGAGACTTACGTATCTTCCACAGCTGGGTCGCTCCGCACCACAGCACAACCCTGCCGAATTTGGGACAGTGCATCGGGGTGAGTTTCCCGTTCCTGCTCCTTGCTTCTTGCACAAAAGTGCCTCCTCCAGTTCCTTAGTCTAGTATCAGTCATCTTCTTATGAGAGGAGTACAACGAAAAGCCCCTCCTCAGTTCAATTGTTTTCGCTCAAGGTGTCTCGATTCACCCCAGGTTGTTGAGCCCCACCGCCACGGCAAGGCTTGAACCATGGTGTGTATCTTTTTGACGGAGGGATACGCATTTACGCGCCTTCATCGGCCCTGGGTGGGGTCCACTGGTGTGTGGGTCTCGCGGCACATGACAGTGCCGAATACCCACACAAAGTACCGCGAGTGCCATCTTTGCCGCCCTTGGCTCCTCGACGGCTAGTCAGCCCCCTAAGGCTGATTTTAGTCTCACGCGGACGGCACACGCACCGTCAGCGCTGATGGCCGAGACTAAAATCAGCCTAAGGGACCAACTCCACCTCAACAGATGGGGTTGTCCAGTAGAGCTGGGCACAGACTTTGGGACGGTGCAATGGGGTGAGATTCCCATCCTCGCCCCTTGCCCCGTGCGCAAATGTACCGCCTCCTGTTGCTCTTTGGTCCCTCTCCTTAAAAGAGCGGTACTGAGAGCGATTCCTCCTCCTTATCTCTAAGCGCTCTCTCCTTATAAAGTGTGCAAAGATCACTCTCGGTTCAGTTGACTTCGCCACGACAAGGCTTGTACTATGGTGGGGATGGTGTGGACCTTACTTAACCCAGTTTATAGGCATATAAGTGAACTAATCATAAGATTGAATGAGTACTGGCCATAACAAAAATATAGGTAAAAACGGGCACCCACAGACGGGCCTATGAGTGCGAGTGTCCGCGTTTGACAATAGAGAAAAAAGCTGAAAATGCATTTCTATATTGTCTATCCTGCTCGCGTGCGAAATTAATGAAAGGGAGAGATGTAGAACTACAATTGCTGTTCGTTTCGACTTCGACTACTTTTATACTGGCTTCCCAACTCCGTATTATGTTAAAATTAAATAATGCTTAGTGAAGTCTGACGGTTGCCCTCTATGTCATTATTTCTTCATATTTATTTGTGCGTTTATTTTCTCGCTGGCCTTCATTTGTCCAGTTTATGAGTAGCAGTTTAGATTTTATTGAGGATTTTTTTGTTAGTTTAAATCATAAGATCAACATATTGATATCTAAAGTTTACGCGAAAGTTAGTCACGGGTGGACTATGGTTGCTGTAAAGCTTCTGAAACGTCGGGCTACATAAATAATTTTATAAACCGCGATAAAATCCGTAAAAGTAGTTCTATTGTTATGACATAAGATCAAAATTTGTTTATATGAATGCGCGTCCTTATCTTAGAACATCTCTTTTACGAGAATCTGTCTGGTGGGTATCACTTTATGGCGTCAAGGCCGCAACTTCTACATTTGTTTCGATAGAAGTCGCTTTAATTTTAGTGCAAGTAATCATGTTGGACAATAAACAAATATTTATTATTATTATTATTAAGCCTTTTCGTTTAGGAAAGCAAAGTGTTGGTCGACCGTTTACCAGGTGGTAGACGATCTCCGTGCAGTAGCCGGTCCGTGATGGATGCGTGTAGCAGGAGGTCGGTCGTCTTGGCGTTCATTGGAAGAGGCCTGCGTCCAGCAGTGGGCCGATAAGGGCCGATAGTGATGATGATGGTGAAGACTTTTCGTTAGAGATCAACTTTAGATGACCCAAAAAGCTATGCGTTGTGACCACATTTTTTATAAACAATCTTAATTATGGCAGCATATGTCACCCCCTCCGTCATTCTTAGAGGCAAAGAAAGTTTGCTTCCTTGATTTCGTTGCTTACTCAATTAGGTACTCACCACTTACATACAAATCGCAAATAGGAATTTACTTCTGGCTCGATTTCTAAACTCCCACTTCAACTAGTGGGTTAAAATATATACTTTTTCACTCTTGCTTATATGTGTCTAGCAAGAAGTGCCATGCTGCATTGCAGCGGAATTGACCCGCACAACCGTGGAGGTACATCTCGCTCACACGATGCCGGCGTAAAGTGACATCTTTGGTGTCGCGTTTCATGCGGCTTGTGAGTAGCCGGTGGCCCATTGGAAGGAAGATAGAAAAAATGAGGACAGCTCATAGGCTTGGTAAAATTGTATGGATGTTCATGAGCGTCGGAAGTCGTGAAAGATTCCGATTTCCTGCCTGGTGGCCCTTGGGGTGGAAGTTGAAAGGAGGGCGACGCATCGGCATAGTGATTATGCTGGTATTCCTGGGCGCCGGTAGTCGCGAAGAGGCACCGATAACTCGTTTGTGCCTATACACTATACGAGAAAAGTATAATGTAACTAATGTAAGTTTAAGTAAATTTGTGATCATTTGTTGATGTCTTGAATTTACGCGAATGCAAATCATTACCATAAAACTACCTTTACGGATTTTATCGCGGTTTATTTTTTTGTTTTATTATTTTACTAATGCTACTACTACTACTATTACTACTACTACTACTAGCCCGACGTCTTATAAGCTTTCATAATCAGCTGGACATAAGCCTAATCCTCAGAGTGCCACAGGTCAACAGTCACGAGCCACTTGCACCCAGCGGCTCCCCCTCCCCTACCCCCACCTTAACTAAGTCATCGTTCCATCGGTTAGGAGGCCGTTCCAGGTACCGTCTTCCGGTGCGGGGCTGACACTCGAGAACCTTTCTTCCCCAACGGTTATCGGTTCTGCGAGCAATGTGGCACAGACTTTACACTAAATATAACAAGATAGCAATATATAATAAGTTCTGTTTGCGTTAATCGGAACAACTAAAATGATAATTCTTCGGGTAATTTTAATAATTGTAACACCAGGACATCTGTCATCTCAGTCCACTCGTGACCATGGTTGCTGTAAAGCTTCGAAATCGTCGGGCTCGTTAGATAGTTAAATTAACCGCGATAAAATCCGTAAAAGTAGTTTTATTATGTGTTGATTTGGCAAAAAATAGAAATGTGTTTTAAACATGAAATAAAGGAACTGAATGTGTGTCACATTCAGCTATTGTGCTGCCTCTATGTCCAGTGCGCGGTTGTTATGGAGCATTATGCCACAGTAATTTCCGACACCAGTACTAAAATATAGCAACGTGTTCACACCCAACCGGTTATGAATGTAATCAGATGGAGTACAACTCGAGGGTAGTGACACAATAGGCAACTGAAACTTCTGGGGACTTGTATCTAAGTGGCGACTGGGGAAGGCGGTACAGAGTAATGTCTCAAAACTTGGACTCCCAGACGCATTTGCCTGATTAATGCAATCCGCGCTATAACCACGTGTGTGCGGGCGCACTGCTCGTATACTTGGCACTGTTCAAGTTTGGCTACTTTGGTTATTATACAAATATCGTATTATTCATTTAAAATGCTACTAATAATGTTTCCACCCTAAAGATAACAAGGCTAATGTGAAGGGTCTTTAGATTCGTCTGGATGACTTTGTTGTTCTGGCTTAAATAAAGTACATCCTGATATAGCCGCAGATATTATTGACAGCTAGCTGTTCCGACTGACGCTGTTCTGTCTTAAATTTAATTTGTTCTCATTACCAAGATGTGTGAAGTTTATAAAGCCTTTGTACATATTGTAGAAACATATCCGACACTGTCAGTCTGTATGTGAGATTGTTTTTTTAAATAAAATATAATTATTGTGCCGATGCCTTGCTCTCCCCCCCCCCCTACAAATGGGCCACCGGCTACTCACACACCGCACGAAATGCGACACTGAAGATGTCGCTTCACGGCGGTATAATGTACCTCCCCGGTCGAGCCGGCCGAATCCCGTTGCATAGGAGGATGTAGTGTCATGCACTATGCATGGTACTACCTCCTCCTATGCTGTATGGCATTGTCTTTTCCTTCAGGACTTCTGGAGTTAATGTAAATATTGAATTAAAATTAAACCGATGTTAATGGAAACTTTAGTGTATCCAGCTTTACAAATCGGTGTTCTTGATGTATAATTATGTTAATTATACACTAAAAAACACCGTCTTCGTGTATAACTGCTATCGCATTTTATAGAGCCTGATGGGCCCAAATGCATGTTATTGCTCAAAGCGTAGAGGTCGGCAAAACAGTTAATTGTATAGGAGAATCGCATCGAGCGTCAGTCCCGCGCTTAGACATGGTACAGTGAATACTAAATGCGTACGATAAATGGGAGTGCAAAAAACAAGGTTGGATAAAATGAAAGGTGGACTCAAAAGTTTGTAACAGGCTGCGTCTGATGCCGATGATGATCGAGTGTCCACTGCTGGACACAGGCCTCTCTCAATGAACGCCGAGACGACCGATCTCCATCCATCCCGAATCCATCCCGGAAGGACTGTACGGAGATCGCCTTCCCAGCTAGTGAACTTTCAACCTTTGAAAACTTCGTTTTCCTGAACACAGCCTCCACTCCAGAACCTTACTGGCCCATATGCATTCCTCTGAGTGTGTGACCAGCCCTTCGCGTGATATCGAATACTTTACTTCCGTGACTTATGACTCCGTAGTTCGATGAAGTTATTCCTTATTACTTTACTTCTCGGCCTCTTAATCTAGGACTGGTCCGCAAGTATGCGGTAGTTCAACGGGCTATTGCACGTGCTACGTTGGGTGTTTCTCTGTCCCACAGAATGCTGAAAGTGTTTGGTTTCGCTTCGACAATGATGCAATCGGATATAATATAAAAATAATGTTTATTCGAAACCGCAGGGCACCGTTAGTACTGTACGTCCACATCTGATTTCGTGATTAGTATTTACAAAGGTTCCATTATCAATACAAAGGAATAATGCAGGTGTGGAAAAAACGGCCGGGACGTGAAACAACCGGAGCCGCGCACCGTGACCTGCGCATGCAAATTACACGGTCAGCTCCGGGCGAGCAGTTCCGCGAACACGATTATCAGCCCCGACCGGGACGGATTGTCGTCATCATCATATCTTTAGCTATGTATGGCCTATGACTTTTAGTGGTGCGGTAGTCATTGACCAACGAAAAGTCTGTTATCACACATTTAGTAAGAGGTGCCTCTCGTTCACTTGATGTCGACTTTTCTAATAAGTGATAATCTTTGATAAGTGAAATCTACGGTGTCGTGTTTCGTGCTGTTTGTAAATAGGCGGTGGCCCATTGTAGGAGTAAAGAAATGGAGGGAAACTTATCTGCGCGTCAATGATACGGAAGTCGGCAGTTGTAGAAAGGTTGGGGCCCTTGTCGTTAGCTCCCCTATACTATAAAAAACATTTCAATTACTCCTGATATATTTATCATTTTGGTTCTCAAAAATAAAAATGTTGGAATAAAACTACTTTAACGGATTTTATCGCGGTTTATTAAGTATTTTACGCTTGCGACGTTTCCGAAGCCTTACAGCTACCACGGTCATGGGTGGACTGACTGACAAATGTCCGAAAGTCATAAGTTATTAAAAGTACCCGAAGATTTTATATAATTTATTAGTTGTTCTGATTAACGCAGAAAGCGCGTGTTGTATCATGTAGCTGTGAGGTGTTACGTTTGGATTTTGAATTTGTATATGTTTATGACTGGGTCCCACGGAGAAGGAAGCATCTAGCCACTTCCTCTTATTGAATTTCTTTTAAGTTCAATAGCCTCACGGATCATCCTAGGGCGGAAACTGTGTGGCCCTTCACTGCTGGTAAACATTTACTAATCTTTTTGACAGTTTAAAATAAGTTTTTATTTGAGCTTGCTTGAGGATGTAACCAATTTTGTCTTCTTTTATGTATGGTAGCAAAGCAGGTAGGCGCTTGACGGCGGCTGGTTTCACTCGGTCACTGGTGCACACGGGGAACTCAAAGTTTGTCGCCTCGCAGATCTTGCTTGACATGTTGAAGTTCGGTGTCAAAATGTTGCCCATCACGAGCGCCTATCTGCAATAATATGTTACATAGAAAGGGTCACTTACAAAATTGCCTACCTCCTCAAGCAAGCTTCAATAAAAACTTATTTTAAGCGATAATCGTATAATAAGTATGTGATTCTTCAAAACTTTTTGGACAGTTAATTACTCTCGTCGTTGTCTCATGTTGCTGAATTTATGTGTCAGGAGCAGTACTGGAATTACCTAGCATAAATAGTAATTGCTGTTGGACCGCGCTTTAAAGCAAAGTTTACATAAACTAGAGTGTGTTATGCTCGCCGATGGAGGCAGGCATAGCCGTGTGCATTACATATACATAATGTCGGGTCGAATATCTTCTCACGTTCTGTTCTGAATCCCCTAAATTAACTGAAGCACCAAACCGAGAACTGTCGGAAGATGCCGTGTTTGATATCATTCTGGGAATTTGGGAAATTGACATTTCGATCACAAAGATACGAGCGGACATTGTGTTTGGGTGAGTCATCATTATTATGAAGCCGCAGACTTTATTAGCCTCACCATCACAAGACTACTACTAATCTAGCTGCTGCGCCTTTTCTTGACTAAATGAGTCATTACAATCCTGAACAGCCTCCAAGACGGTTGGATAAGAAAGCTGGAAACACTTCTAACTCCTACTTTTATTCCTATTCAATTCATACGTGTTCCAAGACAGTTTTAGCATTTCCCTCGATCTTTCTGCGATCTTATCAAAGAATAACATGTGGTCGTTGTCTATTCTGTAAACACAGAAGCAGCAGAGGTACTTCAAAAGTTACTATTACTTATCTCCCAAGACAGTCCTTAGCTCTTCCCTCAGGCTCCCAGCATATAATGTCATAGGGTCACTATGGTCGTCACTCGATCCTGGAGAACAGGAGTAGCAGTAGGAACGATTGATTTTTTCATTATTAATCTTAATAACACCTTAATGCAAAATTTTGTAAGAAGTACTACCAGCACTGTCAGATGCCCCTATTTTTATAGGCAAAGTGATAATATTATATTAAATCTGTTTCTTTTTCTAATTTTCCCTTAGAGTGTTAGAAGTCTAAATAATACAAAGCATTTATATGTACCGTAATAATCCCGCTTTTTAATAAAAAAAACTCGAAATTCCTCTTTCGTAAAAATCGGGCATCGCTGGGTACCTCGCCGCATTCGCTACATACAAATCCAACATTTAATTTTTCAAACATTATTGACGTGTTATGTGCTAACAACTCAATAACAACACATAATTGCTGGACTCGACAAACGATTAACATTATATAATTGTTCGTTCTCGAGGCAGCTCGTTGTAGATTCAATTTATTTTTACCGTGTACATTAAAATACCGTGCAATTACCATTTGGATCTGGTTTAATAACGTCAGACATTAATTGTGAATAACATAATCTGGCAGCGATACGGGGCTACGATTCAGACGTATCCTACATACATACATACATACATACATACATACATACATACATCCGTACATACATACATACATCCATACATACATACATGCATACATACATACATACATACATACATACATACATACATACATACATACATACATACATACATATATACATACATACATACATACATACATACATACATACATACATACATACATACATACATACGTACGTACATACGTACGTACATACATACATATATACATACATACATACATACATACATACACATGTCTTGACACCTTCGGACATACCAAATTGTGATAATTTATGAATTAAGGCGGTTAGCGAGCAGATGTGTCACAGACATGATACCCTTCTTTACATTTCCTACTCCAGTGGGGCACCGGTAACTCACAGACCACCATAAACACCACAGAAAAGCAGTCAGATTGCGGCGGTATCCTGTAAGTCCCTACGAATTCAATCAATCCCTTCGTTAAGTAAGCTATATGCATCCACTATTGTTTTTTATATTCCAGCAGAACAAGCGAGCAATCGCGAGTCTTCTGATGCCTACCGACGCCCATAAATATCCCCATAATGACAATGCAGATGCACTATCCTCCCCTCCTCCTTCAAGAGAGTCGGAATAAATGAGCAGTCGGAGCCTACTATGACTACCAACAACCACAGACATCAGCATACCATGCATGTGTTGCCATCTTTCTTTAACCCTACACCCTAAGGTGTAGGGTTAAAGACAGATGGGGGACAAGGATTATATTAAAAAAAAATAAACAAATTGAGGTATAATCGAGAGAAGAGATAGTGCCATGCATGCATTGCAGCGGGCTGGCTCGACCAGGTAGGTAACTCTCGTTCACATGATTCTGGCGTAAATTGAAGTCTTCGCTGTCGGGGAGGAGGGGAGGACAGTGCATCTGCACCTAATGAACAATACCAAACTCTTACAAGTAACCTTTTGTGGTTGATTTTCACTTGGAGCAGGATTTGACGGGCTGGCCAGAATCCAACCATTGCGCTGAGTGCAATCGATTATCGTAGAGAATTAATTTTTCATCACAGGTAATGATTCGGTTTAAAACACCTTCATTACTGTGCCGGTTGGGTAATGTAACGCAGCAGTCGACGCGCGTTTGCCGGTCTGTTTCATCCAATTCGTGAGATATACACCTTTCCAGCTTCCCAATTTGCTTCAAAGCAATTAAAACAATTTTATCGCTAACATTGCAGCCTGCAGCTAACTCAGACGTGGTTCGCGTTGGATCCACCTCCACAATAGCCTTCAACTCTTCATTATCAACGTGGGTCTCATGCCGTCAGGGGTTTGCTCTGCAGGTCGAAATTTCCAGAACAAAAACTTTGGAACCAAAAACGAACTGTGTTTTCTTTTGCAACACGACCGCCATACACATCATTCACTCTTCGAGTCGCAGCACTTGTGCCACGGCGGAACTCGTACTCATAAATAATGCGATATTTTAAATTTTCCATTTTGTAAAATAAGTGACGGAGACAGAACAGAACGATCATCGAAGAAATACATGAGTAAATAGCTGTACAAATTTGAATTTGGAATTCCTTACCAAAGATGAGAAATTCGTGATTAAATTAGCCAGTAAGAGAAACGCCAATTTCATATGGAACACCAAATATTTTTTATCTAACCTAACCCAACACGCAAAACAGATCCGGCCAATTGCGAATGCAAGTCGCGTACAGAGGGTTCTGTACCAACGGCAGTATAAGAACTTGAAGTATAAATTGATAAATTAATATTTCGAATACATGAAACGTCTTCCCAACCGGTGAACGGTCGACCAACACTTCGTTTTCCTAAGCGCGGCATCCACTCCAGGACCTTACTGGCCATCTGCCATCTGTTCTTCTGTGTGTGTGACCGGCCCATTGCTTTATTATACATATATATACGAAGGTGGATCTAAAAGTTCGTGGCCTACATGGAGCTATGATATCTTTTCAAATCTACCGTCATTTGTTAGTATGTGTCATATTAATTTATTGTGCGCAGTTTCATTCCGATACTGCACAATATAAATTTTCTGTGATTATTTGTTTGAAGCAATCTGACGCAATTTTCAATAATGGAGAAAATTGAACACTGTGCAGTCATTAAGTACCTCAATAAAAAAGGCCTATCACCAAAAGACATCCATCAAGATGTGGTGAGCTCTTTGGGGGAGTCTGCTCCATCGTATTCCATTGTCAAGAAGTGGGTAGCTGAGTTTAAGCGCGGTCGTGAGAGCATTAAAGATGATCCTAGGAGTGGAATGCCTACATCCACTACCACGAAAGAAAACATCGATAAAATTTGTGATCTCGTACTGGGTGACCGACATTGGACCATTGGTAAGATAGCTGAGATAACAAACATTAGTTTTGGCCGGGCGCAACACATACTAACGGAAGAGTTGGGGTTCCACAAGGTTTCTACTCGCTGGGTCCCGAGGTAGCTTTCAGCTGAACAAAAACGTGTTCGATACACAATTTCGCGAGACTGTGTGAAAGTTTTGAAGAGAACTGACTTGAAGAGACTGATCCTGAGGATTTTTTGTCTAGATTTGTAACCATGGATGAAAGCTGGGTTCACCACCATACTCCTGAATCAAAGAAACAATCCAAACAGTGGAAAAGATCAGACTCTCCTACACCGAAAAAGACTAAAGTCGTTTTATCGACTAACAAAGTCATGGCTTCTGTTTTTTGGGATGCGAAGGGCATTATTTTTGTAGATTATTTACCGAAAGGTCAAACTATAAATTCTATTTATTATTGTAACCTTTTACGAAGACTCTGGGAAGAAATAAAAGAAAAAATGCCGGAAATGTTACGTAAGAAAGTTTTGTTTCATCAAGACAATGCACGTGTTCACACTTCGGTTGAAGCAATGTCTGTAATCCATGATTGTGGCTACGAATTGCTGCCCCTTATTCGCCGGATTTAGCCCCCTCGGATTATCATTAATTTCCAAATTTAAAAAAATATTTTTGTGGCTCGAAATTTTCGACCAAATATGAGGTGATAGTCGCAGTAAACGATTATTTCGCCGACCTTCCGGAATATTTTTTTTTTCGAGGGGATAAACTAGTTGCAGGTCAGGTGGAAGAAGTGTGTTGAACTAGATGGAGACTATGTCGAAAAATAAAAATAAATTTAGAACCACTTTTCTTTCATTTTCTTGGTCGGGCTTAGAACTTTTAGATGCACCCTCGTATATGTGTGTGTGTCTCCCGTTTTCGCCCTTTAGGTACGTACCCTAAAAACCGCACACGGTATACACTATAGGCACCTAAAATATTAATCAAGAATTCCGTCCAGGCGGCGTGTGGCTGTATGACTAGCACACGGCACAGCGGCCGCTAACCACAGACTTCCCTTATCGCCTATTGTATGCCCAAGGTCTGGGCCAGACGGATCCGGTTTGTATGATCGTCACCACAGCGATATCTGATCATTGAAAAAACATGGCATTTTATTTTGTTGTTACTGGGCTGTGCCCTGCAGTGACGACCCGCGTTTTATATGTCCCAACTAAACCATTAAACTTTTGGGTATTTTACGAAGTTAAACTTTTTTACTACTTGATATATACGTGATGAGTTGAGAGGGAGACATAAGTTAGTGAGTATTGACAGGTAGAGAGAGAATTACGGTTCGTATGTTACATCTTTATAGTACAGAGGTGAACTAAAAACGAAGCCTTCCGACTGCTACCGTCATATGCATTATTGTCACGTAGATGAGCCTCCCTTTCGTCCTTCCCTCCAATGGCCCAACAGTATCACACCACTTGTTACGCCATAGAATAGCACGCATACTGTCACCGGAGATACCTCCCTGGTCGTCTCGATGCAACAATAGCACATTATATTGAAAATTCCAACAGATTTGGCCGCTTCCCATCAGCTAACTGCTCGTTAGCAATAACATGTCGCAAGTCACGTAGGTAGTTAATTATTTATAAACGCAACGCTCATCTCGCCGTTCTGGCAGCAAGCCACGAGGTGACAATGCCTCATGTACTTGAGTTCATATTCATCGGTGTCGGCTAATATGTTAGCATACGCAAAATATCCAACATCACATTGAAACTACGTTCACTTTTTCGGTTCGGTTTTGCGTTTTGTTCAATTATTTAATAAACCGTTTCAGACGTTTCATTAGCGTTACAGCAACCACGGCCGCTGGTGGATTGAGACAACACGTCAGATGTCTATTTAGTGTTCCATCGGTCGTTTTGACTTCTTAAATAAACCGCGATAAA